>BSBK01000354.1:1022500-1069628 GCA_027943335.1 Chamaecyparis obtusa | reverse complement strand
GTCCTAAGAACCACTTTACACCCCTTACAACTCCTTATGACCCTCTACGACCAATTAGGACCCTTTACAGACACCTAAGGGTCACATGGGGTCCTAAGAACCACTTTACACCCCTTATGACTCCTTATGACCCTCTACGACCAATTAGGACCCTTTATGGACACCTAAGGGTCACATGGGGTCCTAAGAACCACTTTACACCCCTTACAACTTCTTATGACCCTTACAACCAATTAGGACCCTTTACGGACACCTAAAGGTCACATGGGGTCCTAAGAACCACTTCACACCCCTTAGGACTCCTTATGACCCTCTATGACCAATTAGGACCCTTTACGGACACCTAAGGGTCACATGGGGTCCTAAGAACCGCTTTACACCCTTACGACTCCTTATGACCCTCTACAACCAATTAGGACCCCTAAGGACCACTTAAAACCCCTTATTCATTAACTTTCTCACACTCTCCTCTCTCTCTCTCTCAGTCTCTCAGTCACCCCTCTATCTCTCTTTGTCTCTTTATCACGTCTCTCTCTCTCTCTCTCCCTTTCTCCCCCAATCTATCTCTCTTTTATGCATTTCTAGAAAGGGCGTGCTCCAAATAGGGCGTGTGCCAAAAAGGGTGTATGCCCTATTTGGCGCACACCCTTTGTAGAAAGCCCAAAAATGGTAAAAAACCCAAGAATCCCATGAAGGAGGCCCACTTTTACTGTATTCTATCTGGAACATGCAGTTTCCACAATGAATATTCGCTTTCATGGTGTTGGAGGTCAAAAAGAAGACTATTTTATCAACTTGGACCACCTTTTGTTGCAAGGTCAACATTGTGGTGCAAAAAACAACCTTTATTTAGCAAATTTGACATATTTCAAGGTAAGTTTTTTTTGTTCTTGCATGCCAAAATGTGAATAAATCCTTTTTATTTTATTTCATATTATATGGACTTGTGGAAAGCATAAATAGACATGTATTGGACTATAGTTGTATTATAATTTGATATATATAAATTGTAATACTTTTATATTATGTTATGACTTATTATAATAGATTGATTAAAAAAACCATAATTGTTGTATTAGATTGATATTTTATAATGTGTAAATTTTAATGAATTTCAATGTATATATAGATCTTATTCATCATGTCGAGAAAATGACCTAAGATTCAAACACCCGAAGAGCATGAAATAGAGAAAGAGAAGAAAAGAGAAAGAATGAGACAACTTCGCGAACAATGACAATTGGAGCCCATACAAGAAGAATTACCTAATAGGAGAGAATTGGAATTGGAAACACAAAGGAACCGAATGAGAAAGTTGCGTGCAATAAGATAATTGAATTATGAAGGGGTGAGTATATCATCTATTGGATCCCAAGTTGAAGGGATGCCATCATCCAATGTTGGAGGTGCACATGAATTATCTAATGTTGAAGACATCGCACACTCTACACCTCAAAGTGTAGCCACACCATCATATTATGTTGAAGGCACACCATTAGCTACATCCGAAGGAATAGACACATCATTGCATCATTTTGAAGGCACCTCATTTCCAACTTCCGAAGGTGTAGGAATCACACCATTGCATCGTGTTGAAGAAACACCATATTCATCTCAAGTCAGTGAAGGTCCATCTTCCACATCTCAATTTGAAGGCACATCATCTTCGATCGAAGGTATGCAATTCATCTCTTCAGTGCACATGTACACTGACAGCAAAAATTTAGATAAAGAAGTAACAAGTGTTGTGGAATTATCCACAGAGCAATGTGAAATGAAGCCTCAAATTGGTTCATTAGTAGGCAAAGAATTTGGTCATGCACTTCATTCTAGCACCATAAATATTTCTATTAGAAATGACTATCTATCAATGGCCTTGCATTTATGGGACTTGGGCATTATCATTGAAAGGTAAGTTCATTGCCACCTTTGGCAAGGCAGTCTCACTCCTCATTTTACAACAAAGGGTAGCCATCTATGGTCCAAGGTTTTAATTTAGCTGACAAGTGGAGAGCTTCTCAAGGTACTGATCTCTTTCATAGAGAAGTTCTTGCTTCATCTCAAGGTTCTTGTTTAGGTGACCAACTCCTTCGAGGTCCACAAATAGACCCATTAATTGGTAAAAGGGTAGATGCAATTTTGCAAAGAGTATCCCAATTGAAGAGTAATGGAAATTCCAGTGAGCATGAAGTGATTGCAAATACAATGGGTGTATCTCCTCCACTGACAAATATAACTACTTCTAGAGACTTGAGTTTAAATGGAGACTGTCTGTTCCCAAACATGCCCCAGTTGAGCAGATGAACCAGATGTTGCTTGAGTAAAGAAGATAGTGGTTTATTAAAGCATATGCATTATCTCACTTGCTATCAGTTACTACTTTTTGAGCAGCTTGCTAGCTGCTTCTGTGCAGGATTTCTATAATATATAATGTCCTCATGCAAGTACATGCCATGCACAGTCATTCATTCTGTAATATATAATGTCACATTTTTTTAGGTGTTTGTCGCTTGTGACGGTTATCGCATGATCGGATGCAGCTTCCCAAGCACATGCAACCATGCGACAAGCCATCATAGTTGCGCAGGTATTCATCGCACTTGCGATGGTTATCACATGATCACATGTGGCTTCCTGAGTGCATGCGACCATGCGACAAGCCGTTGTAGTTGCATGGATATTTGTCACACTTGCGACACTTATCGCATGATTGCATGCGGCTTCCCAAGCGCATGCAACCATGCGACAAGCCGTCGCAGTTGTGCGGGTGTTCGTCGTAATTATGACGCTAATATAAGGAACAAACCAAGAGTTTTTTTAGAGTCCTTATGTCATATGAGGACCGTCGGCATGCTTGGGAGTGGTCAGGAAGTCCACTGGTGAAGAGTTCTAACTAAAGGCTAGGTTTAGGCCTAGTGTCCCTAAAGCCAAAAGGGCATTGAAGTTTAATTGAGTGTATAAAATTGAAAAGGGAGTTTGTTGGGATAGAAATCCATTTTATTGGTTGTGTTACACCATTGTAAGAGCTTGGGAACACCCTTAAGCCTTTGTAGTTGGTTGGTGAGTTGTGGGAGCTAAAAGAAGGGAATTCCACTTTCTTGTTGTAACCTTTGCATTAGTTCTCGTTTAGGTGACCAACTCCTTCGAGGTCCACAAATAGACCCATTAATTTCCCAAATTGGTTCATTAGCAAGCAAAGAATTTGGTCATGCACTTCATTCATGCATCAGGCCCTAGTCTGAATTTGTGGAGGATTCAGTCTAGCTAATAGGAGAAAGTTGTAAATGAGTGCATAGAATTGTTAAGTGAATGAAGTAAGAGTGTTTTTTAGTTATTTGGGGTTAGACAAGAACATTTGGAGTACTGTACCAGTTCCAAGAACCCTACACCTTACACCTCCTTTGTAAACCAAGCCTAATTAGGCCAATTAGGTCTGTGTACCAGGTGGAAGTTAGGTGGTGCTGGATTGGATTTGGAAGATAAGGCTTTGGAAGCTTACATAACTTCCAAATGGGTGTCTAAAAATTCCATGATTTTATCAAGATACATAGTGGTTCAAAAGTTAGAGTAGAAAACCTCTATTAGGAAGGCTACAAGGAAAAGTGCGTGCAGGTCTAGTTCACTATGGTACGGTCTTGATGGGAATGAACCAATTGTTATTTCAAAGGATTGAGGTCAAATGAGGACCATTTACATGCTTGGGAGTGGTTGGGAAGTCCACTTGTGAAGAGTTTTAGCAATAAGTCACTTTTAGGCCTAGTTTCCCTAAAGCTAAAAAGACATTGAACTTAGATTAAGTGTCCAAATTTGCAAAGGGAGTTTATTGGGATAGAAAATCACTTAATTGATTGTGTTACACCATCCTAAGAGATTGGGAATACCCTTAAGTCATTACAGGTGATTGGTGAATTGTGGGAGTCAAGTGAAGGGCACACTACTTTCTGGCTGTCACCTCTGCATTAAATTAGGTCTGTGTCCAAGGTGAGTGTTAGGTGGTTCTGGAGTGGATTTTGAAAACAAGGCTTTGGGATCTTAAATAACTTCCAAATGGGTGTCTAAAAATATCTTGATTGTGTCAAGATACCAAGTTGTGAAGAAGTTAGAGTGGAAAATCGAGGTTGAGAAGGCTACAAGGAAATTGGCGTGTAGGTCTAGTTTGCTATGGTATGGTTGTAAAGGGAAAAAACCAAGAGTTGTTTCAGAGTCCTTATGTCATATGAGGACCATCTAAATGCTTCAGAGTGGTCAGGAAGTCCACTAGTGAAGAGTTCTAACTAAAGGCTAGGTTTAGGCCTAGTGTCCCTAAAGCCAAAAGGGCATTGAAGTTTGATTGAGTGTATAAACTTGAAAAGGGAGTTTTTTGGGATAGAAATCCATTTTATTGGTTGTGTTACACCATTGTAAGAGCTTGGGAACACCCTTAAGCCTTTTTAGTTGGTTGGTGAGTTGTGGGAGCTAAAAGAAGGGAACTCCACTTTCTTGTTGTAACCTCTGCATTAGTTCTCGTTTAGGTGACCAACTCCTTCGAGGTCCACAAATAGACCCATTAATTTCCCAAATTGGTTCATTAGTAGGCAAAGAATTTATCGAATGTCTTGTAATTTAAATGAAGAATTTTGGTGCAAGAGCACCTCTCCAAACACCTAAGTCCACCTTGGAACCAAATGGAGGTAGTGGATCTAAAGAATTCCTAAAAGTGAATTTGGATATATTAAGGCCAATAATGGCAATATCTAATAAACAATTTAATTTAAATATTATAAGTCCTAGAAGTCCTGGCAAAGGACTTAGTTTTTCCTTGCGAAATCTTTTTTTTTTAATGTTTGGTTGATTGTTTTGGGTTTGGAACAGAATTGTGGGTGATATAATAACATCATAACATCATTTTTCATCTGTATTGAATGATTATATAATCTATTTTTCTTCAGATTTGGAAAGTTGTTGTAGGTGGTCATATTGGTGCATTGAAATAACTCCATTTTGGTCTTTTTGATGATATAATGGGCCATTCAATGAATGTAATTGCTGTTTCTCATTACTATAATGTGCATATGAAAACATAAACATTTTGTAGTCAATTTTGAAATTTGAAATGAATAACCAATTTACTATGAAAGCATGGACAACAATGTAAACACATAAGACATTGCCAATCAAGAATACAAAGTACATGCGTACGTAATAACAACATGCCTGATGATATCATATAGGCCAATAAAAGTTTGGTAGAATAATGCAATATAAGTGTACAAAAGATATGTCTGATAATATCATATAGGTGTACAAAATATATGTCTAGCAATGCCATATAGGTGTACAAATTATGTGTCCAATAATGCCAAGTAGGCGTACAATAAAAGTATCCCTATTCTACTCATTTCCCGCTAGGGGAAGAAAATAAGTCTTGAGCTGTTTTTGATTTCTGAGTGAATGGGGATGTAGTGGATGCTGGAGTCTTCCGAACGCGTTCACTTGTCCTCCTATCTAAACTATTCTGTAAAGAGAGCTAAAAAATAAAAAGTATAAGCATTAATGAGTAATATGTAGATCAAAATTAAAATGTATAATGACATATGCTAGAATTTTCTCTTACCGCAAATATGTGGTCACTATGTTCATCCACTATAGAGCTAGGCTGGCGATTAGGAGTGAAAAGTCCCTGGATATACAATCAAAATAGTAATTCAATTTCCATATGTGAACATTTTTACAAATTCAATTCGAACTATTAAGATGACAATGATAATTAAATTTAGTTTCATACTGCAATAAGTGCCTTGGAACTAGCAATAGCAGTAGCAACTCCATGATCCAAAGACTCTCGAACACCAAGAGGAGTTTCCGATGTCATCATCTGAAAATGAATCAAGCAGATTATTATGCATCTATTAAGAATATTTATAATTATTTGCAAAATGACGTGCATTAATGGTACCTCCATGAAAGTGCCACCGCGTGCAACTAGATATGGTGTAGATGTGGAAGTTGTCACAACAGTGGCCTAGAGAACATGCAAGATAATTTAGAAGACAATTATTCATATAAGAATATACTGGTAATGTGTTGGTTATAGTATTTTATTACATATATACCTGTGGACTCCACGATGTCATATGAAAGTCGGGAGAAGGAATGTGCTCACTTCCAATAGTGCTTTGAGTCTGGATTTTGATAATAGTTTTTTTCATAAATTATTTACTCATTCATTTTTTTAATATAATTTGATCAAAGTAAATGTAATTAACAATAAATATAGATACCTCTCCAAATGCACAGTGTCACCCCTCACTATCTACTATGAATGTAGAAGGTCCAGCAGTGAACTAATACATAGTACAATAAGTTATCAGATAAAATCATGTATAATAACTTAATGTATTAATTCAATTATTTTTTTTGATAAATACATGTGGAGATTTATTAGTGTAGAAAGTGGCAGGGGGGACATGCTCAGTTCCACTAACACTTTGACCCTACATATACATCATATACTAGTTTAGTTATTCATTTGGTTATAAATGGAATATATGACCAAAATAAATATAACTGGAATTGCAAATATTTACCTGTGTGTCGATGCCAAATGTTGTGTTCAGGAAGTCACTAGTCATCATACCATCATCATCACCAGCCCTACCATGAGGAGTACCATATGTGTATAAGGACCCACATGAATGGCATAAGTGGCCCCTCGAAGATTGCTCATCCTCCCTCTGGACTAATGGGCTAACAACATCAATGAGAGTTTGGGTGAGGGCATTAATGGTGCCTAGTGTGTCCACCTCCACATGTTCCTTCACTACAGAAGGAACACTAACATGCTCAATATGGGGCTTGCCAAGGGGTTCCCTGGGTGCATTGGGGTCAACATGTGCCCCCGGTCTATTAAATGACAATCCCCTACCTCTACCTTGAGAATCTAAAAAGTCAATATAATTGGGCACCTCACCAAGGATGAACTCGCAATAGAGTTTCCTCAAAAAATATATGGGAACCTCGTGATTGTTGCAAGGAGGGTTATCAAAGACCATCCACCATCTATCCCAAAAGTTATTTTTAATATCTTCATTAATGCACCAGTGAATTGGGAACCTCCTCAATGTAGTTCTGACAGTTTCATTTTGCCCAGGCTTTTTGAAGAGTTTACAAATGTCATCTTTTATGATTTTTTTCTTTTTAATGCCCTCATATGACAACTTATCAGCATAATATTGTTTATGTTCTTCTCTTTTATTATGCCAGATATTCAATTGCCCACTAACTGATCCTATGTGGGTAAGAATCGATTCTAAGGAGGAAGCAAGTGTTGCTCTTCTGGGATTTCTATTTACGGATACTTTTAATCTATTGATTAAATTTTCTAATTCCCTTTTCCCATTTTCTATTTTTTCAAACAAAGTTTGTGATGCTCCAGGAAGAGGTTTTTCGATTGGTGGAGGTTGTGGTAGTGGGTTTTCAATATTTTCTTCTTCTACATGAGGAGGCGGTTGGTTTTCTTTGTTAATTGGAGGGTTTGAATGAGCGTTTTCTTTGGGTGCATCATTATTGCCTGTAGTTTAAACAAAATTATTATTTTTTCATTCTATTTACAAATAAAATTACAAATAACAATAAAACAAAATGTAAATTGAAAAACAAATAAAAAATGAACATTTACACATAAACAACTCAAGAATCATTAAAAAAACCTACCTCTTCTCCTTCTTCTTGATCTATGCTGACAAGGAGGCATTGCATACAAATTCGTGGGCAAAAAAATGCCTCTTCTAGACCGCGTGCGTGCTAAAGGGAAACCTTGCTGCTGCTAATGGCATTTTGAAGCTCGAAATTGTGAGTTTCAAATGAGTAGTGAGTGGTTTTATAATAAAACCACAAAGGGTGCACACCAAAAAGGGCACACGCCCTATGGCTTGGATTGCCCAAGCCTAAGGCTTATGTAGTCGTTATTCACCAATAACAGTTTCTTGTGTTTGTTCAGAAGAGTCGACAGAGATTATATTGGTTCTGGAGTTGCGCCTATCCTTTTAGTATGCACCCTTGGATTTAAACTTAGAGAAGAGTTAGTGATGTTCAATTAAGAGTGCATGAAGTAATTCAGCTTGAGGAGAAAGATATAGTTATTTTGGTAGAGTCGACAGTGTATAGCATACGTCTACAATTATCTTATTGGATAGGTCCTAGAATGTGTTGCGTTCTTAGTAGAGCCGACTGAATTATTATTGGAGTTTGTTATGGATTCTCTAATATGGTTTCAAGGTGGTTCTAATAGGCCAACTTGATTATATCTTTTAGAGGAAAGATATTTGTAGGAAGTCATTTGTGATTGCTTGAGTGTGGTTCATAGTTGATTGTGAAGAGTAGAGAAGAGTGTGCGAAGTGTTGAGCCATCAAAAGAAGGTCTATGTGACCAAGTAAAGTGTTTATGCTATACATTGGGACTGATCTAGACACCAAGTCTAAGCACAGATCACTAAAATCTAGATATAGTGTGTATCTATTATTCAGAAGGTTGTAGCTTTCACCCCTTTGAGCAGTGTGCTCTCAGACAGTGCATCCTCTCCCCTAATAGGGACTATTTTAAAAGACTCCTAATAGGGTCCAACCCTTGACCAGGTCTACTATACTAAATATATTGTAAATCAACTCCTAACAAGATTAAGGATCTTCTAACAAGGATCATAATAAACTAGTGCAGAATATTAGTGGGTGTCAATTCCCACTGGGGTTTTTACCTATTTGGGTTTCCCCGTAACCAAAATATTGGTGTTGTGTTCAAGTGCTCTTTCATTGTGTTTATGCTTTATGTTTAAGTATACTTAATTGGATAAAGATAAAGAATTAAAACTTGTAGATAACTGATTCACCCCCCCCTCTCTCAGTTATCTCTTGGGACTATTCCTAACAGGTTTCACCATCAATGGGAAATGCTCCTCCCAGCTGAAAAAATGATCACACAAAATAATCTTTCTGTCTACTTCTGTATTAAATATAGAAATAAAAAAACCATTGGCCATGGGGTAAATCTGCATTGTACTAGAAATAATGGGTTCTCAATGTTTAGAGATCAAAGTATGGAGCCCTAGAAGATTAGGCTAGAAGCCCTTAAATCTGCAAATAATCATGTTAGATGAGAGGTATGAGATGGTCAAGAAATCTCATCAACTGTCTCATCCTCCAAAGAAATATATATGGATTTACACACTAGGAAAAGTTTAATCTTAGGAAAGGGATACTTGGGGCCACAAAGACCATCCTTACCCCCACCAAACCCTCCATAAGCCATGTGGACAGAAAAATAATCACTAGGAGTCATATAATAAATCCCAGGCCTAATCATAGGTGCAACAAATATCAAAATAACACCCAACACAACCACTAAAGAACCATTAGGCTTAAAAGGGGCACCAAGCTTCCCCAAAGGAGGAGGGTGAGCAGAAATAGGAGAAGGCTCTGCAATAGTATCCATCATCTGACACACCACAAGAGGAGACCAAACACATAAAATCCTGAGTCATGTGATAAACCTCCGCAAGAGAACCATCTCCACACCCCTGTGAGCCATCAACAGAAGGAGGTCAAGAAGAGGCATGGAAAATAGGCTAGGTTGAGACCCTAGTTGCTGCAGAAGCTAGAGAGGAAGACATCACAAAAAGTTAATTGTTAATTGTTCCAATTTGATTTTATTATTTTTAAATATTTATTTGTTCATTTTTCCCTCTTTTTATTTAAATATCTACAACATAATCTAAAACTACAAATATATTTCAAAATATTTTATTACTAATAATACTCTAGATTGTTTCATGTAAGAAAATGATTTTTCTATTAAAGGAAATCATTCTAAATGCTTCTCTATTGTCTACTCTAAACTAACCATACTATAGGCAGGCACCAGTTTTAAGAAGTTTCCATTGAGTCTCTCTATTTAGAATGAATTATAGATTCTTGTTTGTTCAATGAGGATTCAACCAACTAAAGAAAATGGACATGGTAGCTATGTGAAGACATGATTTATCTATGCATGTATTGCACTATTGGGAATGATGTCCAAATAAAATTACAATATGCTTGTGTGGAAAAAGCATGGAAAGTTAAAAGGCATGGAAAAAGGCATGGAAAAAGCATGGAAAGTTATTTGGGCACGAGGAAGAGTTCTGAAATCATAAATACTAGGAGGAGGATTCAGAGAACTTGACAAGTAAGTGAATTCTTTCGATCTTATATTAACTTGTTAAGTGATGAAAGGAAGTTTCACCAACATTATATATTAGGATGAAAGGGTGAGCTCCTACATAGTGAAGCCTATAAATAAGGATGATAATTCTCTTCTACATTATCATATCATCTAATATTAAATTTATATCTTATAACTTAACTATTGGAGATCGCCCCCTCGAAGTAGTCTACTATATTTTTTATGTTTACAAATAGCATTAAAAATATATCATAACAAGTAACTTCTGAGAGCTATGATTCAAGATAATTTTTTTCCAATATAACTTATATACCAATGTGAATTCAACTATTACATCTTTAACTTTTGAAATATGTACTGGATTTTGAGAAAAAAGAATTTCCTTTGCACTTTTACACAACAAATTACTCTACTTCAAAAAAGAGTGGAACTGCAATGATAAATTTGGATTAACTATCAAGGGCTTTACCATGCAAGATTAAGAAAAACTTGCTAATTTGAAATATTTCTAATTAGCACAACCAAAATACTTCAGCTATAGACAATGATATAAATGGGGTAGCTTTATATAGATCAAATTGGGTCCTTGCAATTATAATTTGTAATTTTTGGACAAGCTATCAAAAAAATATTTTTTCAAGATATGCTTTTAGATAGTTAATCTAATATTTTATTGATTTTCATTATTTTTTTCTATGGGCTATATGTTTTAATTTTTTTTAAACGTACATTTTAAAAATCTTATAAAAAATTATGTAGAGTTAGTTCTTAGTAATTTACTATCAGACATAAAGTAGGTTCTTTAATTTAGCATGGTCAAAGTTTCATCAACATTTTCATTAAATTTGTTCTATAGACTGCAATTTTTGAAAGTTAAAAGATTTTATTTTTGAAAGGTTTATAAAAATTCAAGTAGGGTTACTTCTTTAAATGTTATTATTATACATAAAATATATTCTTTAATTCAATAGCCAAATGTTTAAGTTTACCAAATACTTTCCTACTATAATAAATCTTAAAATAAAACATAACTAGAGCCATGTCAACTGTAGGATTATATATATATATACAAAATTTAAAGACCAATTTTATTCTCAATGGCTTAAACTTGAAGAAATAATTTCGTAATGACAAAAAGCAATGGTACATTTCATTAAAAATAAAATGTTGACCCATTTGTAAAATTTGTAAAGGAGCATTTAGGTAATTTTAATGAGTTGCTATCAAAATTAAAGCCCCAACAAAACCTTTAAGATGAGTATAACCCTAACAAATCAAATAAAAAATAACATAAGTATTTTGAGCTAAAAAATTATGCCTAAAAAGAACAGCATTCATAAATTTGATAGTAGAAATGTAATTTCATGGATAGGCCTCATATAAAATCAGTTTCAACTTCACAATATGCCAAATAATGTCATTGTTAACATATCTTTATTATATTTTAAAATCATGAGGATCTCATCAATGGTATTAATTGAAGAGGAATACTTAAAAAAGGATAAATATTCACTTGGGAAGAATTTAGTAAGGAAATAGCTACATACTATGAACAATTGGGCATTGGAAGCTATGCTTGACAATTCATTATGTAGGAGCACTTTTATTCCTCTCTCTCTCTCTCTCTCTCTCTCTCTCTCTCTCTCTCTCTCTCTCTCTCTCTCTCTCTCTCTCTCTGTGTGTGTGCGCGCGCGTGTGTGTGTGTGTGTGTGTGTTAGAAGCTTCTGATCTTTCATGATTTCCTTTTGGATTCTTTTGGAGTTCAATATTTAGCATTAATATTAGTGGTCACATTCAAAGAAGCATTGCATCATTAAGGCATGAGATAATTTACAATTCAGATCTAGCTTCTATTTCATCTTTCCTAATGCAATTTCCTTTCATTTTAAAGGTTGATTCCTAAGTAGGGGTTTGACTAAGGCAAAACCCTTTAGCCCAACCATATTTCCCATCTTTATGTGTACAAGAATGCATTATAGATTTGTTGGACAAGATTTAGAAAGATTGGAAATTGTCAGAAGATCCCCAAAAAATTCAGTCAAAAACACTAGCTACATATCATCATTTTCATCTTCTACCCAAGTATAGATCACCATTTCTACCCTGTACCTTTCATCCTATTCCTAGATTTCAACCACAGGTCAAATCTTCTTTCAGGTTTTTCTTTCTATACATTTTAGCTCTTTGTCTATATGTATCAATATGTTATTTCCTATTTTTAGTAAGTTGCCTAATTTATCATCTACATGACATTTTCCTATCATTTTCATTTTCATCATTATATATTTAGTGAATGATCATTGTCCTACTAAGTGCTTGAGTCTCCTCTTGAACCTAGTGGTACATCTTCCTTCTGAATGTGCAATCTTGAAAAGGAGAAGTAATCAACCTATTTACAATATTTCCCATTTCCTATTGTACAATGCTAACAGACATAGATATGTATCTCCTCCGGAAAAGTATGAAAATAAAAAGAAAGATGCATAATCAAATGAATCTAAGAAGAAGATGGTAATGGTAAGGAAGAAAAAGGAAAAAAGTGAAGGGAACCCATTTGTGGCACTATATCTTGATGCAAGTACTTCTAGAATCTAAGTCAACTGCCTTGGCTCAAGGAGAGTTTTGCAATGCATATATTGTCAGTTCCCCCTCTTTGAAGTGATGTATGATGGGTTTCAACATGATTAGGTTTGATCTGGTTGATTGAAAAGTAAAGTACAAGTGTTGACATCATTGATGTATTTATTTTTGGTGGAAAAATCATCATGAGAAATTAAGGTATAAAAAGTGGAGTTTCAAGTCATTTCTCACTGTTTGTGAAGAAGGAAACAAATTATTGCTGAGGAGAAGAATGAAATGGAGAATAAAATGGAGGATGTGAAGAAAAGAATTCAAAGTGTGGAGGGAACTTTGTAGAAAATCGCTGAACAGAGCTACAACATCCTCAAAGCTTCAAACGACAACATAAAGGTTTTGATCAATAAAATTGAGGAACACAGGGGTAGCAAGGAGGAATCTCCCAATAGCAATAAAGATATTTCTCCAAAGGATGGCCCGAGGAAGAGAGCCAGATCCAGCACTATGAAGAAGGATACCTAGGAACCTGATAAGGATCTGGCTAACCTAAAGGAGGTGGTGGAAAAGGGGTCAGAGCTAGAGATTCGTGTAGCAGAGATCCTCAGAGAGTTTTCTTAAGCATCTCTCCTGGCTTTGTGTTTGGTCTGGTTTTTTGTTTCTGTCCCTGGTTCTATTTTCTAGACTTTTTATTCATTTGCTGGCAGACTGTGTCTGGCTTTCCTTTTTTTCTATGGGTATCTTGTTTATGTAAATGTTCGATGCTATATATTTTATGCTTTAACTCTGTAAGGGTTTCAGGGCCCCATTAAAACTTGTTTTCCTTAATAAAAAAAAAACAAATTGTTGCCGAGTGATAAAGGGATTTAAGAAGATAAATCAAGCATGGTCATGGAATCCATGTTGGTTATATTAGATAATCAAACAACAATATTCCCTGGAGACTAAAAAGGGTCAAATTGGATTAATTTGATCATCAAAAGTAAAGAGAAATGGAACTTGGGTTGAATGTTGATGAGTTGCAGAACATTAGAGCCTTGGGAATGGATCTATGGGGAGAATTCCCCTAGTTTTTTTTATAAATAATATATCTTATACTTGTTCAGTCAACTTAAGTATGACAACATCATTTTAGAAAAATCCTACTTGATCACTTAAGGAGTCCATTGAAGCTAGTACCAGAATATGTAATGTTGGTGACCTCCCTAGAAAGAAAAAGATGAAGTATAGAGATATTGAGGAACTTCCTGGTATCAACAAAGACACCCAATCTTTACTGATAAACACAATTTATGATCCTACTTTCAGGCATGTTTCTTATGGTATTACTTAGAAAATCTATTTCCAAAATTATGAAGGTTCTACATCAGTTGTTGATGTGAATCTTGCACATAAGATTGTGAAAGAAAATGAATAGTTTGACTTGTGTCGTCTAATAATAGAGAACATATTTAAGAATATATGAATGTATTTGGTTGAGGGTTATTCTTTCTATTTTGGGTCTCTTTTCATGTGTTTAGTATTCTACTTTTTGAAATTGTTACCATCAAAGGAAAATGTTAAGAGAAAAATCCAACATCTCTATCGAAAATAAAGTTTATAAATACTTGGAATATATGGAAGATAAAGAAAATGCATGCAAATTTTATTTCTCATCCTTGCAGATGGACCCATGCTCTAGTATGATATTATCTAGTGCTATACCTATCAGTCATTTTGAAAAGGGTTCATCCTCTAGACAGAAGGATTTAGAGGTTGTCATTGGTGATTCCCCTCTAGAACCTAAAAGGAGGAAAACTAGCACAAAGGGAAAATAAGTCATCATTTAAATCTCATATGAGAAGGAGAAGGAAGAAGGGCCTCCATTTGGATCTGATTCTTTTGATTTAGATGAAATTCATTCTATGTTGGATGAGGTTGATATGAAAAATATTGGTGAAATGCATGGTATGCCTTCTCTCTAATTAGTAGGCCTAGAATTGAAGATGCTTTAGTTGATTATCTACTCAAAATGGGTATTGTTGTCTCTGCTATTTCTTATTCATTGCCAAATGATCTAGTAGAATTTTTTGAAGTAAGGTTGTTGTAGGAAGGATTTGAAGGATATAAGATTAAAACTATGATTGAGAAAAGATGCGCCAATGCCAAAAAAAAGGTTGTCCAAACACATTGGTGAGAAAAAATAATGTATTAAGGAGATGTCTGACATCTACAGGTATTGTCTATGGTGGCCTATTTTTGTTGATAATTTTAGTCCAAAAATATTAAAGCTATTGAATATGAACCAAATGATATTGGGAATTGTTTTGTCTTTTTCAAAGATGAAGATGGAAAACAAATAATGAGATTTGGTTTTTTGCAAGATGAGGTTTTGTCTAGACAAAGATAGAGGGAAGATTCAAAGTTGTATCTTTCTAGTTGGTTAAATAAATTGTTGAGGTTTAGTTGGATCATCTCTCTGGGATACTTTCTAATGTAGAGAATTATGAACAATAGTGGTCATCTTTAGATTATCTTCCTCTATCATCTTCATTTGATTTTCAAGTTCTACATGATAGTATGTGTGCTAGAATGATTTTTGCAGCGCAAGCTTGGAAGAAGATTCTTCCAATTGTAAAAGGAAGGTACAAGAAAAAAATTCTTCAGAAAAGTGTAATTTTTACTTGATTTCCTCAAAATGTTCTTATATGGCCCTTTACCTTTGGTGGAAAAAAGAGGGAGAAATTAAGAGAAAAATTTAAAAAAGGGAATTTCTTGACAAAGGGGAAGTTTTTGTTGTTTTTCCACCAATGTCGAAGGGGGAGATTTTTTAGAAGTTGTTGAGAATTTATGACATTATTTTCATTGATGTCAAAACCTATGATCCAAATGTTGTTCTTTGGATGATGAATAACAATGATCTATCCTATATAGTATGCTATGATAATGAGTAGTGCATATATTATGCTTGATTTGGATATGGCATTACTTCATCAGTGGAAGATAGTGCATAATAATGAAGATTAAATCTTTTATTGTGTTCAAAGCTTATTTTAGGTATCTTTGAATCTATCTAGACATTCATGCAATATGTTAAAAAAATTTGATATGTCATAGATGCTATTAATTACAATCCTCTAGTTGGTACTAAATTTAATGGACATCAAGACTTGATCTTGGTTGTGGCATTCCCCATCAACTTCACAATATATCCCATGTACTTGAAAGCTATTTATTCTTTGGTAATTATGCTATATATGACCTATTTATGGGTCATGTGGTAATGTGGTAAGAGGATCCTTATGTGCAACCTATCCTTTGGGTCCAGTACTAGCATGTTTAGCCTTAATGAATTGTTTAAAACTGACATATGTGCTAGGCTAACCTATTCTAGATTTCTATTATTCTAGACAAGTACATATATAGAACATCTTTTCAGATCTAGGTATGGTGTGTGTGTGAACTAAAAAGGGATGTGAAGGATGATGGTATAATGCGAAAAGAAATAAATAAGCAAGTGGAAAGGAAGCGATAGTGATAGGGTACGGTAAATAGTATTGCAAAGCCTATGCAAAGAGGTTGTTAGAGGTTGGAAAAATATTCCTAACCAGATCTTCTATAGACATTTATTGTGATCTTTACTAGAACTAACTTCATATATATGTAGATGCAACTCGTTCAATTCATGTTTTGGCAATAAGACTATTTTGTAATCATTTATTTTGTACTGGTTGTGATGGCCAAGTAGTTAGCCTAAAAATATTGAGAAACCTGATTGTGGGCCACTCTTTGTAAAAATCACCTTAACTAATGTTTCATAATTGATAGTTAGCATTCTTCATAGTTTTTTGCATCTTGGGTTTTTCCATGTAAAATCTAGTGTTCATTGTGTATGGTGTTCTTATGTGCTTTCATGTTTATGTATAGTTTATTTATCTAATTGATTTAATATTGATTTGAATAAATTAAGATTAAGAAAATTATTTTATGATAACTAATTCACATCCTCTCTCAATTATTTGGACTTTTCAATAGTCCATTCTCTTGCATGTGAAGTCAAATGGTTTATTTTCTTGAAATCTTCAATGGGTTGGGTTGAAATTGTCATATGTTGGTTACAAGTTTCCTTACACGTAGAATATAGACTATGAGTTACATACATAATATTTTTCAACTTCCAATGATGGGAAGAACCTCCCTTTATTAAATTAATAATTAGCATTGAGTCCTCTTCTACCCAAATCTGATCCCTATTCTATTTTTTGGCAATCTTGAGGCCAGACCGCAGAGCACAAAATTGAGAAACATTATTGAGTCCACCCAAAGTCTTGCACATACCATCCTATAATTTGGCCAAGATGGTCCCTAAAAATACCTCTACCTCTAGCCTTTCTGGTATTTCTGTTGACAACACCATCAAAATTAAGTTTGATGTAATATACACTAGGGTGCCACCAAATACTATGACTAGTATTTTCTTTTGTTATCTATTGTCTACCTTGAATCCATCTAAAATTAGGTATAGAATCATCTAGGACCTTCTCATCCTCTCCAATACACTAACCATATTTACAATGCACACCAAACCAAATTTGTCTAAGGAGGTCTCAAAAAAACCCCAAACTCTACAAGCTAATTTTTCCTTATCCTAAAATACTCTTCTATTACTTTCAAACCATAAATTATAGATAGTGATGGCAAGAGAAATAAACTAGATATACTAGAGACTAGGGCTTCCAATATTAAAAAAAAACAATAATCCAAAATAATAGGGAGATTTTGAGGCATTACCCAATTCATCCCCCATTTGTTCAAGAAGGATTTCCAATCTTCTATAGAAAAACTACAATGAAGAAGCATATGGTCATTATCCTCACTATTAGTTTTACAAAGAGCACATATGGAAGGACTCTTGCACTCCAAAATATACAATTATCCATGGTTAAGGCCGCATGCTTCTAGGCCACCCATTGTTATACATTGGCTTTATTGAGGCTAGAACTCTTCCATATAGTCTTAGTGGTCCTCTCATGTACACTATGCTCATTCTAAAATAAGATAAATAAGTTGATTTGACTAAGATAGAACCACTGGCATTTTCTTTCCACACTATTATGTCACCCTTGCTTGAGGTAGAAAAGCCTTCAATCTTATGTTAAATCTCCTCACAAGAATCAACCATCCCTTCACCATTGCCTCAAGAGACATCCACCTCTACTAGTCATGATCACCAATCATATAATCTTTGATAGGATTTCCCAATCTAGGTTCCAAAAGGTTTTCCAAAGGTTGTAAGTGCTGAGAAATTTTTTAAGACAATCTCACCCATCTCTCTATTCCTCCAAAAATTTAATCTTGTCCCCATTTTTAATATGTCAAGAGAGGCGATGTTGGAAACATGCACACAATTGACACATCCACAAATAAATTTGAAGCACTAAAACAATTTGGTAAAACATAAGAGGTTGTGACCATGTTCTCCAAATCATACTAAAGATACTTGGCTTGTAAAAATTTTCTCCATAATCTACCTTACTCATCATAGATTCTCCATACAAGCTTGAGACCTAGAGCTCCATTTTAATATGAAAATATAATAATGTACAAACCTAAATTATAAGCACCAATTTTTTGTACAATTTAAGGATTATTTTGTGCCCACCTTAGTGTGTTTCATATAACTTAAGACTTCATATGGCATTTAATGGATACCTAAATTCAAATGTGGGTCCTCTATCCTTTCAATCTTGTAAAATTTTGAGGTTAGCCCTTATATCTAAGTGTGCTCTCCTATTTTCCTCCAATTAGATAATGCATTTCCTCACCTAGGCCCTATATCCCTATTTGTGGCCATTGTGACCTCTCCTGACCTCAAAATGAGTTGTACCTAAAAATCCCACACCTAACTTGTAATTGGGAACAAATTCCCAGGTGCAGAATTATTTTGGCATTTTGTACCCTAGTATAGAATGATTTTGTCATTCTATCTCCACATGTTTGGGCCCAAATTTGGCCTGAAGATCTATGTCAAGGTTTTGGTAGAAAATTCAGCACCATATTTGGCTTGCTTGATTTTTAATCCCTAAAATGTTGTGAGATGTAAATAAAAGCCCTATCTCTCCTCATTTTGGCATCCATGATCATTATCAAGTCCATTTGTTATTGTCAAAGAATTCCAACAATCAAGCATTTAAGTATCATGTGCAAGGAAGAAAAAACAAGTAGCATTTAAGCATTTAAGCATTTAAGAATTGAGCTGTAAGGAACCGATAACTTGAGGAAAAGGCATGCGGGGAAGGGAAATCACAAAATTGATGAAATTAGTGGGCATGAAGAAATCAAAGGAAAAGCCACCCAAATAAGAAAACCCTAAATGTCTAATATCAAAACTAATGGTTTTCAAGATTGCAAGGAAAAGGCACCAAAGAAGGGGAAACCGCAAAAGTCTGAAACTAACACTCGGGGGTTGAAGAATCAAGAAGGAAAAGGCATCAAGGTGATGAAAGCCCCAAGATCCCACCCAAGCTTGGAAATTGATCTAAAATCCATCAAACTTAGAAAATATTTTGAACTTACTCAAGCACATGATAAGAGTATGGGGGGACGCAAAGCATAACATTAAGCACAAATTGACCATGGGCTTTCATTGAAAGAACTCTCTAATCAAATATCAATGATGGAAGATGTACAACCAAGGAAACAAAGGGCACAAGACTTGAAATTTTTTGCATTTTAGAGCATGTTTCTTTGATCATTAGGGTGCCCTTTTCCATGTGAAAGTGTTATTCAAGATATTATGAATATTATATAATTCCTCCTAGACCTACAGTTTCATAACATATACAACAACATCAAGTCCTCCAGTCCTAACAAGTAACAATTTACTATTGAAATTCTAAGAATGCTTAATAAGAAGGAATTAAAAATTACAAAAGAGAAATTTTTGAAATAATATTTTATCTTAAATAATATGAAATATAAAATCCTCTTATTATATAATTTTTAATTGAAGAATGGAACCTGCCCATCCATCTATATAAATTGATAAATTAATTCCCAAATTTTAAGCTAACCAACCACGTCCCTTCCTCCCTCACAAATGTGTTTTCTTTACAAACTAACTTAATCACCATATCTCAAGCCACCCACATACACTCCTCACACATAGGAATTCAACAGTGTTAACTAAGACTTGAACAAGAACTTATGCTAGTACCGGCCTCACTGCGTTGTCCTTGACTAGGTTCTCGATCAGTTTCCAAAAAATCTTGTAACAAGAACACATATTACATATTTTACTTCACAACATAAAAGAGTATAAAATATAAACCTTTATTGAACTTTTGTTATAACTAAAGATTCATCACTGCTTACTTCATAATGACGTGCTTGTGCTTTCAATTCGGATAGCCTCTTCATCATCTCTTCAGTTGGAATATTTGCTTCATCCAAAATTCTCATTATTTCTAAATTGATTTTTTTTAGTTTTTTCCTCAACATAATTGTCATATCAGGCATTTCTACAATATCATCATCAAAAGGGGTAGCTATTGCCTCTGTTACTACAGGTGATTTTCCCCTATCCTGAACATCAAATTGTGACAGGAATATCAGTAAAACTATCATAAAAAATCCAAAACCGTAAATAAAATAACGTAATAATATAACATTTTTCAACTATCTAATTTGTACAATTTTAATAAGGTTTAACCTTGCTGAAGAATAGGTGGGAGGAGCATCCTTGTGGCCTCTATCATGTGCAGGATCCATATTGTCCTGTGACAAAGATTAAATATAAAAACTTCAGCAAACTGAAAGCAATAGACTTAGCCAAAAAAACTTATTAATAAAATGGTATATAGTACTTACCACCCCCATGATAGTAACTTTGTTTTTATCTATGTGATTTAAATGGTAATCTATTAGCAGTTCTTCCCCTGCACTTATTGATTTTATCGCACATACAAAAACTTGATTCCCCTCATGCACCTCAAATATGCAACTGGGTTGCTTATTAGTTGAGGAAGGTCGCGTACTATTTATAAAACCTATAATTTTACCTGTTGCTTTTGGTCTCCCATCAATGTACATTGCAAATCTTTTACTTTGATCATTTTCTTTCCATTGTATATAATTAGCTGATAGTGCATACCTACGCATACTTTTTTTATATTGAACAATCCACATCCAATCATTGTAATTGTAACATGGACCGACATACTTGAATAATTCAACAACTTTTTTGTAACATACCTTTATCCCATCCATGAAAAATAGGCCCAAACCATGTAATGAGGATGGAGCTATGCAATCTATCCTCTCATTAACACAAAATCAGTGTTAATTGGACGTAGTTCATTGGGTACCCATTCTTTCTCAATATGTGTATACCGAAAGGGAACCTTGATGTTGCCTTTGGTCTCATCATCATAATAACATGACCCCCCTTTAGCAAGGAAAAATTGCATGTGTTTATCAAATTTTTTTCTTATCTTTTTACCTCTAGTTGATCTCCCTATTTTATCTGTACTACATGTAGAACTTTTATCTACCATTCCCTCATTTCCCTCATTCGATGTAGATAGATCTGACAAGTACCTATTTGGTGGGTCCTGCAATCCATCAAATGAGATATTGTCACGTCCCCGCTTCAAATAGAATTTTGCTAATATTTAAATAATATATATAGAATAATCAAGTCGTGACCCATACGTACGGTCCTTCTTTGTCTATACGTGGGAGATATAAAATGTACTAAGTTGAAAGTGATTATATAATTATATTTCTATATGGTTCTTCTTTGTCTATATATACATTATATGATTATATAATATGTCTATTTATAACATATGTGCTCAGTGATAAACAAGAAGAATATAAGAAAATTATGTCCATTTATTGACTTAATATACCTACTGATCCATGTCACTGTGCACGATCCATGCCAAAGGGGTTAAATTTCCTGCATATGTTAATCATTTATCTTAAGCTAGCTAAAAATTACATGATACATATGCTACAAATAACTAAGAAGACAACATGAACAATATGAAACATCGTAAACATGAACAAATTTACCTTATATATGGAATGCAAGATCGTCAATAGAAGGGGTGATGATGTCTATAGTCAATTGCCTATTTGCAAAAAGGGTGATAATCAAACACAATATATACATGTATCAGCAACAATTAATTGAGCATCGTAAGCAAAACATTGGTAATTATAAATCACATATGTTGTAATCATTAGAATTGAACACAATAAATATGTAATCATTATAATTGAAATCAATAAATCATGTCAATCATTTCATTGATCATTTCAATCATGTCATTCATCATCATCATCATCATCATCATCACCACTATCATCATCGCCATCAACACCATCATCATTGCCATCATCATCATCATCATCATCATCATCATCATCATCATCATCATCACCATCATCATCATCATCATCATCACCATCATCTTGATCTTCATCATCTGCTTCTTCATCATCTTCAATATCTTCTCCTTCCATAACATTATACTTTATCAGCCTTCCTCTTGGATCATGTCTAACAACAAATGACCAACCTTGTTTATGTGGAACCTCTGAGTAAAACACTTACTCACATTGGCTTGGAAGAACATAGGGCTCATCTCCAACTAGCTCAAATGACCTTGTATTAATAATTGTAAATCCATTATCATATTAATAACAGTTCTATCTAGATCATTTTGATTCAGTCGTAGCCTGTACCATTTGACAACGAATAGAACTACTTTGAAGGAGCTAAAGTCACACTCAATTATATCATCCAAGATGTCATAGTATCAATTTTGAGATTGTTGAGGATGTATGTCATTTCTAGATGATATATTAGTGACCTCGAAAACTGCAGTTATCCCAAAATCACAAGTTTTCTTTGTGTCATCCAACTTTTTTAATGCAAAATTTGTGGCCAAAATACTACATAGCTTTGTGGTGCTTGACCTGCAATTTTTCAAGTGTGTGTAAATTATTTTCATCATGAGTTGATACAAAACATACAAGTCATGATCATTAATAAATTTGTACGTACCTCTCTACCTCTTAAACCATATGCTAGATCAATTACCATTGGCGTAACATTGGAATCTCCATTATGATGAGCTTCTCTAACCAATGAAGCAACACCTTCCCATGTTAATGAGAAACCATTTTGTTGACATCGTTCAATTCATACCATCATCCAATCAAGATTGTTCGCAATATACATATGTATTGCATCCCACTCTCAACCAACTGTATAAAAAAAAATACACTAATTATAAATAACTTCTATTGAAGATTTATAAGAATTAATTAACTACAATAACATCTTATATTTACCTCTCACTTTCCTCAATCTACCTTTTCCTATCAAGTACTCCCCTTTGAATTTGTTAATGGAGTTGGGATCCCAAATACGATCTACATGGATCTTTGCTACAAACTTAGGAAGATATTCACTAATGTACACTATGGTCTGGTATACCATATATCCCTCCACCATAGAACCCTCAGGATGTGCTCTCTATCAAACCAAGCCTTTCAAAAATTTCAAGTACCTCTCAACCATCCACATTGACCTAGTTGGTACAGGTCCACACAATTCAATCTCCTCAACTTGATGTATGAGGTAGTGTTCTTGTGCATTGAAAAAAGTTGAAGGTAGACACTTTTGCATTTCACACATAAGAAGATGAATTTTTCTCTTCCAATATTTTATATCTTCTTTATTGATTTCTTTTGATGACAACCACCTCATGTATTTTCCAAGATCATATATAACTTGTTTGACACTGTTGGGAAAGTGGTGTGGGAGAGATAGAGGTAGAATGTACTACAATATTTGTAAAATGGTCTTATCAATATTTTATAAAAGAATGCAATGAAAACTACATGCAATATACAAATATATAGTGAATACAAAATAACATGAATTACCTTAATAAATATATACCAATCGTGTGTTTTCATCCCTAGCCCAAATTCACTTTTCTTTGATATGAGATTGTTTATGTTCATTGCAAATCCTGTGAGAAATCGTATTTTTTTTATGACTTCTTTTATAGCATTTCTCTGCTGCTCCAACAATAACCAACTAAGGGCACTTGTATCAATCTGGTCTCCATTGTTATTTGATCGAATGACATTTTTCATTGCATGGTTGGATTCTTCAATGTCACTAAAAATTTTGACAATTTTGTCTTTATCACACCTTCCATCCAAGATTTTCCATAATGTCTCTGTTACATTCTTTCCAATATGCATAAGATCAAACAAATGCATGATTGGGAGTTTCTCGTAGTATGAAAACCTACTAAATTGCGCAGGATAACTTTTTAGTCCTTTTGGAAGTTGGTCATTGATGCCTTGATGATTTATTTTATTGTATGTCGACTTCCATAGGTGAGGTGTCATTCTCTATGGCTTTGATGTAGTCTCTTCTTTCCCATTGAAAAGATATTTTTCGGTAATTTGGTACTTATGATTTCTATGGAGAAAGTGTCTATTCTCTTCGAACACCTACTTTCTTAAACTTTTTGAATGATGAGATTTCATCTTTGGACCACAAACTGGACATGAAAACTTTCCCTTTGTCTGAAGACCTAAAAGATCATGTATAATTGGATTAAATATGTTAACTTTGTGTTAGCACTATAACATACCAAAAAATAGGTGTTAAGAAGAGAACATACCACAAAAATGTGTTAGCCTAGGGGCATCATGTATTGTCCATACAAGCATTACATTTAATTGAAATTGTCTTTGTCCTATTGGTCTAGAGATGTCATACATAGTGACCCCATTCTATAACACCATCAACTTGTCGATAAGGGGCTCAATATATACATTGATATCTTTAACTTGGTACTTACCTAGTTGAATGAACAAAAACATTACATAATTATTATGACCATTTTGATGGATTATTTATAATAAATTAATTTAGATGACTACTAAATCAAAAAATACCTAGAACAATTAGTGCCAACATTATGTGCTCCCTTTTTATGGACAACCAAGGAGGAATGTTATTGTTGATAACAAAAATAGGCCACAGTGAGTAAGTAGATCTCATCTCTCCAAATGGATTGACACCATCCGCTACCAATGAAAGCTTGAGATTACGAGGTTCTTCTTTAAAGTGTGTCCATTTTTCCTCTATTTCCTTAAATGTCGAGCCATCTGCAGGCATTTGCATAATGTCATCTTGACTTCTATTGCATGCATGGTAATCCATAAATTGTGCCAAGCTATTGCACCTGAATAATCATTGCAGACGTGGAATAATGGGAATAAACCGAAGAACCTTGCGAGGCACCTTTTTTGTTATTTGATCTGATTGATATCTACTAATATGACAAATAGGGCATTCTGTTGCAAATTCATGTTGTTTATGATATATAATATGATAATTCAGACATGCATGTATTGTTTGATACTCCATTCCAATATCTTTCATAATGGCAGATAATTCTCGATATGAGCGAGGTAGAATATTTGATGGTGGTAAAAAACACTCACCTATCAATCTACAACCAAAAATATAATTTGTTAATTTAAAGAATATTAATTACTACACAATTCATCCAATGTTAATTGTAAGGGAATTACAACTACAATAATGAAAAAAGATGACATACCTTAACATACATGTCATTGCTATGTTGGATAAACCATTCATAACCTTCAAGTTCACCAACAACAATACAACGACAAGAAGATTTGTTTGGGAGCCTTCATATAGGGGCTCGTGTGCCTTCTTAAGTATAGGTACATCAAGGTCTACGTCAACATCATCATCATCATCATCTTGATCATCGTGATCTTCTTCATCATAATGGTCTTCTTCCATGGGATCATTACATTCTACTTCTATATTCACACCTCCATGTTCTCTCATTTGGAAATCCACATTCTCCAGATTGTCATGGTCCATAACATGAAACCTAGGGAGGTTGACCTATATGAAAATGATGACCTTATATTAACCATGACCATGATGTCATCATCAAATCATGTCTGATGTATTTTATAAATTATTAAAATACATACCAATGGACGAAATTTGTTTCCCCCTTCAATGTGACCATGTTGCCTACAATGTTCCTTAGCTGTTTTGATTAGATATCTTCGAGTCTTTAAGCCCTTCCAAATTTTGCAAGGACAATAACATTTTCCATCACCTTTTCTTTTTAAGTTATACCACAGTCTAGCAATTGTCTCCCTATTTTTTGTGCGTTGATATCGTCAGACATGGTCTTTCTTGAATGGAATGACTCATTGGTGGAAGAAGGATGATTTGTTTGCAACCTGCAGATACAAATCATTACTGAACAACCATTTTCTCAACTATAATTTTCTCAACGCAAAGGGACATTTATCATACCAAATCAAAGTTTAGAAATGGATGGTTCTAATGCTTTTCCATTACAATAATTGAGCATTCATCATTTGGTATTGTGTATTCCATTTAAGTATGTCAACAATGTTCAAAATGTTGTCACCAAGTACAGGCATAGGAAATAAAAAAGGGACAAAAGATAAGAAATAAGAAAAAACATTACAACTATATAAAATCTGCATGTTCACAATACTACATGTGCATATAAGAGTCAATCAGAGAAGGTATATGCACAAGTGAAAAGCATGAAAATTTATCGACCAAGCATTACTGGGAGCTCGACCCTGCAACAAATGGACTTGTGATGATATTTCACAATAGTACATGTGTTATAGGGTAAGCTCCCAGTAGTGCTTATACAAATATGCATGTTCATTACATGTGCATATGAAATAGCTCTAATGGTTACTTGAAAGAGTGGCTTAATATAAACAAAATGGTTACAAAGATGAGAATATGTTGTTAGAATAATGGCAAAGAGAAAAAATATAAAAATACCTCTATAATCCTTTAAAAGATCAGCATAAAAATACCACTATAATCATTTCATTTCACAAAGGCAAAGAGAAATTTTAGTTAATACCACTGACGTGATAGTGTATGTCTACTATGTCCTTGATCACAACCTCTTCCTTGCTTGAATAACCAATCCCCTACATTTGTGTGCTGGTCTTATTCTAAACCAGACACCGCGGGCCATGAAATTTCCTACATAAGTGCCATTTTCAAATGCCAAACTGATAGGAATATACGCTAAAGCCTTAAGTGCCAACATACCATTAGAAAAATCACCAATAAGAGAAATGCTTCCTAGCTAGAAACTTCCAAGCCCCCCTTGTAGGTGTAAGGCAACAAGTGGCACAGCCTTACTAGCAAGCACTCTGCCCTTTCCTTGCTATACGGCCTACAAATTAGATTAGTTCGGTTGGAAAACAAACTCAGAAATCAATCACAAAACCCTCAAAACTATAATCAAAAGGGATGGCCTCGTACTAGTAAAATGTATGGCCAACATGAGCATTTTCAATGTCATCTAAAACAACATCATCAAAATCTTTAAGTAAAATCTTAGACTCTAATCTGAAGCACAACTATGGATTCTAAATTTGTATGTTTACCTTCCAAATTTGTATGTTTTCTAGTCAAAATATCCATATAATCATTCCACATAGCTTTGTTGTGAGCAATGAAACCCAAAAGACTCCCTAATTCATCCTGTATCTAGATAATGGTAAATGCATGATCAATAGTTTATGGCATATCGTAGCATATCATAAAATAATGTAGGTAAAGTATGAGGCTAGCCAAAAGAATAAAATATGTTGGGGGTAATTTGGACAAATTATCTAATTAGTTATATAAAGGTTCTTAATTCATTTATTCTTTGAACATAGGAGTGCAATTTAGATTGAGTTTTATTCAACAGTTGAACTATTTGAACTATTTGTTATTTCAATGGATTGTGTAAATGGAAATAAGACTAAAATTCATGAAATACCTGTGGTTCAAGTCTTAAACCTATTCTGAGAGGTGTCATATTGTCTTTCAAAGAGCAGAGTAAAAGCTGGCAGTAGCATCAAGAGGTGCATGTTTTGTACAAAGTTTTAGACCATGGAATGAAGAGCATGAGGCTATCATCACATCAATCCTTATGAGTTGTGAGATAAAAAAAGATTGAAGGCATTAGATCTTACAAGGAAGAAATGTCTAGTGTAATGAAATGACAATGGCTATAAAATGAAAATTGACAATGGCTATATGGAGGAATTAACAATGGCTATAAAATGAAAAATGAAGAATGAAATATGTAGGGGAAAACTAGGATAAATGTGTATATAGATAGATTGCAGGTGGATCTATTCCATAAGAATGAAGTTGCAAATAAGTCATGTGGATCTATTCCATGTGGTGTCAGACACTTGATTTTTCTGCAATCTATCTATATACACATTTATCCCATTTTTCCCCTACATATTTCATTCTTCATTTTCATTTTATAGCCATTCTCAATTCCCCATATAGCGAAGGAATCAGGTTAGATGGGGATCAATCTAGAATGCCCCACAATGGCTATAAGGAGGATCAGGTTAGATGGGGATCAATCTAGACTACCTAACAGTGGGTATTTTCAGTGATCACAATTACTATGAAACCCGTGATGTGTGGACAATCTCCAAGTAAATTTATGTTTTAACTTCAGGTCTTCTATTGAGGTTAATATATGAAATAAAAAGCATATTACCACAATGCAAGTCCTTGAATGAGACATTCAACTTACAAGATTAAAGAAGAAAATGAAGGTGGCACTGATTTTATATACATTAAGTATTTAAGTAATTCAAACATTTCATAAAATATGCCAAAGTAGTACATAGGCTTGCTGAATGCGATTTGGATGAGTTAAAAGCTGTCAGTATTGGTTTAAAGGTAATATTTCTATCTCTCTATACAATATTAGTTAGATGATGATGATTACAAAAGTAATTTGCATCATCATTTTCCTCTTAGAGATAAAATCTGTGCAACAGAGCTATGAATATAGAAGTTAGTGATATCTATGCTTAGATACAAGCTTACATAGTTACTTGAAATCACTATGTAGGAATGCATTTGTTAAAGGTGTCTATTTTAGGAAGTGGACTATTTTGAATTGCTTTTTATATTGCTTCAACATTTCTTTGTTTCATTCACCACATATGCCAACTAGGGCATCGACCAAGAAGCAACTTTAACACTCTGCACGGTTCTGAGTGTTTGGTATATGCACAAACATTGCCCTAACTTATCTTTCAACCCATGACATTGGAAATCTCATGGAGAAATTACAAGTTAGGGCCAGACTTCATATCAGAACCGAGGATAATGGGTTTTGAATCTTGGTCTGACAGAGTCCAAGTAAATTTTAAAAAAACTACATAAACAAAATCAAATGGATTTAATCATGTGATGGCAACAGTCAAAGGTATTTGTTTATTCCACACCGACTGTGTAAGATGAAGACCAGTTAATTAAATGGCAGCTAACTATGAATGCATCAAAGGGATTTGAAATGAGACGTTAATGCTTCTACTAGTTTCGTAACACACAACATACAGACTATTCAACCACATACCTGATGTTCAATCTTATAGCCACATATGCCAAAGAGATTAACAAGGTTATTAAATCCCTCTATTCATTAACGTGCTAATAACAGAAAAAGATGGAATATGCTATTAACCTCGGGTGCTGGATATGCTACTAGTGTAGGGTGTGGCTCTTCACGATCTGGAATAAGCTTTGTTCCTATATCCCTTGGTGTGTAGCTTAGAAGATGGAAATCCTTCACGCGTGGCAACCATTCATATAATTTGCCCGTAAAAATGAAATGAGAATTGAAATCTTTTTTTTAAAGTTATATGCCCGTGTTTGTCGATATTTCGACTGACATGGTATTGGTCAAAATTTTAACCAATACGGGCATGGATTTTCAAAAAAACAAATTTTTCCTTCTATAATCTGACCAACCTAAACCTTTTTAATTAATGGTCGATAATTTTCATAGAAAAATGAGGTCAAATGTACTAGTGTAGATCCGCAGACCTAGATCCAGATGTAACCTCGCTCTGATACCACCTGACGTAAACGAGAGGACAGGAGGGGCCAAAACAATGGCACACCCTACCTGATCCACCTTGCTCAACAACACACGGAAGCAACAACAACATAGTGAGAGAGAGAGAAAGTAGGATCATTCATATATGTTATCATTCAAATTGATTCATACATGCCAGGCTGTAAGGCCTTCCAAGTTTTGGCTAGATATTACAATGAATTACAGATTTCCTCAAACTTGTGAGGATCTACCAACAATCTTGATTCTACTATCTTCTATCAAAAAATGACTCCCAAACTCTAGCCAAACAACTATACTTATACAAGAGGCTACCGAATTGAGTCAGCCTTCAGATAGACAACCAACAGAAGGAACAGTCAAATCTGGGACCACATGCTTCCCAATGATGGATACCATCATTAAATCTATGACCCATAATCAAGGCACAAGTTAGCCTCAACAGAAACTCAAAATAAACTACTCGGTAAGCAAGGATGACTGAGCAATAGACAAGCAACGTTGAGCGCCAGTGAAACAACCGACCGCCCAAGAGATAACCAACCAAACTCAGTAACTAAAGGAAATTGACCAACTACCCAACTAACTCGGTCAAAGAAGGAATTGAGCAACACAGACAAAATTCAAAATATTTTTGGTGACACAGGATTTCCAAGGACCCGAGATGCTCCTGCATCACCATAGAAAATGAAGCGGGGTCCATTGGGATCATCCCATATATTATCAACTTGTGGGTTCTGAGGATTGTAGGTGACCATCATGCTGGTAGGATTGTTAGGATATAATGAACTAGAGGCCTGATTGGGATCCATAATCCTTCTCTTCCTAGATCTCGTCTCGGTAGGAATGAAATGCAGATCTAAGGATGAAGATGAAGATGATGGGATGGATGCAAGATGTTTCTAAGAACTTTAAAAAATGATGGATGCAAGTCTAAGAAACTTCTAAGGATGGTGGATTTCTAGGATGATGGAGGATTGGTGGAGGATTGTGGAAGATTACTAAGTGTTGGTCAAATGAGCTGCTACTTCTTGGTGTAGGATCAATGAGGATTTGTCAACCTAAGATAGACTTATGATCTTCGAATGACTGGATTCTTATCAATGTATGCCAATCTCTTGCTAAAAATGATGAGGCTTACAAGGACAAGTAAGGATTCCCTAGACAATGCTTAGTCATAGGGTGGAGATTTTTGATGTGGGATAAGGATTTTGAAGCAACTCAAAGGATTGAACACTAAGTATTTATATTTAGATCACTGGATTTGGTGCAAGGATGGTGGGTTCTGACTTTGGATGATGCATATTGGGATTTGGATAAAGGATTTTGGGATTTCGATTGCGGATTGTTGATAGAAGGATGATTGAATGATGCTATTTCTAATGAAGATGACCTAGATGTAGCTAAAAAGGATGACCTATGATGCAACTTGGAAGATGATAAAGAATGTAATGATGCAACTACAAATGATTTGGGATGCAACTAAAGATGGATGGTGATGCACTGATGAGACTAAGGAATGATCTAGGATGAAAAAAGATATCGAGATAGGATTGTGAGATTCTGAAGGAGTAATGGATATGTGATGGGCCAAGCTAGTCTTCTCTCTCTAGATTGACATAGTGCCGATTAACCTGGAACTGGTTTGCAAAATACTTCACTCTGGCATTATAGCCTATGTTGTCCAGTTTTGCTTGATATTTTTCTTCTGCTTGGATTTATTTTAGGATGGGTTGATGATCTTTTAGATTTCTTTCTGCAATCTTCTTTTCTTGATAAACTCTGGGATTGGGAAGTCTTTCTTTCTTTTGTTTGGTCAAATCGGACATAGCTTGGGAAACTTTTGGCAATTTATTTTGAAACAAGGCTTTGGGTATCTAATTTTGAAGGATCTCTTCTGCAAGGTTTTTGTTTTAAAAGCCCGGCCGTGATCAAGTTTTGGCTCAAATTGATGTTTCTAATGGAAAAGGACAAACTTGACAAAGATACTTTGAAAGAAATCCTGACAAAGGACAAAGAAACTTTGTGGGATACAAGAAATGATTGACCACTGATAATAATAGTTTTCTCGAAGACAGTGTATGTTCCGACAGATGTTTGCACTGAGTTTGAACTTTGAAAACACTTTAAACAGAACTACCTAAAGGAAGGCTAGTATCATAATCTTTGTCCATAGCTTGATACCCCAAAAGAGGGATACATATGGTGAGTGTCTTAAGGTGATCTGGGAAACCATAGGGATCGGTCCTTACACAAAAATTTTGATACCTTCGGGATTAGATCGGGTAGCTTCTGATTTAACAAGTTTGTAGTTTGATCCGTGGAATCCTCCCAATCAGTTTGTACATGAGTGACTCACTTAAGAGCCTAGTTGACCATGCCAAAATAGTAGGGATATTCACCTACCTCAGGCTACCATCAACACACATCACCCAAGCTTGAGGGGATAAAGCGATAGTTTTCTTAATGCTTTATTTCTATACCAGTCAGGGAAGTACCAGTTAGAAGTCATTATACAAAGAGGAAGCACTTTTCTCTTTGGACAGGCTTTGCTAGAAGTAAAACAAGTGAACTTGTCTGAGTTTAAGTATTTTTACGTCACCTTATCTAAGAGGATTTTGTAGAAAATGGAAAACCTTTTAAAGACACATCAAGAAGTTAGTTCTTTCCCAATTTTGATTAAGTGAGTTCGGAAATGAAATCTTTTTTCCAAAAACATGTGTTTAAGTTTTTGAATTTTTCTTTCCTTGAAGACACACGAGCTTTGAAAGAGATCTGCACTTTTGTTAGACTGGAACTCAAGAGTTGTGTTTTTTTCTTTGAACTTGATTTGAAAAGAGAAACTACTTTTTGATTTCAACTAATAAGACATTCAAGAGTGAATTTGAAACAAAAAGCCTTCTTTGATTTCAACTTTTCCATAAGAGTACTCAAGATTTGACGTTCTAATTCAGTTTTTAAAGCCAAATGAAGATTCCTAGCTTGATCTCATGCATGAAAACTTCATAAATTTTCAAGCTTTTTGCAACATAAGATTTGTTTCTATCAAGATCAATGCTTTAGAACTGAAAAGATTAGGACTCTTTAGGATCCAAATACAAAAGTTTTTAGGAAAGATTTGTAGACTTTGTTCCTAATTTGCATGAGATTTTGAAAGATATTTTAAGACAATGCAAAGGAACCCCATTTTTAATGATTTCAAGATTGATTTTGAGAATGCCTTTTAGAATGATTTAGGACTAATTTTTAGGAACCAAAATAGAAATGATATGCAATTTTTTTATTCTTTTTAAGCACCAACAAGTTCAAGTGTTCCTAGTTTGCATGAAGCTAAAAGACACCTAAATTTTGAAAGCATGATGGTTCTTTTTTCAGCCAAATGAAGAACATTAGAAGTATGTTTGAGTATTTTAAGACTACTTAAGAATGACTTGAGTTGATTAGGATTTGATTGATTTAGCTTTTTAGGCATTCAAGAGTGATTTTGAGGTTCATTTTAAACATTTAAACAAAGTGTGTAAGTTTTACTTTGTTCAATTTTATGCCCAAATTGAAGTAATTTTTTTGTAACCCCAGATGCGATCCGAGAAACCCCAAATGTGATTCTGGATTTAAATGGATGTGATACTTTACCAGATGAGACCTTGGATGCAATCCTGAATTTGAACATATGCAATGCTTTACCAGATGCAATCTGGGAAATCCCAGATGTGATCCTAGAAATGCGGGGTGCGAGCTTTCTTCCTATGTGTGACCTAGTTTCCTAGATGCGATATCTAGAAGATTGAAACACGACAGAAACATAGTTTATGCGCAAAAATTATAGTTTTTTATGAAAATGAGACTTTTTATGGATTTTTCTGAAGAAATTACGCCAAGATCCCATAGGAAGAAGGAGTAGACAGAATAGAAGAATGATAATCTATTAAGAAGAGGAAGAAGAACTCGAAACGCTTCCTCCACCTACAAGCTTGAAAAGTCAGCAAACACTCCAAAACACATCAGAATGTTAGCAAAGAACCCGTGAAGTGGGTCCCACTAGGTGTGCTAGAATGTAGGCTATGGTTTTGATCTGTATCTGTTCGAAACGGGCGTAAACAAGGCAAACATTAGATTTAAATCTAGCATTTATATTAGTCTAAAACATAAACATAAAAAACCAAGCCACCTTAGATTGAGCCAAAATAGATGCATCTAAGCAATGTTTGATTTTCTCTGATAAGATGGATGTGGGTGTGCTCTCTAAGCACTTGGAAATTTCCCCTAAGGCTTCAAAGATCCTAATGATGCTAAGAATGATTAAGCTAGATTCATTTTAATCCAAATGAAAGTATGATATTTCTGAAAATGATGTGCAAATGCTTATGAAAGAGGCTAGATTAATCCATTATGCTATGCTAATATGAGTTAGAAAAGCATAAAAATGAAGTAAGCTAACAAAGTATGCTAAATGCTTAAGCTCTAGAGTGAAACTAACATTATAACACTATTAAATGTAAACGATGTGAATTGGTATTTTTCTCTTGGAAGAGGAGGGTCTTTATAGGATTTGAGGAAGGGCTTGGGTTAGGAAGGAGATTTAGGGTCAGAGGTAAGGTTTGGGGTAGAGTTTGGGGTACAGTTAGGGGTAAGGTTAGGTTTAACCTTGGTTAAGGTTACTCACACATGTGTGAGCAACACTAGGGAAGTGTGCAAAGGGGATAAGAGTTGAAGAAGAGACATGAGCTTCATTAATGGCTTGTAAGAGTAATTAATGAGGATGTAAGAAGCATTTGTGAGGGGTTTTGACCCAAAGTCAAAGTTTGAAGGGTTTAGGCTAAGAAATGTAGGAATCACCCTTTAATCAAATTTAGAGTGAGATTAGGAAATTCTAGAAGAGGTTAAGGATTTCTAGAAGATTTCTAAGGTTTTAGGATTTAAATAAATATTATATTTTAAATATTTTTGGTCAATTTATCAATTAAGAATTAATAAATAGGGGAAAATCACTCAAACTTGATTTAAATGATTTGGGGAGAGATTCTTTAATTAAATATGTTTAATTAAAATAGGAGGATTTAATGGCATAAAAATAAATTAATTAATAAATGATGATGTCATCAAGGGTTTTTGGAAAATAAAAATAATTTTATTCTCTAATGGATTTTTAGGTGTCTACACAAACATTGCGGCAAATTACATCTATTATATGAGGTTTGTCTTTCAATATTTCCTCTTAGATTTTTGTGTTTATTCAAAGCTATTGCATCAACATAATTGACCACATTGAAAGAAGTATTTGCATTGCTAGTGTATGATCATGATATACTTCATTTTCTAGATCTAGCATCTTCTACAAGACAACACGCTTTACTTTATTACATTTCATTTCAATGTTGATTCCTAAATGGGGGATTGAGTAAGGGAAACCCCTCTATCCAACCTTCTTCCCCATTTTTATATGTACTGTAGGAACAAGTTATGGAACTATCAGGAAAAATCTGAAAAGAACGAGAACTGTCAAAGAACCCCTAGAAGTTTTAGGCTAAAACCTAGGGTACAAAATGAGTTTAGTGATATATACCCTCCAGATCTAGCTCAGATTTGGCAGAGAGTCAAGGTATAGCCTTCATTTCCCATATCTACATTTACAGGTATTTTCGTGTGTCCAATATTCAAATCTGAAATAACATATCTCCTATTTTAATTACAATTACATATAGATATTTCTTAATCTACATATCTTTTCTCATTATCATTTCCATTTCAATTTTACATATTTAGCAAATGATCATTGACACATTTAACGCTCAGGACCTTCCTAGCCTATTGGGACGTCTTTTGAATGCACAACTTTGAAAAGGAGGGGTGATCTACCTCTTAGCATTGCTTCCCTTTTCCTATTGTACAAATAAGAAGAACTTAATCTCAACATATTTTCATTTCATAAAATGTTTAATAAAAAATAAAATATTATATTATAATCTTATAATAAAATATTATTGACAAAAATAATAAGAATTTAATCTCAACATATTTTCTTGTCATAAAATGTTTAATAAAAGATAAAATATTATATTATAATCTTATAATAATTTACTATTGGCAAAACTAATAAAATTAATATTTATTATAATGATTTATTATTTTTTAATTAATAAATGACAATCTTTTAAGTTGTCAAATAATCCACAAGTTCAAACTTGCGAACACAATGATCCAATGTAAGTATAAAGATTGTGAGCACATTGGTCCTAAGGTTTGAACCTTTATTTGATATTACCAATGAAGTGTTTCAACTGCTATTCTAAATAGATCACCACTACAATAATTTAATATTAATTATAATATATTACTATAATAATTTCTTAAATAGAATAATAGACCCCAAAAAAACAATTAACATAACCAATCCCGTGAAATGACATCTATCATTGCCAACGTGTACCTACAAAAGATAATTCTCACACACAAACCATACCCCAACTCAACAAATACAAATAAAATAACTTCCTCTTTTACTAGTTTATTATTTTCAGTTATAGCTCCCGTAAATTACAGTGACGTAACGATTACGTGTAAAGGCTCGATGTTAATCACGAGCATCAAAGAATTTCTGTCACATTTATTTTGAACAATCAGGAGGACTTCGTCACGCTATCCTCTACCTAAAATGAAGTATAATACTGATAAAATTAAAATAAAGATAAAATTATGATGCTCTTCTTATCTGCATAGTCTTGTAGATCGGTTTTAACAGTCAGTCTACGTACGAAATGATGAAGTTCTTGATCTGGAATGTAAATATCTTCACTTGTGTAAATATCACGTGTCTTTTATCAATTATTTATATGATTATCATTCTCTGCCTCTTTACAAGATTTGACCATCTGATTAAACACTTTGCTTTGGCCTTAACTAGAGCTCTTTAAATCAAACATTTTTATCTATATACTTTGACATTCAATTCTAGAGTACAAAGTCTTAGTGTGCCAAAAAAAAATAGTGTTGACTGTTTCTTGGCTTCCCCAAATGAGTGTGGAAGATGACTAACATTCTTATGCACATTCATTATCATGTTGGTAGTGTCATTTACTACAAATTAAAGTCTCTCGTGAATAACTAGAAGACATTTCTCTCTTTGTATAGTCAATTACAATAATGTAGAAAGTGTGGAAAAGTGTATATCTAAATTAGAAAGGTACGTATCTAAATTGAATTAATTAAAATAATGGCATGCTTATTATATCGAATAATGGTAGCACCGTTCTTATCTGCATTACAAAAATAAAAAGAATAAGACTATTCTTTTCTTCGTTATCTAAACAGAACTGACCACTTTTCTTATTGTAAACTGATATTTTAATATTTTTTTTATGTTTTTTTAATAAATGCATATTAAATAAGAAAAATTGGATATCTCTCAACATCTTTTGTATGAATTTTATTTATAAAATGCAAGTATGCTAGTATATTTATATAGCTTATTACAATATTATTAAAATATATATCTTTTAATTAGAAATTATTCTTCAAACAAATTCAATAGATAAGCATAATAGCATGTATATGTACTATTTAAAAATAAAAATAAAAGATTTTATATTATACACAAAATTGTTATAGTAATTCAATAAAAAAGGACCAGCTGTATGTAGAAACTTCTTTAATTGAAAGTCAAAGACTCAATATAACATCAGAAATCAATTTGTGTTGAGTGCACAATCCCAGCATCATAAAACAAATTTGTTAAAATAAGTACACAACATAGATATATTAGATTAATGTACAATTTTAATTTTAATTAGAGTACAGTTCCTAGAATAAAATAGCAACTAAAGAACTTTCTTTGTTTTTCTCTCATCTTAATAGATTCTAGTAATGGTGGTCCAAAATGACCAGTGCCGCAAGCACTCCAATTCCTGCACTATTTCTCATCATTATTCAAACTAACTTTGGATTCCAATTGACTGCAAGTGCACTGTGTAGATTAAAAATGGTATGATTAGGTTGAGGTCACTTTCATCGTCCAATAATTCATGTTATCATCGTATCTCACGTTTCGATTCTCACGAAACCCCACTGATTTAACTTGTTGGGCAGGAATTATTCAAAATGGAATTTAATATAAGCTTGTCAGCATGATGTGAAGAGGGAGAGCCAACATTACTTTCTCATTAAAACAACGCCGACTTTATTTTGGACGTGCTGCTTTTTCAAACTTGCATGGCAGCCGCACGACCAAGTCTGTCGGCAGATTGTGTCACGCCACAAAATTCCTTTATTTAACTCCGCACAAGAAAGTGTCATTTTCTGGGTTACTGTTTGCGCACATGGCACTTAGCACGACAGACTTCAATGAGAGTAAGCCTCTATGAAACATTCAAAGATTCAAATGTTGTGTACTTATTTATTAACTGAAAATTACCATATTGTTTAGGTTCCTCTATTTTCTCTATCTTACTCTTTTGGTGCTCAATGAAATAAAAGTTTTAATAATCTTTATAAAAGTATAGATATTTTTCACAATGAGTAAAATTATGATATTACTATCAAGATTCAATTATGCAATTTCTGAGTCAAATTCATTGACTCGTGTTTAATGGGGAGTGATTCACAAGAACCCATCTATCTTGAGAATGAATGGTACAACTAACAAACATTGCATCTAGATAATGCTCACAAGAGGTGAAAAGCAATCACCTAAATGCAACGAATGCTAAGTATACTATTCATTCTCATAAGAGATGGAATCTTGTGAGCTAGTACTCATAAAATATAGGTAAATAAGTTTGACTCAAAATCTACGTGATTGAATCTTGATAAAAATATCATAATCTTCATGACATAAAGTATGTAGTTACTAGTGGGTGTAAATAATTACCATGTCGGGTCAATTTAGATATTGAGATCGTTTCCAAAAACTATGAAAAATATAAACTATTTTTAATAGATATTTAATTAAATGGATATGATTGAAAAGTTTATGATTTTTCCTAGTATTGCCTTCTCAAAATAAATTAGTGAGGCTCTCCACATTCATGTTTTTTTTTTTGTAATTAATATGGATGCTATTGTAGGCTTTGCACTATATGATGTATTGTCATTTTGAACAACCACACCTCTGTCACAAATAAGCCATGTCCTCATTTACCACTCTTTCTTGAGTATTGTCCATTTCCTATTCTCACACCAAAAATAATGTTATCTAGTCCTTATTTGGATGATTCTTATATTTGCTAAAGTACTTGTTTCACCCTAAAGAATCTCATTTGGAACTAAAGTTTTGATTATGAGGTTTCTTATGGTTAGATACTTTTGGATTCTTCCTATTTTCTTTTGGGTGTGAAGTAACATGCTATTGCTTCATAATTAATACTCATAAAGGACTACAAATAAAACAAGAAAGTCAGAAAGTTTTTTCTTCATTTTTTAATTCTATAGTTCAATACTCCATCTATTTTGTAGAGTATTAAACTTTCCACCCACTTGAATATCTTTTCGCTTACATATCTCCCAACTAAGTCTATAGTAGAAATTGACTCTAAGATACACGTGTAATACTCACTAAGATACTTGCATTTTTCTCACTATTTCTAGTAAACCTTCATTCAATAGGAAGAAAATTTGTTTCTTTCTAACTTATTAGTGAAGAGATCAAATTTGGTTTCATGTGTGTTCACTTCTAGATCCGAACTTGCTAGAAAAAGCTCAAATTCCCTTAGTTGTTCTATCAAACTGTGTGCTCCTTTTGCAATCAAAATGAGCTAATCTATACAAGATTTACTTGGCTAATATTATTTCTAAAATGCAATAAAATTCAACATATTTCTCTATTTTGAGCCTTAACTTGCACATAAAGTATATGAATTGTCACTCTATACTCCTCTAGGATCTCAAATCCCTCCATCTTGTTCCAATTTTTTTATTTGGGTATCATGTCAAAAACAAAAAATTCATAATACTTGAGAATTAGAAAGCTTCTTCTCCTTGTGCCTCCCATTACTTATCAATCAAGTACATAAGGTTGATGAACTGGTTTATAGTGAAGTCCCTTGGTTAAAAACCTACCCTCTCTTTTTCTCTATCTTCCTCTTTTTCCTCACAATTACTAAAATGGTGTTATAAATTATTTTCCATTGTGATGATTGACCACAACCATTTAGTAGTTTGATAGATTATTTATATCTCTATGTTCTAAAACATTCTCCATTATGATAACTGACCACAATCATGTAGCAACTTGATATATTATTGATATCTCTAATTTTAAATACAGGGGCAATGATGCTAAATTACTAATCATCCTCTTTATTGGGAGGCCATCTTGAATGATATCATTGGCAATGGTTTTGATTGTAGCCATAAGACTATTATTTTAGGGAGTTGTTGCTTCTCTAAACAAAGTTGTAATCATATTTTATATTGTGAGATTTTTCACCATGTTTTCTCCCTTGTTGGGGTTTTGACATAATTCTGGTGTTCTCTTCTACATAGTTTGTGTTGAATGCTCCACTTTTCATTAATGTCAATTTGAGCTATAAGAAGTATTTGGGTTTTAATGATGTTGAAGGTTTTAAGCTTTGAAATTGAATATTGATTCACCCCCCTCCCTCTCAATATTATGGTGTATTTAACAATAGATTATTGTTGAGCTAGATGGAGATAACATTTTAGTAATATTATTTAATTGAACAAACGTTCTTGAATAAGAATAGCGAGTCTTCTTTCTCTTAACATCACTCTTTAGTTTTTTCAATGTCATGTTGTATTTAGAATAACTAGTAAATGTATAATTTGAACAACTTCTCCCACCACAATGTTTTAAAAAGAATCATCCATTGATATCAACATTGTAGGTACGTGGTATCCTACCTAACATACTACAAGACCACTTGTCCTTAATATTGATAAAAATTTTCAACATGGCATCCTTACAAGTGTTTGACATAAAATAGTAATTATCCTTGTTTACAAAATCCCTAGCATGCAAACTGAGCTTTTATGCGATTATCATTTTAAGTAATTCAATGTGTGTTGAAAGCAAAATTTCTAAAAAAATTAAAGATCCAATTTGGACATCTAATTTAGACCCACAATAGTGAAATTGATTAAGCAAATGCAAAAAAGACCTTAACAAAAGAACAAAATGTTCAATGTAAATGTTGCATCCATTTAATTAGATTTAATTTTCTTGAACAGTGACAAATCAATTTTAAGACGCTTAACAAAATCATATATCGCATCAAACTAAAAACTCAATCTTATATTTATTATTTACAATTCTTAACATTAATTTTTTAATATATTTATTATTTTAAACTATGATTCCTAATAATGATCAATTAATCTTCTTGAAGATCTATCTAGAAATAGATATTAATTATTTTCTATTCATGTTCAAAATTATTTCTCAATAATCAAAATAATCTGATGATGTTTAAATGTTCGTTCAATATGGGCCATGATAATGGATAGTATTTTCCAATAATATTGGAAAGCTAAAATGTGGTTATTTCTATAATTTTAATCATATATTCCATTAGGTGTTATTCGTGCCAAAATGATGCTCTGCCCCTAGTGATGATATCTTCATTTTTAAGATAACCAATACAGTTCATAATATTCGTTTACAGCTCCCGTGAATGAATGATTACGTGTAAAGAGTAAATATCTTCTGAAATGTAAATATCTTCACGTGTCTGTTTATCAATTACTCTATAATTTAAGTCCCCGTCGGCTTTAGTGGCGGGCCACACTCCATAAACGGAGCCGCCTCTAAATACAAGATTTGACCATCTCATTTAACACTTGGCTTTAGCCTTTACTAATTTAGCAAGCAGCCTCTTTAAATAAAACATTTTACTTCAAAACTTTGACATTCAATTTTAGGTACAAAGTCTGATTATGAAAAAAAAAACAGTGTTGACTGTTTCTTGGCTTCATCATATGCTTAACCTCTCGATTTCATTGCTGCCATTCACTAAGATTCTCATGCACATTTATAGTAAAGTTGGTAAAGTCATTTCTTAGAAATAAGGACAACATTCTTATCTTTGTATAATTAAATTGATTAGCAAAATTAGTCTAGTGAAGACAATTAATCATTCTACCACTAAATACAATTGATGAGAATAATAGTATGTTATATACTGTTGTGTATAATTGCATGAGTTTATTTTCTTAATGTTTAGGATTAAACGGCATGATACATCATCAGCAATAAGATAATAAGTGAACAAAATATTTATTACTTTTTAAAACAATTGTAAAAAACTCTACATTATCCATAAGATTGTTCTAACTATTCAATAAAGACGTGCTTGTCTTAAATACTGAAATCTTATTCTAACTATTCAATAAAGACACACTTGTCTTAAATACTGAAATCTTTAGACTGAAAGCAAAGGACTGAATATAATCAACCATCAAACCTTAATAAATGCAAAGTCCAAAAATCATAATAAAATAAAATCAAAGATTGTACAGAAAACAAATTGAAAGAATAAATATATATTTCAAATAATGTATAACTCTTGTATTAATAGTCATACGATCTATATTACATAGTATTAAATTAAGGATGCGGCTATCAAATAGAAGAAAATAAAAACTGTAACTGTAACATTAAGGACTGTTTTGTTTTAAGAAACAAAACGATACAACACGGCGTGTAAAGTTGAGTGGATTACAAAAGCTTTCTGTTAAGGATTATTGAAACTTACTTTAGATTCCAATTGAGTGTACTAGGTAAATTAATAATGGAATGATGAATTGAGGTCACTTTCATCGTATCTCATGTTTCGACTCTCACGAAACCCGATTGATTTAATTCGTTGGGCAGGAATTATTGGAGATGGAATTCAACATAAGCTGGTCAGCATGATTTGAACAGGGAAATTTCTCATTAAAATAACGCCGACTTTATTTGGACGTGCTGCTTTTAAAAACTTGCATGGGAGTCGCACGACCAAGTCTGTCGGCAGATTGTGTCACGCCACAAAATTCTTTTTAATTCGGCAGAAGAAAAAGTGATTCATGTCCACGTGGCACTATGTATGATGGGTTTAGTAGTTGGGTGTATTCTAATAATTGGTATAGATTGTATTTATTAAAACAAAACAAGTTCATTATTAGTTCTTGTTGATAGGTTCTTGAATTTCTTTGTATCATTAGTTTAGCTAATCATCATACAGAATTAAAAAAGTTGATAAATTTTTTTATAGTTTTTATTTATTTCATATTTAGGATAAGTATAAAAATATCAATTTACTCTTTTTTCATTGGTTCGTTTTGTCAACGGTTATTGAAAAATTCTATTTTTTATTTTGGAAAATTAAATATTTAAATACATTATATCAAATGGCAAATTATATTAAAATTTTGAATGACATGTCCACTACTGTATATGTGAGCAATCTTGATTTCACTGGAAACTCCATTAAAAACATATCTAATTTAACATCAACAATCTTATAAAAAGATATACCTACCGTGAATAGCTTCCGCGTCAATCTGCATTTATTTAAGACATTCTTAAATAATCTTCCACTGCTCTACCAACATTTATTGCATTCTTATCAAATTGTATGGAAATTTTAAATGTTGCTTCAAAAATCTTTATGACAATCAACACAAGTTTTTCTTTTTGTTGGAGAATTGTTGATATTATATAATTTAAATTATGGACATTGTTTTTACTATATTTTAGAAAAGACCAATTTGATTTTATTATTTTTAAATATTTATTCATTCATTTTCCCCTCTTTATGTTCAAATATCCACAATGTAATCTAAAATTACAGATATATTTTAAAATATTTTATTACGAATAATACTCTATCAAAAACAATAAGACTAATAGAATATCATTGAATAATATTTACTTTCTAACAATTAAATCCAAACTTAAATCCAACAAAGTTCACCAGTTACAATAATGAAACATAAATCTAGATAATTAGTTCCCTATGAATAAGTAATGACCATAATTAGTTTAAGTAGATAATATTAGTGAAATTTATATAAGGTTCAAGTAGAATGACAAGTACTTATAACATTATTATTAGTTGATTAAAAAGAATAATAAGACTATCATTGAATAATAATGTTATAAGTCTTAATATTGAACATTAAGACTTTTTATTCTTTGTAATAATATTAGTTTAAGTAGAATGTTATTTCTAATGAACATAATTAGTGAAGATTTATTGTATTTGAGGAAGGATTTAACATATTAGTTTAAGTAGATAATATTGTTGGCAATTTGGCTGAGTTGATTACATAGATGTTGTCATTATGGCAACATATGATCCACATGAAGATTGCACAAGTCAGAGAGCAAGTATGACAGAGCACATTGCAAATTTGTCTAAGTGTGAGACAATATTTTTACCAGTGAATCTGGACACAGTTTTTGTTTGCGACATTGATTGGAGTAAGTTCAGTGCTTGCGCACTTGAACATAGACTCTATGATGTCTATTGAACACCCATCTCAGAGCACAAGTCAATACAACATGTATGGAAGAAGTTATGACAGTTTTATCGAAAACAGTGTCAAGCCGACATGATAGAAAATGAAGATAGAACTAGTAAAGAGTTAAGGGATTATTTTGTTTATCAAAATAATGACTTAACAATATAAAGGGACAACATCTTAGATGTTAACCCTTGGATAAAGCTATTGGTATAAATGTAATTGTAATTGTAAAGATATAAGTAGTAGTCATGAAATGTAATGAAGTAGTGATATGATGTGAAGTATATGATGCATATGTAATAGCGATAGTGAAAGAGCAATGAAGAGATATTGATGCAAGCAGTATAAGGTTATGTACCTTAACCTATTTTTGTAATCAGTGTATATTGTACATTACTTGTTTGGGTAGTGGGCTCATCTGGTAATAACATTTTGTACTACCAACTCCTAACAGGGTTGAGGCTTCTAACAAGGCCTATAGCCCCTTAATCAGGACTGATACACTATATGCTTGTAATAGACTCCTAATAGGGTCAACATCCTTAACAACATACTTTTGATTAGTGGATCTTTGTGGGTACCATCCCCACCAGGGTTTTCCCTTGGCTAGGGTTTCCTCGAGAACAAATAATGTGTTATGAGTTCTTTATTGTTATGCATGTTGTTTAGCTTCTTATGTTATGCATGTATAAAGATAATCTATTATATCCATAATTGGGAAAAATATAAAGTTTGTAGAATACTGATTCACCCCCCCCCCCCCCCCTCTCAGTATTCCCTATTTCTAACAATTGGTATCAGAGCTTAGTTACTCAGAAAAAAATCATTCAAGGAAAGTCTAGCAGCTTGAGTAAGATCTCTATGGATATGGATCAACTACAGAAGAATCTTGAAGAAGCTTTTGAACAAATTGACTTGCTTACTATTGAAAAAGATACTTTGAAAAGAAAGTATGATGATGCAAAGAACCTCATTGAGAAACTGAAAAACAAATTGGAAGATTTGAGATCTGAAAAGGAATCCGAAGTTTTTATTGAAGATTGTGATGACAATTTAGAAAAAGAAAATGAGATCCTTAAGCATGAACTAAAGATAGAAAATTTGAAGCTTAGTTTGAAACATGGAAATGGCAAGAATGAAGCAAATCTGAAATCTGAGGATGAAAATCTAAAGACTGAAAATGAAGGACTAAAATCTAAACTTTGTAAAGTAACATCTAAACTTGAGAAAGTCAATTTGCAGTATGATGAACTTGAGAAATACAATAAGATTGTGAAAGGTGAACTGACTCAATCCAAACAACAACTTGAAAGGCTATATTCAACTAGTGAGAAGATTGATGAACAAATATCTTATAAAAAACTATTCTATGATAAGACTGGTCTTGGATTCAACACTTTTAAAGAAAATGATGAAAGCAAGGAACCAGATCTGAAGATATCTGAAAGCATAGATGAGAAGAAGCCTAATTAGATCAACAAATCTGAAGATACACCTAAAGAAGAAAAATCACCGAAGCAAGAGGAATCACCCAAAGGTATGAAAAGAGAATTCAAAGGTAGATGTTTTGCTTGTAATACTATTGGTCATATGAAGAGAGATTGCATAGGTAAGCAATTTAAACCTTTTAATGGTTATTGTTACAATTGTCATGGTTTTGGACATAGAGCTGGGTATGTGCACAAAGATGGGGTACCAAAAAGGGGGTTTAAGATGCCACTTTTTTTCAGAAATCGGCAAACTCTGAACTTCAATAACAAATTGAAGATAGTTCGACTCAAAATTTTGAAACACAACAAGAACAAGAGTTGTAGTACTCTGAATCTAGTTTCTAAACTACTAATTTATTTGAAAAACAGTGAAGATTAAGGCCTTCAACTAGGGGCAGCAAAAAAAGTGGTACTATTTTTTGTGAAAAAAGTAACACAGCGCCTGTTGTGCTCCCCCTAAAATGTTAACTTATTTTTTGAAATTATTTAATCGCTCTAGTGAGAAGTTAGCTAACACCACGTAGTTTACCCCCAGATTTTTCTGCTAATTTTTTTATGAATGTATGAATTTCTATGACTTTTTGAACTCAGACATCCCGAAACACATGAAATTTGGGTGTGCTCCCCCCTAGAAATCATTCAAAATTAGTCGAAAATCAATTTTATTTTTTTTTGAAGTGTGTAGAATGGAGTCTAGTTTCTAAAAAACTAAGTTTTTGCAAATTTTGACAAACGAAGAAAAATCTATACCCAAAATACTACACGTTGGTTTTTGACAAAAAATTGACATACATTCAATGGAAATTAATGTTGATAGGCTTAAAATTATCATTTTTGGAAATAAATTATATGTTTAGATAGCTAACTCAGAGACCAATAATCTCACATTGTCTGATTTTTTTGTTATCAAATCACGTGTAAACTAGATGGATAGCACACACAAAAAGTGAAGGTTTTTTCTAATGTTTCTTCGAATTCACGTCAAAATCATGGCTTATACATCCAAGCCTTTGGGTTGGATCTCCAAAGAAAATCCAAGCCTTAGGCTTGATAAAATACAAGCCTTCAAATAGGGCACATGCCAAATAGGGCACATGCCCTATTTGAATCTATGCTTGAAATAGGGCGCACGCCAAATAGGGCGTGCGCCCTATGTCAAGTATAAATAGGCTCTAAAGAACCATTAGGACCCATTCTAATGTGTCCTAATGATTTCCATAGTGGTTTTAATTTCCTCTAAATGGTCTATTACGACTCATTATTGTCCCTTAGAAAACGTTAGAACTCTCGTGATCCACTACAAACCCTTAGACAACATTACGGCCTGTTAGGACACATTAGATCCTCAAAGTGTGTCCTAAGAGGTATTAATTGATTGCAGTATTTTCTTA
>BSBK01000354.1:600000-1020000 GCA_027943335.1 Chamaecyparis obtusa | reverse complement strand
CTCTCTCTCCCTATCTATCTATCTACTTCTCTTACCCTATATCTCTTTCTTACCTTCTCAATTAACCCTCTCCCTCTCTCTATCTAGTTATCTCACCCTATATCTCTTTGAACTTACCTTCTCTCTCTCTCTCTCTCTCTCTCTCTCTCTCTCTCTCTCTCTCTCTCCCCCTCGTTACTCTACCCCTCTCTCTCTCTTGTATGATTCATTATGATCCCTTAACACCTCTTTAAACATTCTAGGACATATCAATGAGTCCCAAGACCCCATATGACCCTTAGGGACCCTAAGGGTTGCATGGGGTCCTAAGAACCACTTTACACCCCTCACGACTCCTTATACCCCTTAGGACCTCTTGAGAACAACAGGATGTATTCCTATCAGTGCTATGGGGTTATAAGGGGTCCGTAGGATTGATTATGATCTCTTAACACCTCTTTGATATCCTAGGACATATCAATGAGTCCCAAGACCCCATATGACCCTTAGAACTCCTAAGGGTCACATGGGGTCCTAAGAACCACTTTACACCCCTTACGACTCCTTATGACCCTCTATGACCAATTAGGACCCTTTACGGACCCCTAAGGGTCACATGGGGTCCTAAGAACCACTTTACACCCCTTACAACTCCTTATGACCCTCTACGACCAATTAGGACCCTTTACAGACACCTAAGGGTCACATGGGGTCCTAAGAACCACTTTACACCCCTTACGACTCCTTATGACCCTCTACAACCAATTAGGACCCTTTACGAACACCTAAGGGTCACATGGGGTCCTAAGAACCACTTTACACCCCTTACAATGCCTTATGACCCTCTACAACCAATTAGGACCCTTTATAGACACCTAAGGGTCACATGGGGTCCTAAGAACCACTTTACACCCCTTACAACTCCTTATGACCCTCTACGACCAATTAGGACCCTTTACGAACACCTAAGGGTCACATGGGGTCCTAAAAACCACTTTACACCCCTTACGACTCCTTATGACCCTCTACAACCAATTAGGACCCTTTACGGACACCTAAGGGTCAAATGGGGTCCTAAGAACCACTTCACACCCCTTACGACTCCTTATGACCCTCTATGACCAATTAGGACCCTTTACAGACACCTAAGGGTCACATGGGGTCCTAAGAACCGCTTTACACCCCTTACGACTCCTTATGACCCTCTACGACCAATTAGGACCCCTAAGGACCATTTAAAACCCCTCATTCATTAACTTTCTCACACTCTCCTCTCTCTCTCTCTCAATCTCTCAGTCACCCCTCTATCTCTCTTTGTCTCTTTATCACCTCTCTCTCTCTCTCTCTCTCTCTCTCTCTCTCTCTCTCCCTTTCTCCCCCCATCTATCTCTCTTTTATGCATTTCTAGAAAGGGCGTGCGTCAAAAAGGGCGTATGCCCTATTTGGCACATGCCCTTTGTAGAAAGCCCAAAAATGGAAAAAAACCCAAGAATCCCATGAAGGAGGCCCACTTTTACTGTATTCTATTTGGAACATGCAGTTTGCACAACAAATATTCACTTTCATGGTGTTGGAGGTCAAAAAGAAGACTATTTTATCAACTTGGACCACCTTTTGTTGCAATGTCAACATTGTGGTGCAAAAAACAACCTTTATTTAGCAAATTTGACATATTTCAAGGTAAGTTTTGTTTGTTCTTGCATGCCAAAATGTGAATAAATACTTTTTATTTTATTTCATAGTATATGGACTTGTGGAAAGCATAAATAGACATGTATTGGACTATAGTTGTATTATAATTTGATATATATAAATTGTAATACTTTTATATTATGTTATGACTTATTATAATAGATTGATTAAAAAAACCATAATTGTTGTTTTAGATTGATATTTTATAATGTGTAAATTTTAATGAATTTCAATGTATATATAGATCTTATTCATCATGCCGAGAAAATGACCTAAGATTCAAACACCCGAAGAGCATGAAATAGAGAAAGAGAAGAAAAGAGAAAGAATGAGACAACTTCATGAACAATGACAATTGGAGCCCATACAAGAAGAATTACATAATAGGAGAGAATTGGAATTGGAAACACAAAGGAACCAAATGAGAAAGTTGCGTGCAATAAGACAATTGAATTATGAAGGGGTGAGTATATCATCTATTGGATCGCAAGTTGAAGGGATGCCATCATCCAATGTTGGAGGTGCACATGAATTATCTAATGTTGAAGACATCGCACACTCTACACCTCAAAGTGTAGCCACACCATCGTATTATGTTGAAGGCACACCATTAGCTACATCCGAAGGAATAGACACATCATTGCATCATTGTGAAGGCACCTCATTTCCACCTTCCGAAGGTGTAGGAATCACACCATTGCATCATGTTGAAGAAACACCATATTCATCTCAAGTTGGTGAAGGTCCATCTTCCACATATCAATTTGAAGGCACATCATCTTCGGTCGAAGGTACGCAATTCATCCCTAACATTTTTTACGTTCCCAATGTTGAGCCTACACAAAAATTGAGAACACCTCCTAGAGTTTTGCATAGAAAGCCTAAATATTTGATTGATATTGACACTAATATTTTGAAACCAATGCCTGACAAGATTCCCAAGCGCACTTGTCAAAGATATACTAACTGAATTTGGAGGATATTTTTTGAGAATTTGAATGTCACATGAAGATGTCAATTGTTTGTTGAAATGATGAGAAATCTAAAATTTAGGCCTATCATGAAGATTCTTGGGTTAAGAACAGATGACACCTCCACTGAAAAAGCTATTGTAAAGAATCTAATGGATGCATACAGGACTGTGGGTTCTACATCACGCACGAAAGATAGTAATGTCACACGACGTGTGATAACATCAACAATGGTAAGCAATCAAATGAAGAAGTCTCGACTCATTAGAAAGACAAGTAAATCATTGAAAATAAGTAGAAGGTCACTAATGAGAGCCGTGGAAAGGCGTCAAAGAGTGGAAGATTCAAATAGCAATGAACTATGGGCTTTTTCCAGTAGATTGCCACGGAAAGACAAAGACATTGTTGAAGCTTTGAAATCCTTCATTGAAAATTTTTGGAAGAATAATACACGAGTATCTCCTAATCAAAGAGATGTTGTAAGGAGGAGGATTGGTAGTCAATTGCGTGATCCACGTCCAAAGCATTTTTTGGATTCAACCCAGACATAATTTTTTGCAAAATTTATAGATGTGTATCCTCAAATTAAAATTAGTCAAAGATTTTTTGAAATGGCTAAACCTTTTTATGTCAAGATAAATCACACATGCACAACTTGTTGTTGTAGAGTACATATTGAATTTTCTAACCATTATACTATCTATCGGCATATATGTGTACGTTTGCATGCTAACAATGTCTTGCAGGAGTGTAACATAAAGGAGCCACCTAGATCTTCAAGGGAATTGATAGCTACCATTTTATGTCATAGACCAGACGGACAACAATTTCACAAACTATCATGTTTGAATGGTACGTGTACATTGCGGTGGTTTGCAAGATTTACCTATTTGTCAGCATATGGAAAGTAGTCATGCAATTGGGAATGAAATAGTAGAATTTGGAAAATATAAGACCATTGCATATGCTCTAAAAGATGGAAAAGAGGCAAAAAGATGTGATTTAGTAATTGACAGGATTCCGGTGTATCAGTTCATGGATATATTTTGCGGGAAAATTGTGTATGAATATGCAATGCATACACATAGAGCACAATGGTTGGATACACAATTCAAATTATGCAAGGACACTTTTCCGATTGATACAATTGTTTTAGTTGTGGACTTTGCTGAAAACTACACTTTGCAACCACAAAATGAGGTACAATCACAGTATTACAACTCTCAACAGGTTGCTATATTTGTTCATATAGCATACTTGCATGCACCTGATAGTAGGGAGGAAAATAGGAAGATATTGAGGGAGTACCATTTTTATATGAGCGATAATCGCTCACATTCTACAGAGTTTGTACATGGTTGCTTTAGTTTGTTTTATGGTGATTTGGCAAATAGGAGCATACCATATCGTCGACACATCATATGGTCAGATAATTGTACATCCCAATTCAAGAATTCTCGTATGTTTTATTGGTTGAGCAGGATGCACAAGAACACTGATATTCAATATATGTGGGATTTCATTGAGGTGGGCCATGGAAAGGGAGAGCATGATGGTGCGAGAGCATGAATAAAAAGAGCTTTAGCACATGAAGAATTAAAGTATGAGGGGGGAGCAAACTTATCAAATGCAAGATGTATTGTCAACTAGTGTAATGCCACAATGGGCCCAGGTAAGGAAGGTGAGTCAACAGTTCATAGATTTTTTTGGTTGATTGATGAAACTAACATTGCACCATATGAGGATTGTTGTACAGTAACAGGATCAAGTGAGCTACACTCTTTTAGAAGTTGTAATGCAGGTTCATGGATGGTGTACACATGACATATGGCATGCTTTTGTTCATCTTGTGCAGAGGAGAATTGGGATGAGTGCAACTCAAAGGAATGGGTTGATGAATGGTCTATAAGACCTTTGAGCCCACTTGACTCCTATCGTCCACCAATAGCATTGCAACTAGGGGACATGGCAACATCTATTGACTTTGACCATTTGTCAGATATAGTACAACTAGGTAAATTGTCCATTTATATAGTTTGTCTAAACTATTTTGGATATTAATGTACTGAATATGTCTACGTTGTTGCAAGTCATGTTTTTGCAGTTATTGCACCTGAATACAATGACAAAGGGACAAATTATTATTTATGTCAGTGTGTTGAGGCCAAAAAGAAATTGGATGTCGCAATTGTAGATGGCAAAGGATTACAATACCCTATAGGAGCGGTTGTTGTAACAGGAACATGGCTTAGATGATATGGTATGAAGAACTCTAAGTTGTGGTTGTTCGAGGATTGGGAGACACATAGGAAGATTCTACATTATTCAAACCTTGTTGTTGCTTCGAATGTTACTTTGATCAGATATGGGGGCAGGCCAGTGAAAAGAACTCTTTGGAAGGTTCCCGAGTCAGAGCATGAGGCAATACTTAACACACTAAAGGTTAAGGCAGATCCAGCTGGTTCAATGGACTAAATCAAGCTGTACTAAAATGTTGTAATATGTGTTCAACTGTACTATTTGTTTCTCTGACAAAGTTAGCTTCTATGGTACATACCCCGTGTGTATAGAGGGAAGTTTGTAATTATAATGATAATGCAATGCTGCATATTTTTTGGGGCAATGCCGGAGGTTTTCTCCACTCAGCTCTTTCCTACCAGCACCTTTATTGAGCTAAGTTGTAAACATGTTTCATTATATTTATAAAAAAAGAAACACGTTTACAATAATTTCTTAGCATTTTTATGGTGTTTTATCCAATGCAAAACTGTGTAATTTTTATGTGACTAATGATGGGATAGAAATAAGATTTGTTCTTAGATCAAATCTCCTCAAAACATGTTAGATCAGATATAAAACTTGGTCAAATCTCCTCAAAACATGTTAGATCAAATTTCCTCTTGTTTCCATTATGGATTTATGAGATCCATGCATAGTATGACCTTCTAACCCTAGGGATGGATCCAATAAAATGTATATTGACAACATAACATGAAATAAGGAAGGTAAAATGAGTTTTGTTGCAAGAAAGTGGAGGAGAGCTGCCCTATGCATGCTTTGGGTGCACTTGGAAGGTGCGAACCATGACACAGACAGGGATTTGGCTTAAGAAGACAATGACCTACGGATTTTCAAAAACTCCTTAAATGGTGTAACACAACCAAAAAAAGGGTTTCCTACTCCAACAAACTCCTTTAGAAATTTTACAAACTCAATCAAACTTTGGTGCCTTTTGGGCTTTAGGGACACTAGGCCTAAATCTAGCCTTTAACTAGAATTCTTCACCAGTGGACTTCCTAACCACTCCCAAGCATTTAGATGGTCCTCATATGACCTAAGGATGCTAAACCAACTCTTGGTTTGGTCCCTTTACAACCATACCATAGAAAAATAGACCTGCACCCACTTTTCCTTGTAGCCCTCTCAACATAGATTTTCTGTTCTAACTTTTTCACAACTGAGTATCTTGACACAAACATGGCATTTTCAGACACCCATTTGGAATTTATGTAAGATCCTAAAGCCTTGTCTTCCAACTCCAATCTAGCACCACCTAACTCTCACCTTGTACACAAACCTAATTGGCCTAATTAGGCTTGGTTTACAAAGGAAGTGTGAGGTATAGGGTTCTTGGAACTGGTAGCTCAAGTAGTGACAAAATCTCTTCAGTGCACATGTACACTGACAGCAAAAATTTAGATAAAGAAGTAACAAGTGTTGTGGAATTATCCACAGAGCAATGTGAAATGAAGCCTCAAATTGGTTCATTAGCAGGCAAAGAATTTGGTCATGCACTTCATTCGAGCACCACAAATATTTCTATTAGAAATGACTATCTATCAATGGCCTTACATTTATGGGACTTGGGCATTATCATTGAAAGGTAAGTTCGTTGCCACCTTTGGCAAGGCGGTCTCACTCCTCATTTTACAACAAAGGGTAGCCATCTATGGTCCAAGGTTTTAATTTAGCTGACAAGTGGAGAGCTTCTCAAGGTACTGATCTCTTTCAAAGAGAAGTTCCTACTTCATCTCAAGGTTCTTGTTTAGGTGACCAACTCCTTCGAGGTCCACAAATAGACCCATTAATTGGTAAAAGGGTAGATGCAATTTTGGAAAGAGTATCCCAATTGAAGAGTAATGGAAATTCTAGTAAGCATGAAGTTATTGCAGATACAATGGGTGTATCTCCTCCACTGAAAAATATAACTACTTCCAGAGACTTGAGTTTAAATGGAGACTGTCTATTCCCAAACATGCCCCAGTTGAGTAGATGAACCAGATGTTGCTTGAGTAAAGAAGATAGTGGTTTATTAAAGCATCTGCATTATCCCACTTGTTATCAGTTACTACTTTTTGAGCAGCTTGCCAGCTAATTCTGTGTAGGATTTCTGTAATATATAATGTCCTCATCCAAGTACATGCCATGCACAATCGTTCCAACCCCACCGACGACTCCGTGCTGAAGTGTCCCTCAAGGTCCCTTAAGCATGAAATTGGCAATCTTTGTCAGGTCGTATCTCAGAGCTCGTGTGAGGTAGTATGGATCCATCAATTGATACGAGACCATATTGTTGGGGCCTACAAAAGCCTGTCTCAATTTTTGGAGATTCAATTTTGTTTAAATTCGGCAACACATTCTCGGTCGATGTCAGAACTCAAAGTGTTCCTCAACTGAAACGACCAACATTGCGTATCTTTCCAACCATCAATCATAGCCTCAAATCATCAGTTCCAATAGCTTTGAATGGTTGAGTAAACTCTAGTGGAAACCTCATTCGGCACCCACAGTCATTAGATCCCCGCCGACGACTCCATGCTAAAGTGTCCCTCAAGGTCCCTTAAGCATGAAATTAGTGATCTTTGTGGGGTCATATCTCAGAGCTTGATCGACATAGAATCAATTCATTAGGTGTTGTGGGAACATGTTGTCGGGGCCTACAAAAGCCTATCTCAGTTTTTAGAGATTCAACTTATTTTAAATTCGGCAACACATTCTCGGTCAGTGTCAGAACTCAAAGTGTTCCTCAGCTGAAACGGTCAACATTGTGTATTTCGAACCGTTGGTCGTAGCATCGAACCGTCAGTTCCAACAACTCTGAATGGCTGGGTAAATGCTAGTGACAACCTCGTTCACCACACACAGTCATTTGAACCGCACCAACGACTCTGTGCTGAAGTGTCCCTCAAGGTCCCTTAAGCATGAAATCAGTGATATTTGCGAGGTCATATCTCGGAGCTCATGCAATGTAGAATTGATTTTTCAGGTGCTATGGTACCGTGTTGCCGAGGCCTACAAAAGTCTATCTCAATTTTTAGAGATTCAACTTATTTTAAATTCGGCAACACATTCTCAATCGGTGTCAGAACTCAAAGTGTTCCTCAGCTGAAATGGTCAACATTGCGTATCTTTCCAACCATCGGTCGTAGCATCAAACCGTCAGTTCCAATAGCTCTGAATGGTCGGGTAAACACTAGTGGAAACCTTGTTCACCACACATAGTTGTTCAAACCTCGCCGATGACTCCGTGCTGAAGTTTCCCTTAAGGTCCCTTAAGCATGAAATCAATGATCTTTGCGGGGTCATATCTCGGAGCTCATGCAACGTAGAATCAATTCATTAGGTGCTAGGAGATCATGTTGTCGGGGCCTAAAAAAGCCTATCACAATTTTTAGAGATTCAACTTATTTTAAATTCGGCAACACATTCTCAGTCGGTGTCAGAACTCAAAGTGTTCCTCAGCTGAAATGGTCAACATTGCGTATCTTTCCAACCGTCGATCGTAGCATCAAACAATCAATTCCAACAGCTCTGAATGGCTGGGTAAACACTAGTGGCAACCTCATTTGGCACCCATAATGATTTGATCCCCGCCGACGACTCCGTGCTGAAGTGTCCCTCAAGGTCCCTTAAGCATGAAATCAGTGATCTTTGTGGGGTCATTTCTTGGAGCTCGTGCGACATAGAATCAATTCATTAGGTTCTACAGGACCGTGTTACTGAGGCCTACAAAATCTTGTCTCAAATTCTAGAGATTCAACTTATTTTAAATTTGGCAACACATTCTCGGTCGGTGTCAGAACTCAAAGTGTTCCTCAGCTGAAATGGTCAATGTTGCGTATCTTTCAAATTGTCGATCATAGCATCAAACTGTCAGTTCCAAGAGCTCTGAATGGCCAGGTAAATGCTAGTGGAAACCTCATTCACCATGCATAGTCATTCGAACCCCACCGATGACTCCATGCTGAAGTGTCCCTTAAGGTCCCTTAAGCATGCAATCAGTGATATTTGTGGGGTCATATCTCAGAGCTCATGCAACATAGAATCGATTCATCATGTGCTACGAGACCGTGTTGCCAGGGCCTACAAAATCCTCTCTCAATTTTTAGAGATTCAACTTATTTTAAATTCAGAAACACATTCTCTGTCGGTGTCAGAACTCAAAGTGTTCCTTAGCTGAAATGGTCAACGTTGTGTATCTTTCCAACCATCGGTCGTAGCATCAAACCGTCAGTTCCAATAGCTCTGAATGGCTGGGTAAATGCTAGTGGCAACCTTGTTCACCATGCACAATCATTCAAACCCTGCCAACGACTCCGTGCTGAAGTGTCCCTTAAGGTCCCTTAAGCATGAAATCAGTGATCTTTGCAGGGTCATATCTGGGAGCTCGTGTGATGTAGAATTGATTTGTTAGGTGCTATGAGACCGTGTTACCGGGGCCTACAAAATCCTCTCTTAGTTTTTAGAGATTCAACTTATTTTAAATTCGGTAACACATTCTCGGTAGGTGTCAGAACTCAAAGTGTTCCTCAGCTGAAACGGTCAATGTTGCATATCTTTCCAACCGTCAGTTGTAGCATTGAACAATCAGTTCCAACAGCTCTGTATGGCTGGGTAAACGCTAGTGGCAACCTCGTTCAACACCCACAATGATTCGATCCCCACCGACAACTCCGTGCTGAAGTGTCCCTCAAGGTCCCTTAAGCATGAAATCAGTATCTTTGCAGGGTCATATCTTGGACCTCGTGCAACATAGAATTTATTCGTCAAGTGCTCCAGGACCATGTTACTGAGGCCTACAAAAGACTATCTCAAATTTTAGAGATTCAACTTATTTTAAATTTGGCAACACATTCTCAGTCGATGTCAGAACTCAAAGTGTTCCTTAGCTAAAACGGTCAACGTTGTGTATCTTTCCAACCATCAGTCGTAGCATCGAACAATCAGTTCCAACAGCTCTGAATGGTTGGGTAAACACTAGTGGCAACCTTGTTTGACACCCACAATGATTTGATCCCCACCGACGACTCCATGCTGAAGTGTCCCTCAAGGTCCCTTAAGCATGAAATCAGTGATCTTTGCGGGGTCATATCTCGGAGGTCGATCGACATAGAATCGATTCATCAGGTGCCATGGGAACGTGTTGCCGAGGCCTAAAAAAGCATGTTTCAGTTTTTAGAGATTCAACTTATTTTAAATTCGGCAACACATTCTCGGTCAGTGTCAGAACTCAAAGTGTTCCTCAGCTGAAACGGTCAACATTGCGTATCTTTCCAACCATCGGTCGTAGCATCGAACCGTTAGTTCTAATAGCTGCAAATGGCTGGGTAAACACTACTAGCAACCTTGTTTAGCACCCACAATCATTTGAACCCCACCGACGACTCCGTGTTGAAGTGTCCCTCAAGGTCCCTTAATCATGAAATTGGCGATCTTTGTGGGGTCATATCTTAGAGCTCGTGTAACATAGAATCAATTCATCAGGTGCTACGGGACCATGTTGCCGAGGCCTACAAAAGCCTATCTCATTTTTCAAAGATTCAACTTATTTTAAATTTGGCAACACATTCTCGATCCGTGTCAGAACTCAAAGTGTTCCTCAACTGAAACGGTCAACGTTGCATATCTTTCGAACCGTCGGTCGTAGCATCGAACTGTCAGTTCCAACAGCTCCAAATGGTCAGGTAAATGCTAGTGGCAACCTAATTCACCATGCACATTCGTTTGAACCCCGCTGACAACTCCGTGCTGAAGTGTTCCTCAAGGTCCCTTAAGCATGAAATCAATGATCTTTGTGGGGTCATATCTCGGAGCTCGTGCAACATAGAATCAATTTGTCAGGTGCTACAAGACTGTGTTCTTGGGGCCTAAAAAATTCTCTCTCAACTTTTAGAGATTCAACTTATTTTAAATTCGGCAACACATTCTCGGTCAGTGTCAGAACTCAAAGTGTTCCTCAGCTGAAATAGTCAATGTTGTGTATCTTTCGAACCGTCAGTTGTAGCATCGAACCATCAGTTCCAACAACTCTGAATGGCCGGGTAAATGCTAGTGGCAACCTCATTCACCACACATAGTCATTTGAACCCCACCGACGACTCTGTGCTGAAGTGTCCCTCAATGTCCCTTAAGCATGAGATCGGTGATCTTTGCAGGGTCATATCTCGGAGCTCGTAAAATGTAGAATTGATTCGTCAAGTGCTATAGGACTGTGTCTGAAAATGCCCTGATTTTATCAAGATACTTAGTGGTTCAAAAGTTAGAGTAGAAAACCTCTATTAGGAAGGCTACAAGGAAAAGTGGGTGCAGGTCTAGTTCACTATGGTATGGTCTTGATGGGAATGAACCAATTGTTATTTCAGAGGCCTTAGGTCAAATGAGGACCATTTACATGTTTGGGAGTGGTCAGGAAGTCCACTGGTGAAGAGTTTAAGCAATAAGTCACTTTTAGGCCTAGTTTCCCTAAAGCCAAAAAGACATTGAACTTTGATTAAGTGTCTAACTTTGCAAAGGGAGTTTATTGTGATAGAAACTCACTTAATTGATTGTGTTACACCATCCTAAGAGATTTTGAATACCCTTAAGTCATTATAGGTGATTGGTGAATTGTGGGAGTCAAGTGAAGGGCCCACTACTTTCTGGATGTCACCTCTGCATTAAATTAGGTCTATGTCCAAGGTGAGTGTTAGGTGGTGCTGGAGTGGAATTGGAAAACAAGGCTTTGGGATCTTAAATAACTTCCAAATGGGTGTCTAAAAATATCCCGATTGTGTCAAGATACCAAGTTGTGAAGAAGTTAGAGTGGAAAATTAAGGTTGAGAAGGCTACAAGGAAATTGGCGTGCAAGTCTAGTTTGCTATGCTATGGTTGTAAAGGGATCAAACCAAGAGTTGTTTCAAAGTCCTTAGGTCATATGAGGACCATCTACATGCTTGGGAGTGATCAGGAAGTCCACTGGTGAAGAGTTCTAACTAAAGGCTAGGTTTAGGCCTAGTGTCCCTAAAGCCAAAAGGGCATTGAAGTTTGATTGAGTGTATAAACTTGCAAAGAGAGTTTTTTTGGATAGAAATCCTTTTTATTGGTTGTGTTACACCATTGTAAGAGCTTGGGAACACCTTTAAGACTTTGTAGTTGGTTGGTGAGTTGTGGGAGCTAAAAGAAGGGAACTCCACTTTCTTGCTGTAACCTCTGCATTAGTTCTCATTTAGGTGACCAACTCCTTCGAGGTCCACAAATAGACCCATTAATTTCCCAAATTGGTTTTTTAGCAGGCAAAGAATTTATCGAATGTCTTGAAATTTAAATGAAGAATTTTGGTGCAGGAGCACCTCTCCAAACACCTAAGTCCACCTTGGAACCAAATGGAGGTAGTGGATCTAAAGAATTCCTAAAAGTGAATTGGGATATATTAAGGCCAATAATGGCAATATCTAATAAACAATTTAATTTAAATATTATAAGTCCTAGAAGTCCTGGCAAAGGACTTAGTTTTTCCTTGCAAAATCTTATTTTTTTGATGTTTGGTTGATTGTTTTGGGTTTGGAATAGAATTGTGGGTGATATAATAACATCATAACATCATTTTTCATCTGTATTGAATGATTATATAATCTATTTTGCTTCAGATTTGGAAAGTTGTTGTAGGTGGTCATATTGGTGCATTGAAATAACTCCATTTTGATCTTTTTGATGATATAATGGGCCATTCAATGAATGTAATTGTTGTTTCTCATTGAATGGACCCTATGTAACATATGTATGATGTTACTAACCATTTTAATGTAGGAGAAGTTGTTTTAGTGGGTGTACACCATGAGGAAGAGAGGAAAAAGGGCACAAAATTGATGCCACAAGTGTAGCAGCAAAGGATCCGCCTTAACAAGGGTATAATTTTATTTGAAATAGAAGAATTATATGTCAAATGAAAGGTGAATCCACAAGGAGGAGTTTTGGAAATGAGTTTTGAGTTGTTTTTAAGAAGACCCTAGTTTTGAAGGCCTAGAGGGAGCAATTTGGGGCTTTTGGGTATAGAAAGCCTATAGGATCCAATTGACTTCAAATTTATCTAATTGGGACTATATTAACACTCTATGAAAAGTGGAAAGGTTGGGTGTTAAGTCTGTAATAGGGTTCCTTTGTAAAAGTGACCTATTAGGTCTAGGAAGGAAAGTGGAGCAGCAATTTTTGGGGGTTGTGTTCCAAATTAACCCTACCTAATTATAAGATATGTTTTGTAAAACCATAAAAGGTATCTGAATATGTAATTTATTTTGGAAGTGTTTTGGGAAAACTAAGATTTATTTGGGAAAAACTCGCTGGTTAAGGCTACAAGGATAGAGAGCCTAGAGTGTGGATTGAGGGTAAGATCTTGGAGTAGGACTTCAAGAACCACTTGAACATTGCTGGAGTCATATTTTAAGCCATATAGAATCCCTATAATAGTAAGGGATTTGGGAGAAGTTAGATTGATAGGTTAGTGGCATATTGGCACTTGGGGCCACTTGGGTAAGGAACACTTTTGAGGAAACCAAGAACACTTTATTTATAAAATAACCCCAATCTAACCTACCTATTTGCATAAAATTTTCAACCAAGCTATAAATAAATTGTTGAAGCATTAGTATTCAGATTTGTCAGAATTTCTTTAAAAAATTATCATTGCAAGAACAAGAGCCACTTAGGCTTCTTACATATTATATTTATACATTTATGCATTCATTTCACTACTTTTGTTATTGTTACAGCTAAGGAATTGACTGTTATTGAGAACAGTGACTGGCATTTGTAGCACAGTCAGCAAGTTAAACATACAAGCATAACTATAAGGCATGGGAAATTTACAAAGCAAAGACATGAACATAAACATAATTTAGTAAACATCAATACACCAAACACATGAATTTCATACCTAAAACATAAAAAAAAAATATTCGTAGGGCATGAAGTCAAATATATATGTCCAATAATGTCATACATTGAATATATTCAATACAGTAAAACTGACTTCGTCAAAGTCAAATGGATGTACAATGTTTCACTGATACAATATACAAAAAATATGTCCACTAATGCCATATAGGCATACAATCCATATCCCTAATCTAGTCCTTTCCCGCTAGGGGAAGAAAACAAATCCCAAGCTATCTTCGATCATTGTGTCGATGGAGATGCAGTGGATGTCGTAGTCTTTCGAGTGCGCTCACTCATCCTCCTGTCTAGACTCTTCTATAGCTCGACCTGATAAAAAAAAAATTAGATAGAGATAACTAATATACATTAAAATTGAATTATACAATGACATAAAATTGAATATTGGCTTACCACTAGCAAATAGTCACTATGTTCATCCACCGAAGGTGGATGCTGGCGATCTAGAGTCATAAGTCCCTACAACAATGATCAAAATAATAATTAAAATACATACATGGATATCATTATAAAATTCAATACAAACTATTAAAATAACAATTAAAGTTAAGTGATCTCTTTCATACCTCAGTCAGTGCTTTAGAACTAGCTACTGCAGCAGCTACTCCACAATCCAAAGTATCACAGACAGAAGGAGGAGTCTCTGATGTCAATAGCTGAAAATGAAACAAAAAAAGTAAATTATGCAGTTATCAAGATTACATATATTTTTTACAACCCTACTAATGAGTAAATGATACCTCCGTGAAGGTTCCACCGCGTCCTCCGGTGTGCGGTGTCGAAGTCAAAGCTTTGACATTCAACTAGTGCACATGTACATGGAAAATTATAAGATAACCATTCATATAAGAATGCACTACTGACATGTTAATTATAATGCATTATTACATGTATACCTGTGGACTCAATGGCGACCTCACAAACCCAAGTGAAAGAGTGTAATCATCGTGCCTCTGGATTTTGATCATAATTTGTCTAGTAATTTAGTCATTCATTCATTAATTAAAAATGATCAAGTAAATCCAATTAATATGCAAATAAAGATACCTCAAGGAAAGTTGCACGATGCCCTTCCTTGTCTATTGTGAACGTCGATGGTTCACCAATGCACATCTAATGCACATGCACAATAAGTTAGGATATAATTATTCATATAATTACATAGTAATCAAACATGTTAATTAAATTTTTTATTCGATACATACTTCTGCAATTGATGATGATATGTAAAAGGGGACATTAGGATCATCGCCACTTCCACTGCCACCGCCACCACTGACACTCTTGCCCTGAATTTTCATCATAAACAATAGATACTAAATTAAATAGTTATTCTTTTATAAATGAAATATGATCAAAGCAATTTAATGAACTTGGAAATATTTACTTATGTGTCAATGCCAAATGTCGTATTTAGAAAGTTATCAGTCATCAATCTAGAATCCTCTTCCTCTCTCTTGCCAGTACCAAATGTGCACAAGCATCCACATGACCGACAAATATTCCCCCTCGAGGATTGACCATAGTCAGCCTCAACTAAAGGAGTGGCACACTGAATGAGAGTCTATGTAAGAGCACTAATCGTGCCTAGTGTGTCTGCCTCTACATGTTCCTTCATAACAGAAGCAATACTAACATGATCCAACGGTGGCTTGCCACTATCAACCCTAGGTGCATTAGGGTCATGATGTGCCCCTTCTCGATCAAATGATGAACCCCCTCCTCTACCCTGAGAATCCAGCATGTCAAAATAATTTGGTACCTCCTTGAGTACAAACTCGCAACAGAGTTTCCTCAAGAAATATATAGGAACCTCATGATTGTTGCAAGGAGGTGAATCAAAGACCATTGACCATCTCTCCCAAAAAATATTTTTAATGTCTTCATTTATGCACCAATGAATTGGGAACCTCCTTGTTGTAGTTCTAAGAGTATCTGCGTCCCCTGGTTTTTTAAATAGCTGGCAAATGTCATCTTTTGTGATTTTTTTCTTTTTTATGTCCACATAAGATAATTTATTTGCATAATATTGTTTTTGTTCTTCTCTTTTATCCCACCATATATTAATTTTCCCACTAACTGCGCTTACGTGGGTCGAGATTGCTTCCAATGATTTTGCAAGTCTTTCCCTTTTGGGATTTGTACCACTAGAATCTTTTAACCTATTAATTAAAGATTCTAATTCTTTTTGCCCTCTTTCAATTTGGTTCAACAAATTTTGTTGTGTTCCAGGAGGAGGTTTCTCAATTGGTGGAGGCAATTGAGGTTCATTTTCTTCATTTCTTTCTTCATTCGGTTCTTCATTTGGCTCATCATGAGGAGACGGAGGGTTTGGTGGAGGGAGATTATTTCTTCCTAGCATTTAAAAAAACTACATTTTAAAATATTGATTACACAATAAATTTAAACAAAAACAAATTGCAACAAAACTAAAATTTTAAAACAAATAAGAGGCATGAGAAGTTGTAAAAACACTTACCTCTTCTCCTGGATCAAACTTGATGATGTCGTGGAGCCATTTGATTGATGGATGAAGAAAAACAATCAACTCACAAGCAACTATGATAGGGTGTGCGCACTTCTAAATCCTCTCTAAGCTGAAAACGCGGGTTTGAGAAAAAAAAATGAGCTCAAACCCACGTGCAACAAATATATGTGACTTTTTACAAAGGGCGTATGCCCTTTGGAAAACATTAAGCATTCCAAAGGGTGCACACGCTTTGGAAAACTTAGTGTTTTCCAAAGGGTGTATGCCCTTTGTCTTGGATTGCCCAAGCCTAAGGCTTGGGCAACCCAAGCCATAGGGTGTGCACCCTATAGGGCGCACGCCCTTTAGTGCGTGTGCACTATTCGCGATGGGGGGCCAAAAAGAAAAGTGGCAACTTTTTGGTCCCCCATCTTTGTGCACTTACCCAACTATTAAATGTAGGAAACCTGAATTTATTGAGAATAATGATGGTAGTAGAATGTTTAGGAATACTAACAATGTAGATAAGAAAACTACTGAAGATATGAACAAAAGAAATAGAGTAATATGTTATAGATGCAACAAGGTTGGACACATTGCTAGAAACTGCAGATCACAAATCAATCAACCTGGACCAAGATATGGAAACAATCTAATTGTTTGTTAGATATGCAATGAGATTGGACATACAGCAAGGTTTTGCAGAATAAACAATAGATTTTTTCATCCTAATCCTAATCCCAGAAATCATGCAAGAAGAAATGAAGATGCAAGTAACAGTCAAAAAGGATGTTGTAGTAATTTAGATGAAGTGAAGTTTATCAAAAGCACAGATCAAGGAGACATATTCAACATTGAAGGTAATCAGGAAGGTGAAGTATTGAAAGGTAAGAATGAATCTTTACCTAACCTATCTCAAAGTACTTAATTTATGTAAATTGCAGTAGAATAGGAACTTAGATTAGTGTAGAAGTAGATATATGATGAATAGAGTCTTGCACAGTTAATGCAAGGTAGTTTATGATGTTCTAATGCTATGGTTAAGAGCACAAAGAAAAATATTATGTTTTGCAAGATCGCAAGAAGTTTTAAGTTTTGCAGGTTAGCAGAAATAACTTTTTGAAAAGAAGCGTAAAAAGAATTGAATGCGATGTTAGATCTAAGTGAGATTGAATTAATAAAAGGTTACGATCGGTATTATTTGATCATCAAAGAAAATTCAAGTTTCAAGGAGATCAAAGAGCAGTGATTGGAAGCATTTTGCAAGGATTTGGAGAAAAAATTTGTGCCGAATCTACGCAAGCCCTAAAATCATGAAATTGAGGTATTTTACTTGAGAAAATCCTTGAATTAGAAAAGGAATTTGAAGAAATCATGGATGTTTCTTTAATACACAATGCCAGAGATAAGAATAGACCTAAATTGAAAAGGGAACCAGTAGAACCCTTGGAAGATGACCCTAGGTTTGCATTATCATCTGTACCAGAGAGAGTTTTACAGGTAGAGAATGTCAGAAGTTATCTTGGATGCAAACTAGAGACAGTGACTGATAGTGATTTCACAAATGAATATCAGAAGATTTACAATCAGGATATGACACTGAAACAAGGTTTTGAATATTTGGAACATAATGAAATTGTTAAGTCTGGATAACAGTATGAATTTGATAATGAAAAATGCACTAAGATTATCTTGAGTAGAATTCATAATGGAAAGTTTTGGCTAGAAGATAGAGTGATAGATATTATAGCAGATTTGATTCATGAAGTCACTGGATTATCTAAAACTGGAGCTATTCCTTTATATGATAAAAACATGAGGAAAATAGTCATTGATAACACAAACTCATCCTATAATGGTAGAGGAATTGTGATTAGTAAGATCAAACCAGATGATGTGAGATACTTATGCAAGATCCTAACTACTAAGTTTTGTGCAAATTCAAGAGAGGATGACATGGCAGCTGGAATGGTACCTGTAGCCTATCTAATATGTGTTGATAGGGCACAAGTTGAGATGTGTGAAATTCTAAGAATTCAATTGTTTGAGAACTTGGAGAAGATTAAGAAAACTAAGTATACACAGTTTAGGTTCCCATCCCTAATCACTTATATGTTCTTTCATCTTTTGAGGAGATTTTCTTACACCATAGGAAATGACTGGAATGATGGACAAAATACTATGGAAAGGATTAACCTAGTGTATAGAAGACATTTCATTGAGAATGTAAATGAGAGTGCAATACTGGTTATTAAGACATTTCAGAATATTGTGTCTAGTAGATCAAGGATCCCTAAGTCTCTTGTTGAAAAATATAAAGATGATATATGTTTTATGGTGGATACTAACTTTACCTATATTGAAGTAGTAGAGCCTAGACCAGAGTTCATAGACCCTCTTGGCTATGAGATATCTGAGGTAGAGACTGAAGAGTATGTTAGCAGGTTACTTAAGTGTAAGTTGGACACTCGGTGTAACAGGTTAGGAACCTTTGAGGAGAACTTCAACTCCACAAAGATCCTAATTGAAGAGAAGCAGTGTAAGAAGAGAGTTGAGAGCGCCATAAAGAAAATCCTAAAAGATACAGGGATGACAAAGCGTGAGTTTTTGGTAGCAAAGAAGATAGCAAAAGCAATCAGAGAGAGTGGACAAAAAGAAGTTTTGTCTATCCCTCCTTTATCATCAATTGCAGTACAACAGGAAGAACCACAAGTGAAGGTGAAAATGGAAGTAACTAAGAAGGATATAGAAGAAAAGATGTCTACTAGATCCACTTCCTCCACACCTAGCAAAAGAGTAAGGGGAAGTGCTATTGGACCAAGAAAGAGACATAAAAATTTAGTGCAACCAATTCCAAGAAAGATTTTAGAAGTAAAAGATGATGTCACTACTAAGAAGAAAGCTTGGAAACCCAAAGTTGAAAAGCTTAATGAGTAGATCATTGAGAATGGTGACTTTACAAGAATGAACAAGTACTATGATCTTTATGATTATACAGATAGACTTAATCTAGAGAATGTAGTTGTGAAGCATATGATTTTGGCTTACAAGAATTTTGATACAATTTAGGGACAGATACCTGATGATTTATATAACAAACTTGTACAAATAGGAAGAAGAGAGCGTCAGAAGAGGACACAGCTATTAGAGAGAAGCTTGTGAGGAAGCTTTGTGAAATAAGAGATGAAACACATTTCAATCAAATCATGAAAACCTTAAGCACCCATCTGAGAACCAAAAGGACAACTATTCATATTATGGGAGGCAGGTATGAAGAAATCAATTCTAAGATAGAGCAAGCTATTGTCAAGGTTATGACAAAAAATGTTGGAGAATCATCAGTTGTAGCAAAGCAAGTAGGTGAGAAAGAACAAGAGGGAATTCCCTCTCCTCCAACCATTAATATTGAAGATGCAACAATGAATGTAGAAGGTACAAAAATCACCTTGGATACTGATGAAAATGTATTCAAGAATTTGGAGAACATTGTTGACAATTCGGCCTTTGAAGAACAGCAAGCTACAAAAGAAGAAGAGATGATAGAGACAACAGTTGTGGAACCACCAGTAATAGAGGAACAAGTTCCCACTCCCACCAAAGAAGATATCAGTCTTACTCCTAAGATTGGAAAGAAGACTCAAATTGGATCTATGATTGAGCATTTGGGAAAGGAAGTAGATGATGATGATCAGTTGGAATTGATCACGTCCTTGAATAAAATCATTGGCAAGAATAAGAAAGTGAAGAGTCTTGAAGGGTGTCTGAAGGAACTAACTGAGAAGTTACAAAGCACTGTAACTACACAAATTGTAGAAGCAGACCCTATGGAGAAAGCAAAGAAGGTAATGAGCACCTTTGACAATGAATTCACAAACTTGTCTGATATTGCAAAAGTGAAAGCACAAGCAACCTATGAGGCTAGAATGCTTTTGAACATCAGTTAGAACATCAAGAATGATATCAACACTCTTGATATCTATATCAAGGATTTGAGGAAGCATTTGGAAATAGGTAAATCTTTGTACATATAGTGTACAAAATTAGAGACCTTGACAGCAGAAGAAGATCAGAAGATAAAGTTGAAGGAAGCAAAAATTCTAAATGAAACTAACCTTCTGTCTAGCCCCAATGTGAAGGTATGTGATGTTGAGAAGAAAGTTCGGAAGCTTTATGATGAAATCAGAGTTGTGCAAGATGAGAGAGATAGAAAATTGAGAAGATACACTCTTTTGAGAGAGCATGCTTCTATGAAGTTAAGCATTATTGAAGAGAAGTTGGAAGAATGTCTTTCAGCCAAGACATCTTTTCAGAAGTTTAACTTTGAAAACCTCCAAGCATGTGACATAGCATCTTATGGACTAAGCGCATTAATTAATGTGGTAGATTCCATTAAGAAATCATGGGAGAAGGAGATAGAAGCCATGAAGATAGATTTTCCAGATTGTGTTGCAAGCCTACCGGTTTGCAATAATTGAATTAAGGTATAATCTTTTTGTGATACAATTTTGTAACCCTCTCTAACTTTTATTTTGTCATTGTTGTCAAAGGGGGAGAGATATATAGAAGAAAATTGATAGTATATGATAAGGATTGATACTCTTAGGGGGAGTACTATATTAGAGATAATAATTCTTTGAGGAGTTATAAGGATAGTATATATTTTATACTATGGCCACAATTGAACAATTTTGAGATTTTGAGTTGTACACTTAGCCAGTTTTCTCATATGTTGCCACTAATGACAAAGGGGGAGATTGTTGGAAATTTGGCTAAGTTGATTACATAGATTTTGTCAATATCACAACATATGATCCACATGAAGATCACACAGTTCAGAGAGCAAGTATGACAGAGCGCATTGCAAATTTGTCTAAGTGTGTGATAGTGTTTTTTACCAGTGAACCTGGACATAGTTTTTGTTTGCGACATTGATTGGAGTAAGTTCAGTGCTTGTGCACTTGAACATAGAATCTATGATGTCTATTAAACACCCATCTCATAGCACAAGTCAATACGGCATGTACGGAAGAAGTTATGATAGTTTTACCGAAGACAGTGTCAAGCCGACAGGACATAATATGAAGACAGAACTAGTAAAGAGTTAAGGGATTATTTTGTTTATCAAAATAATGACTTAACAATATAAAGGGACAAAATCCTAGATGTTAACCCTTGGATAAAGCTATTGGTATAAATGTAATTGTAATTTTAAAGATAGAAGTAGTAGTCATGAAATGTAATGAAGCAGTGATATGATGCGAAGTATATGATGCATATGTAATAGCGATAGTGAAAGAGCAGTGAAGAGATATTGATGCAAGCAGTATAAGGTTATGTACCTTAACCTATTTTTGTAATCAGTGTATATTTTACATTACTTGTTTGGGCAGTGGGCTCATCTAGTAATCACATTTTGTACTACCAACTCCTAATAGGGTTGAGGCTTCTAACAAGGCCTATAGTCCCTTAATCAAGACTGATACACTATATTCTTGTAATAGACTCCTAATAGGTTCAACATCCTTAACATGATACTTTTGATTAGTGGATCTTTGTGGGTACCATCCCCACCAGGGTTTTCCCTTGGCCAGGGTTTCCTCGAGAACAAATAATGTGTTATGAGTTCTTTATTGTTATGCATGTTGTTTAGCTTCTTATGTTATGCATGTATAAAGATAATCTATTATATCCATAATTGGGCAAAAGATAAATTTTGTAGAATACTAATTCACCCCCCCCTCTCAGTATTCCCTATTTCTAACAAGTGCAAAGATTTCTTCATAGTCAATTCCTTCTTGTTGTGAGTAACCCTTACATACCAATCTTTCTTTGTTTCTTACTACTTCTCCTTGTTCATTCATCTTGTTTCTGAATACCCATTTAGTTCCAATAACATTCTTGTCTTTAGGTCTAGAGACCAATTCCCATGTCTTATTCTTTTCAATCTAATCTAGTTCTTCTTTCATGGCATTAGTCCAACTTTCAAATTAGATTTATAACATATTAGTTTAAATTGAAAACTGGTGAACTTTTAATTGTGACCATAAGTTTACTAGTTTTCCATAAGTTTGGATTTATGTTAGAAATTTGGAATGTTTTACACTCTACTTTTGAAGGTGATGAACATGCAAAAAGAGTTAGATTACATAATTGGATATGTGCATTTGAAGATATAAGAATGTTGGAAGATGAATCTATTAGAAGTTATATTGGTAGAATGTCAGAAATCATTATAGGTATAAAATCTTGTAGAGGAACAAAGAAAGAGAATGAAGTGATATGGAAAATTTTGAGGACATTGACTCCTGTATTTAAGTAGACAACATAGATGATTCAACAAGTGATATCTTGTACAACAAACTTTACAAGAAAGACTCTTCTTGGAAGATTGGAAGTAGCAAAAATGAACCTGAGATTATCAGGAAACTTACCTAGAATGGAGAAAACATTTAGTGCTCTTAGTGTTTGCCCTAATTTGTTAAGAAGTATCAGTGTGAGTGGAGATTATGTTGGCAGCAGCAAATCTAGAAATGAAGAAGACAAGAAGATTGAAGAAGGTATTGCCTTGCTTGTGAAAAGAGAACCAGACGGTAAGAAAATATTTAAATGTTGGACTTGTCAAGAATATGGTCATTTTGCATCTAAATGTCCTAAGAGAGTTAAAAAGTACAGAAGCAATTTCAAACCTAGAAGATCTAAGGAATGTTATTATGCTAATGATGAAGATCTTGAAGCTAGTATAGAAAGAACTTTAAGTGAAAGTGATACTGAGAATAATGATGACATAGGATTTGTAGCAATTAAAGAAGAGAATCCTAAAACTAATGTTAAGGAAGAAAAAGCCTTAGTTTCTCAAGTTGAAAAGATGGAAATCTGATTGGAACTAGATCTAGAACCATAGGTAATGTATTTCAGTTGAATCCTACTGAGATGACATGTTTGATTTCAAATATTGATGACAGTTGGTTATGGCATAGAAGGTTCTATCATACAAACTTTGATAACATTGTGAAAGTAAGTACTACACTTGCAGTAAGAGATTTACCAAAAATTATGAAGCCTACTAACATGATTTGCAAAGAATGTGTAATGGCTAAATAGAAGAGAAGTTATTTTCCCAGTAAGAAGTTTACATCTACAGAGAAGTTGGAGATTCTTCATACAGATTTGAGTGGTCCTACCAGGACTAGAGGATTCTATGGAGAAAGGTATTTTATGATTCTTGTTGATGATTTTACAAGAATGATGTGGATTGCATTTCTTAAAGAAAAATATGAAGAATTTGATAAGTTTAAGATTGTTAAGAATAAATTTGGAATGAAGATTAAATGTTTGAGATCTGATAGAGGTGGAGAATTTACTTCTAGAGAGTTTAATACTTTTTGTGAAGAAAATGGCATTAAAAGATAGTATTCAGCCCCTAGAACACCTGAACAAAATGGCATTGCAGAAAGAAGAAACAGATCAGTGACTGAAGTAGCAAGAGCTATGTTGTTTGAAAATGATTTGGCAAAGATATTCTGGAGAGAAGCAGTGAACACAACAGTGTATACAATAAACAGAGTACAAATCAGAGCAGACACAGACAAGACACCTTATGAATTATGGTTTGGACATGCACCCTCAATTAAGTATTTTCAAATTTTTGGAAGCAAATGTTATATAAAGAGAGATGATGATATTGGAAAGTTTGATCCTAGAAGTGATGAAGGTATGTTTCTTGGATATTCTTTGAAAAGGAAAGCATATAGATGTTTCAATAAAAGAACTAAGACTATTGTTGAAAGCGCAAATGTTAAAGTTGATGAAAAGTTCAAATTCAGGAAAGAATGCTTGATTATGAATCTGATGAAGAAGCTCATCCTAAACCTAACACTAGATCTACTGAATTGTTTTATGAAACTGACAGTGATTTTTTGAATGAAAGCCACAGTGAAGTTATTGAAGAACCTACATCTAAAGAGAGATCTGAGATAGTGACACCTAGAAAGATTTTCTTAAAGAATCATCCTTTTGAATAGATTATTGGGAGCATCAAAAGAGGAGTTTTAACTTGAAATAAGGCACAAGAATAGTTATGTTTGATTTCTCAAATTGAACCTAAGACTACTAATGAAGCTTTTGAAGATGATAGTTGGACTAATGCTATGAAAGAAGAACTAGATCAAATTGAAAAGAACAAGACATGGGAATTGGTCCCTAGACCTAAAGACAAGAATGTTATTGGAACTAAATTGGTATTCAGAAACAAGATGAATGAACAAGGAGAAGTAGTAAGAAACAAAGCAAGATTGGTATGTAAGGGTTACTCACAACAAGAAGGAATTGACTATGAAGAAACCTTTGCACCTGTTGCAAGAATTGAAGTAGTAAGAATGTTTTTGGCATATGCAGCTTACAAGAAATTCAAAGCATATCAAATGGATGTGAAGTCAGCATTTCTGAATGGAGAATTGGAAAAAGAAGTCTACATTGAGTAGCTTGAAGGTTTTCCTTTAACTCAAGAAGGAGACATGGTATGTAAATTGAAGAAAGCTTTATATGGACTTAAACAAGAACCTAGAACTTGGTATGCAAGACTGGATAAGTATTTGTTAAAGTTGGGATTTACAAAAGGAACAGCTGATAGCAATCTGTAAACAAAACAAATTGAAAATGGTTTGTTAGTTATAGTTATTTTTGTTGATGACATTATCTTTGGAGGAGAAGATGAAGCTAGTGACAAATTTGCTGATGAAATGAAGATTGAATTTGAAATGAGTATGATTGGTGAGATGAAATACTTTTTGGGATTACAGATAACATAAAACAATGATGGTATCTTTGTAAGTCAGAAAAAGTACTTGAATGACTTGTTGAAAAGATTTGGAATGGAGGATTGTAAACCAGTTGGAACACCTATGGTGACCGGACATAAATTATCTAGCACAGTTGAGACTCTTGTAGTAGAACAGAAGAAATACAGATCTATGATTGGAGGATTGCAGTATTTGACTCATACAAGACCTGATATAGAACATTCAGATGGAATTGTAGCAAGATTTGAAGCTGAACCTAGAGAATCACATTATGCAGCAGTAAAGAGGATACTGAGATATTTAAGAGGCATAATGGACTATGGACTATGGTATGAAAAATCTCATGATTTTACCCTATTTTCTTATACAAATGTTGATTAGGGAGGCAGTGTTGATGATAAGAAAAGCACCAGTGGTGGAGCATTTTTCCTTGGAGGAAGATTAGTTTCTTGGCTAAGCAAGAAGTAGAATTGTATCTCACAAAGCATAGGAGAAGAAGGGTATTTAGCAACAACAAATAATTGTAACTAGATAATTTGGATGAAGCAAATGTTGAAGGATATTGGAATAAAAAATTTTGAGCCTATTATCATACATTGTGACAACACCAGTACAATTAGTATGTCTAAGAATCTTGTATTACATTCTAAGAAAAAGCATATAGAGATTAAGTATCATGTTGTAAGACAGAAATTTGCTGAGAAAGAAGTTAGACTTTAGTACATAAGTACAAAGGAGCAGATAGAAGATATATTCACAAAGCCTTTGCCTAAGGATACATTTGAGTATCTGAGAGATATGCTTGGGGTTATGCCCCAGCCTAATTTTGAGAAGTGATGTAGTTGGTTGCATCCATCCAGTGGTATATGAGCCTTATCTTTCTTCTGGACTAAATGTTGGTACTTCCTCTATGGGGGAGTATGTGTATCTGAGCTGAGTCATGAGGACTCTGGTAAATGTATTTTCTAAAAAGTGTCTTTTGACATTGAATTGTTGTTGACACAGTGATGAAATTTATGTCATTGATGTCAATGGGGGAGAAGTGTACATGAAAAACAATCTGAGACATCTTTTGGAGAGAACTAAATAGGATAACGAAGCAAGATTTGATTGATGAAGAGGATTTGAAGAAGCAGTGTTGCAGTATTGGATTTTTGGAACATTGGATGTTTTTCATCTATGTTGCCATCAATGCCAATGGGGGAGATTGTTAGGAATGAATGCTAAATTTTTGGTAGCCATTTTGTATCAGTTGTTTTTGCATTCATGACTTTGATTGTCATTGATGTCAACACAGTGATTTACCGAAGACTTGCAGAGAAGTAGACAGAGTTTGGATTAGTGCACGTGGGTTATTGTAGTTGGAGCTATGTGATGTTGAGGTTATACTCTTTGATATGTTATATGTCTATGGTTAAGAGCATAGATAGTAATTCATTTATTCATGGAAGTTATTATCATTTTGGTGCAAGCAGTATTCAGGCAGTGTTCCTGAGTAGCAGTTTTTTGGAAATCGGATGATATCTCCTAATCGGGATGGAATCTGGTTTTACACAATTAATGGGAAGTTGAAGACATGTTGATAGTGGGATGGATGACAATGTAGACTTCGAGGTCACACAAGTGAAGATTTATTGTATTTGGAAGCTGACAGTTTTCAATGGGAATAACATATTATCTTTATACACAACTAATTATCTACTTAACATAATTAGTGAAGATTATCAGCCATTCAAAATAATATTAGTATCCTACATTCCAAATAATTGGTTGATTACAAAGAATAATAATAATGTTATAAGTACTTTTCATTCTACTTGAACAAAGAATATTGAATAATAATATTAAGAATAATAATAATAATAATATTAATTGATAACAATATTAAACTAAGATAATATTATTCAATCATATAATATTAGGTTAAGACAATATTATTCATAATCTTATTGAATAATAAATTTTATTTTTTTTCTTAGGTTAAGACAAGATTAATATGGGAGCAAATTTTCAAAGTGAATTTTCGATGCAAATCTACTTGATGTGACTATGGACTGGGCGATGTGGCTACTCCGTGCATCTAATTTGTGGAGGATTTATTCTCCTCCACATGGTTTTCCTCTCTCTCCCCTACATTTCATTTATTTTTCACTGTGTAGTTGATAGTTTGTTGTATTGGTATTGTCCGATGGAGCCTGAATCCGACAGCATGGATATTAATTGCCCCATCACTGAGATTGCTGCTAATCCTCTACCTCAAGATGCTAATTTTCCCCTTGTAACTGGTAATCCACCCCCTGAAATGGCTAATCTGACCCCTAAAAAATCCTTTGTGAAAACTGTAGCCCCTACTAACAATGGAGTCCCCTCTGCTGCGTTGTTTCTTCCGGTGGTTAGAGGAGAAGGATCAAGCGAAGAAGGTAAGAACTCTGCCCTTACCTCGAATGAGGTTGTCATTTCTCCAAATGATGCAATGTTGAAGGAGATAGCTTTAGAAAAGACTAGGTTGTGTCATACTACTATCTTCTTTGCATGTGTGGATCTGGATAAATGTCCTCCTAGGAAATTCCTTGATGACTAGTTCCACAATCTTTGGAATTTAAAATTAGGTCTCAAGATCTCCTTCTGTCATAAGATCCAGAAAAGGATTATTCATTATCTTCTTCAACAACCATGAATCCTAACTGGAAGCCCTAAAAAGGCAATATTGGATGGTTGGGAAGACCTCTTTTCAAGCGCTCTCTTGGACTCAGGAGGCTATTTGTGAAGAGGTCCTCACTTTATCCTGCCCGAGATGGGTTATCCTTAAGGATGTCCCTCATTTTCTATGGTGTTTCCTTCCTTGGCTTCTTGATCCCTTTGGAAGCATTATCCGAATTGATGAGACAACCAGGCTTGTCTCTAATCTTGATGCCAGGATGCTTGTTTCAATTAAGCCTGGAGTTGATATCCCTCAACGTCTTAACCTTAATATTAATGGTGATATCTTCTCTTGCCCGATGGAGATCCTTGGAGGATTAAATACTTGTTTCCTCTGCAAAAAGGAAGGACACCTTAGGTAAAATTTCCCTATTATAACTAAGAACAAACCTAAATCAAACCTGGTGGAAGCCAATGTTGAACCACCCATTACTGAGGAAGCTATGACTAAACCTCACACTCATGATGCAGATACTTCAACTCATAACCCTAACAAAAATTTGGTTGACTACTATGGTAAAAGTAAGGAGGTTATTAATACTGGAAATGGTTCCACCTCAAACCTTGATCAACACCCCTCCTCCTTTGCATTTGTCCCACCAAAGAACAATATTGCCCCTAAGATCTTCAAGCCAATTAATCCCACTGCTTCATTTCAAAATGCCAAGCTCTCTGATAGTGATGGTTTTCAAACTGCTAATAATAAAAAATGTAGGTGAAAAAATGTTCAGCAGCTCGCTTTGGATCAAATTCATACTGGTAACCGAAATTCCAATCCCTTCTTGGCTTTGTCTTCTCCTACTCTTTTGATTGAAGATGTGCCCTTCAAACCTAATGTTTTCAAGGATTTAGAGCAAGCCACTCTCATGATCAAGGATGTTTTGAATCCTGTGAATCTACACCAGGAAAAACATGTTGATATCAATAGTCGGACTGGTGATGTTACCATGAGTGAGTTCCCTGCAACCAAGTTTAGTAAATCAAAGAATCTTAGATGTCCCGACACTAATCTTGTTGCAGGGCCCCCCCTAATGATAACACCACCAGCCCCCCTATATTGGTGTTGAATGAGTTAGATGATAATTCTTTTATCGAGGTTATTTATTGCAGAATGGACCCTACTAGTACTTTACTTCAGGATCCTTCGGGATCCTGTATTAATCATGATTCTGGTAGGAATAACATTCAATTTAGTAGTATTCAAGCTAATAAAATTAAGGATGAGGATGATCTTCTGTTGGGATCTAGTATCTCTAAAAATAAAGGTAGACCTATTGGCTCTAAAAACAAAAAGAAGAATGGAGAGCTTAATGCTCCCCCTACTAGCTCTGTTAACCTCTCTTCATCATGAAGTGTATTTCTTGGAACATTAGAGGCCTTGAGTCTCTTGATAGGAAGTTTATTATTAAAAGATTTTTGATGTGCCATAAGAATACTGATTTTCTCATGTTGCAAGAGTTAAAGGTTGTCGATTTTTTACTTAATACTACTCTTGATTGTATATGGAAAGATGCTACTAAAATTTACACTAACCACCCAAAAGGAAAGGGTGGAGCTTCTCTTCTTATCAACCCCTGTTGGGCAGGTTATATCCAAAATACTGGTATCTCTCCTTGTAACTGTGTAGCTTGGGCTATATTTGATTTTAAAGGATCCTCATTTGGTGTTTGCTCATTATATGCCCCTAATGACTCTAAGGAAAGGATTTCTCTTTGGAATTGGTTATGTGATCTCCCTAATATCCCCTGGCTTATGACTAGGGACTTCAACATGGTTGAAAACCAGGATGACAAAATTGGGGGTATTCCTTTTGAGTGGAAACACCCAGAGAAGCTCCACTAGGATCGCCTTAAACAACAGTTGAATCTTTTTGATCCCCTTGAAGGCCTTAATTTTGGGAATTCTGATCTCTAGTTTACCTAGTGTAATTTCTAGAAAGGGCCTAACTGGATTTACTCAAGACTTGACTAATTTTATGTTAACTCTAATCATTTATCCTTCTCCCCCAATCATCTTAACTCTCATGTCTCTACTACCCCCTCTACCCTCTCCGATCACCTCCCCATCATATCTAATATTAATCTTAGGAACTCTATTGAATTTTGTAATCCCTGTAATAAAAATTTTATCCTCAAATCCTCCCTTTTGAAGGATTAGGATGCTCTTACCACCATCAGAATGATCAGATCTTTCAACTTGTTTATGCAATTCCCCTCCCATACTGCTCACTGAAATATGAATGTTACCTCCTGGTAAAAAGTTCTTCAAACCTTATGGTAGAAGAAGGCTAAGGATTATAGAGCTTAGGAGAACCTCCTTAATGATTGGCTTCAAATTGCTGAATGGGAAATTCAACTAAATCCCACCTCCCCTATTCTTACTGAACAAGTTTCTCAAGCCAAGGATTCTCTGAGGAAGCATCAACAAGTCAAAGTTAGGGGTGCCTGCATTAGAGCTCATAAAAATTGGCTTCAATATGGTGATAAAGGATCCAAACTTTTCTTCAACCTCTTGAAACAAAAATAGAGTAGGGAAAGGATTGACAGGATTGTTATTGAAGATAAGGAGCTTCTTAGCATTAATGATATTAATGTTGCCTTTGAAAAGTTTTATAAAACTCTGTTTACTTCAGAGGGTAATGATGCCTCTAAATTTATTAGAGACAAATTCAAAGGAATAATTCCTAATAGGTTTTCTGATGCGGATGCCCTCTTGCTCAAATCCAGGGTCTCCCTCCAAGAAATTACTAATGCCATTACTTTGCTTAAAGATAATAAAGCCCTTGGCCCTGATGGCCTTCCTGTTGAATTCTATAAGGCTAATATTGATTGGATTGCTAAAGATCTTTATGACCTATACTCTGAAGCCTTTGACTTGGGTACCCTTGGGAAATCCATCAATATGGGCATCGTTAAACTTGTCCCAAAAGATGGGGATAAAGCCCTCATTAAAAATTGGTGCTCTATCAGGCTCCTTAATGTCTCCTATAAGATTCTTGCCAAAGTCCTTGCTTCCCGTCTTGTGAATATCCTCCCCAAGTTTATCTGCTCCACCCAAACTGGCTTCATCAAGGGGAGATATATCCTAGAAAACCTCATCACTAGCTGGGAAGCTATGGAATGGACCAATTCCTCCAACCAGCATGCTGCCATGTTTCTCCTTGATTCTAAAAAAGCTTACGACAGAGTTGAATGGGATTTTATCCTCACCATGCTCAATGCTTTTGGCTTCCCTGATGAATTCTACAGATACATCAAGGTCCTCCTTAAAGATGCCTCTTCCCTTATTGAAGTTAATGGGAATCTCTCTCAACCTATCCCCCTTTCCCGCTCCATTGGGCAAGGATGCCCTCTTGCCCTTGCCCTCTTCATGATTGCCTCTGATGCTTTGTTTTACCTGCTCAGAGATGACACTCTGTCTCCTAAAGTTCTGGGCATTATTCTTCCTGATGATTATGAGCTTCTTAATATCTAGTTTGTTGATGATGCTTTTCTCTTTCTTGAGCTCTCCAATCATAATATTCATAACCTTACTCAAAAGCTTGATATCTTTGAGAAAGCTTCAGGTGCCCGCATCTACAACTCAAAATCCATCCTTCTTGGGTGGGATGAGGAACCCCTGGATTGGCTTCATCAAACTGGTTTCTCCTGGGGTGGCTCTCACAAAAAATTTAGATACTTAGGTGTTCCCTTCTCCACCTCCCCCTCCCTTAAGGATATGTGGCTTTGGATTAAGGAAAGGATTAGTAAGAAACTTAATAAATGAGATAATAGAGTGCTTTCTCTTGCTAGAAGGATCCAAGTCTGTCAAAAGATCCTTTCTTCATACAACATATATTAATCCTCCACTTGGATGTTTAGTAATTACTAGATTTATGAAATTCAAAAGGCTATCAGAAGTTTCTTGTGGTCCGATGGGAAAGGAAAAAGAAAAGCCCATGTTGTCAAATGGAGTTGGTGCCATGTTGAAGAATCTTGGAGGTTTGGGATTGAAGGATCTCGGGCAACAAGGGATCTCCCTTGCTGCTAAATGGATCTTCTAGGCCCTTGATGGTCAGGAACCTTGGAAGGTGTTAGTTAGGAATAATATTCATTCTGGTGTTCCCAAATAGGCCAAAACTTGGAAAAATCTCCCCTTTAGTGATCTTGTTGCCGGTTCCTTTCCTGTCTCTGTCCAGGGTACTTGGGTCTTCAAGTCTATTTGGAAGGCTTGGGAACAAGTTCATGGCCACATTTATAACTCTAGATTTGATAACAACAACTCTCTACATGGTGAACATTCAATCTGGTGGAACCTCCACCACAATGGTAAGCCTCTTGCTTTAACCCAAGGCTATTCTGCTAGATACTGGTATAGTAAAGGAATCAAGTGTTTTATGGACATCTTGGACAATGATAACCTTATAAGCTGGCGAACACTTAGTAGTAATTTTGATCTCCCTGACTCTCACAAAAGAACTTTCAACATGGTTAAGAATGCGTGTGCCCCTCTTAATCTTCCCTGCAGCATTGATGTGGACTCCCACAAATACCTCACCTTCCATTGGGATGATGGTTCCCTCCTCCCTAAAGTTAAAGCTAAAGACATCTATAAGATTCTTAATAGAGACTCCTCGATTTTGGATCACCTTAATTCCATATGGTATGCTACTAGTAACCCCCCCCGACTAGCAGAAAACCTTAGGAAAACTTTGGAAGTCCCCGATTCCCCCCAAAATTAAATGCTTCAGATGGCAGCTTATTTTGGATAGACTGCCTATTAGAACTCATAAAGGTGGCTCCGATACTTGTCTTGTTTGTAAAATGCCTGAGAGTATGAGGCACATTTTCTTTGACTGTTCTTTTGCCAAAGAAATTTGGATGTTATTTGGAATTTCCTTAATTGAACATGCTTATACTTTTGATATCATTTTTGGATCTATTCTTGGTCTCAAAAAAGATGCTAACCTTTTTTGGCATATCCTTTCTTCTTACATCCTTTGGTTTATTTGGAAATTTAGAAATGAGGAAAAATTTCAAGGTAATGGCAGAGCTCTTACTGGGTTTCTTAGAAAACTCATACGATTTAAAATTATTTCACAAGTTTGCTGTGTGATGCGGCTAGAGAGGGAGAAGCTGCAAAGATTTCTCCATGATGGCCATGCCACCATGTTTATCTATGAAATGAAGAATGGCTTTGAATGGGCCAGCATTGTGGATAATCAGGCTGCCTTTGATGATGCTCTAAAAAAGCTACTTAAGGAAATCAGGGATACTAGAGGGCCCTATTTTGATAAACTTGAATTATTTGCTCATATCTTGGAATGGAAGAAAGTTGTTTGGATGGAGGGTGCTCAAAGTTGGGCCTCCTGAATTGAAGACTATAGTGATGTTTTGCTCTGACTGCTATTTGCTCTTTTTTGGTGTTTATACTCTCAACAACTATTATCTACTATAATGATTTGTCCTACTTTGTACTAGTTTTATTATTGTGAACTTGGTGGGTTGAGGCTTAGCTTCCCCACTCCTCCTTTTGTACTTCTCCTTTTTTGTTCAATTGATATATAATTCAAAAAAAATAATACTCTAGATTTTTGCATGTAAGAAAATCATTCTAAATGCTTCTCTATTTTCTACTCTAAACTAACCATACTATAGGCAAACATCTCTTGTTAAATCTAGTTTTAAGAAGTTTCTATTGAGTCTCTCTGTTTAGAATGAATTATAGATTCCTCTTTGTTTGATGAGGATTCAACCAACCAAAGTGAACGTACATGGTAGCTATGTGAAGACATAAAATCTATACAAGTATTGTTCCATTGAGCATGGCCTCCAAAGACAATTACAATATTCTTGCAGAAGTTGTACCTTGTTGGTGTATTGCATTAATTTAGGGTAGTTTTATAGTTTAGTTATAAATTAAGTATGTTAAATAATGGGAAGGTACATTCCTGTAAGTAGTTATCTATAGTAATAATGGCTTTAAAAATTTAATGAGATTGTAATGTAATCATCAAATTGAAATTTGAATACATCTTATTTTGGATTCAAGTATCAGAGTGTAATGATATTTTGTGCCTACGATATCTTCATGTTTGGGAGTATGTGGCATAAATAGAGATAATTATTGCAAGCTCATCAGCTGTGGAGGGGAGAAAATATCATCATCAGAAGTAGTTGTGGAGTCGTTATCCCACCCGGCAGTTTCCCAAGCCATGGCATTGCTATAACTACCACCATGGAAAATAATTAGTTTGGTGTGATAGTGCCAACATAATCTCATTTTTAATCATGAAAATCACATTGATAAATGAGGTATGGGTCTATCATTTATTCAACATCATTTTCCTCTTTGCATACATGTCATACATTGCTTGTGTTTTCCAAACCATGTTCATCATGCATGACAAGGTCTTCATAGAATCACATGACTCATGTCAAATGGATAAATTGTAACAAGATACTATAGGAGGTTGGAGACAACAAAGGAAGGATTTTTTCTATCATCTCAAGATAGCTTCTTGCTCAATGGTGATTCATTGCATGAGAAACAACCTATTTTTGTCCCTAAAAAGCTGGGGCTTGGCAAATTTGTCTTTGAAGAAAAGAGGAGGCTTGATATACTTGCATCCCTAAAGAGAAGAAGGGGCTTAGTAGATTTGTCCCTAAAGAAAAGAGGGGACTTGATATACTTGTATCCCTACAGAGAAGAGGGGGCTTGGTATATTTGTCCCTAGAGAAAAGAGGGGATTTGATATTTGTATCCCTAAAGAGAAGAGGGGGCTTGGCATCATAATTGTCCCTTCAGGGAGTGAGGGAGACAAGATTTGGTTGGTGATATGTTAAGCACTTGAAGAGGTGTTAGACACACTTGGAGGAGATGTAGAATTTCGAAGGAAAGGTGTATCATGTGCTAGAAAGGCATAGTAGAGGAGAGGTTGTTTCCACATCACTTGAGGAGATGTTTGACACACTCGGAGGAGATGTGGACTTTCCTTTAAACCATAAATAGAGATCATAAATATTACCTTTGTTGTTGGACATGGAAAATGTTACCTTTGTTGTTGCAAATTTATTACACGAAGATCATAAATATTGCACACAAAGATCATAAATAGAAGATGATACAACTTAATTAATAATTTTTTACTTGGAATACAATTGTTCCCCTATTTATTTTGTCATAATTTTTGATCCAGTGATTACTCATATTGAGGAACAACGTTCATGGATTTTGCTGGCATGAACAGATTTAAAATTTTCAAATCACTGCTACATTCTTTTCCCTCAAGGACAACTGTAAGAAATAAAAAATAGATATATAATATATGAATCTAAATAAATTTAAATATTATATTTTATAAGTATATATTTAATATTTTCTAAGTAAATATTATATCTTATAAGTATATATTTAAATAAATAAATATTATTTTGATGAGAATAATATAGAAAAAGTGGGCCTCAATCACGTGAGTTGAGAAATTTACTTAGATAATGTATGCTATAGTGTGTATGCCCTATAGGATGTGCACACTATGTCTTTTGCGGGATCGAAAGAATCTAGCACCTTTTTGCTCCCCTATCTTTGTGTATATACCATTCATCTTTCTTTGTGCAGTTTCCTTTCATTTACAAGGTTGATTCATAAGCAAGGGTTTGACTAAGGCAAACCCCTTTATCCAACCTTCTTCCCCTTCTTATGTGTATAGGAATAGGTTATAGGGTTGTTGGAAAAGATATAGAAAGATTGGAAATTGTTGGAAGATATCAAAAAAACTCAGTCAAAAGTACTAGGTATAGATCATCATTGTCATCCTATACCCAAGTATAGATCACCATTTATGCCTTGTACCTTGTAATCTATTTCTATATTTTAACCACATGTTAGATCTTCTTTCTAGTTTTCATTTCTATACATTTTATCTCTCTATCAATTTGTATCAATATTTTATATCCTATTTTTAGTAAGTTGCCCAGTTATCATCTACATGACATTTTCCTATCATTTTCATTTTCATCATTACATATTTAGTGAAGGATCATTTTCCCAATAAGTATCTAAGTCTCATCTTAAGCCTAGTGGGACATCTTCCTTCTGAATGTGCAATCTTGAAATGGAGAAGTAATCAACCTATTTACATTACTTCCCATTTCCTATTGTACAATGCTAACACATGTACAAATATGAACCTCCTATGGAGAAGTCTAAAAATAAAAATAAAGTTGCACAATCAGATGAATCTAATAAGAAGATGGTAAGGGTATGGAAGAAAAAGGAAACATGTGAAGGGAACAAATATGTGGCACTAGATCTTGATGTAAGCACTAGTACAAAAACAATAATATATGATTAAATAAACTACTAAAAATTGTAGATAAATGACTAATTTTGATCACGTGACCATTAGTAGTTTATTGCCGGTCATTTATCTCGCGACCAAATTTATGACTAAACTATTTTAGTCATTGATTTGGTCATTTATTTAGTCATTTATTTGGTCGTTTATTTGGTCATTGCTTTAGTCATTTATTTAGACGTTTATTTGGTCATTTATTGGATCATTTATTTGGTCATTGATTTGGTCATTGATTTGGTCATTGATTTAGTCATTTTTTTAGTCATTTTTTTAGTCATATATTTAGTCATATATTTAGTCATTAATTTAGTCATATATTTAGTCATATTAGGGTATGATGGAATCAAACCACCATCCTCCTACATGTAAAGTAGGTGCTCTTCCATTGAGCTAGTACCCTTTTAAAAATAATCATACCATGTATACTAGTACTTTCTATTAAACATGATTTCAAGTTTTTCCATCTATGATCATCACAAGTTTTTCTTTCTCTGAATCAACATCTCCTTGAAAATACCTACTTGCAATATTTTTTAATTACAATAAACTATGTCTAATTAAAACACTATAAATCCTATATGAGGATATTCTTGACTCTGATCTCTACAAAAGAGTATTTATTTATTTTCAAAAAAATATCATTAAAAAGATTAGGAGTTATTGAAACACCACTTTTCTGAAATAATTTTATTTTTATGGTAATTGGACCCAAAGTGGTATAAAACATGCATTTAATAGATATTTCCAATTGGAAAAGTTAAATCACTTATCTAACTTAGCTAGAATGAATCTAGCTAGACCATATGTTTGACCAAAATTAATTTTTACTTAGAAATACTAAAATTCAGTTGTGTTGATAAGTTAGCCTAAAAGGTGACACTTGATTGTGCTTTTACCCCAATATCATCAATTTCATCTTTGTCTAATAAAACATGACCTACATCACTGACATAAAGGAGGGACCAATATGGGCCAAATGATGGCACACCCTAGCTCTGATACGACCTCACACAAAGGAGGGACCAGTAGAGGCCAAATGATGGCACACCATAACCTGATCCACCTTTGCGTCAGGTGGTATTAGAGCTAGGGTGTTCCATCATTTGGCCCCTCCTTTGCGTCGAGTGGGTATCAGAGCTAGGGTGTGCCATCATTTGGCCCCTCCTTTGCGTCAAGTGGAGGTGGTATCAGAGCAAGGCTAGATCTAGATCTAGGTTTACGAATCTAGATTGGAAGGTTCCTTCTTGTGAAGCCCTAGTTGAATTGTTATGAGGTGGCAGATTGCAATTTGACCTGTAGTTGCAGAGGGTTTTCAAGATGGTTCATGGGAGGCGAGATGCAGATCCAAGATTGGCAGACATGTTGAGACAACTAGCTGCTAGGTCGGAAGCTATTGAAATATCCCATAGAAGATTAAGACATCTTGAAGATGTTAGTGATGATGAAATTGAGGTGGAACAAGGTGATGTAGAACCTGCACCTATGATGGATCGAGGTGAAGAAAGATTTTTTAAGGCTTTGACAAGTCTAAAGTCTACACCACACTTTAATCCTCTTGAGTATGGTGGAAAGTTGGATTCTAATGAATTAGTAAATTGGATCACTGAGACAGAAAAGTACTTTGAGTATGAAAATGTACTTGAAGACAAGAAGGTGAAAATTGCAAGCACAAAGTTGAAAAGTCATGCATCCTTATGGTGGGAACATTTGCAGCTAGATAGAAAGAGGAAAGGCAAAGACATAATCAAGTTATGGAGTAAAATGCTGAATAAATTGAAAGGAAAGTTCTTACCTTGTGATTATCAGATTAACCTAGTTAGACAAATGCAAAGTCTAAGGTAGAAAGATAGTTTGGTAAAAGAATACATTGAGGAATTCTACAGATTAGATATCAGATCTGGACATGATGAAGATGATGTGGAAAGAATTTCTAGGTACCTAAATGGTTTGAGAGTTTCCATCCAAGAAGAAATCAGTTTGGTCAAGTTGGAGAACATTGAAGAGGCCTATCAATTTGCATTGAAAGCTAAGGAGAAATTGAATAAGAGACATGAGCAAAGACAAAGAGGTAGAGGTGGTAGATTCCCTAGAGGAAGAGGTAGATCCCATGGTGAAAATGGTAGATCTGAACTAGAAAAGATAAATCTGGATAAATGCAAGATCGAGTGGAAAAGTGAAAGTTCATCTAGAGGCAGAGGTAGTAACTACTAAGGTGGTTATAACAGAGGAAGTTTTCGAGGAACTTGTTACAATTGTGGAGAAGAAGGACATAGATCTTTTGAGTGTACACTTGCAAGTAAGAAGGCTGGTAACATTCGGAATGTTTTGGTGCAAGAAGAGTCACCGAATGAACCTGAGAAGGAAAATAACTTGATGGTAAGGAGAGCACTGTGGAATGAAAGTAAAAAGGAAGATCCGGTAAGGAAAAGTTTGTTCAAGACTAGATGTAGAGTTTTTGACAAAGTGTGGAAGGTAATCATTGATAGTGGTAGCTCAGAGAATCTAGCATCTAAGGAAATGGTCACAAAGTTGCAGTTGAAAAGGTTAGAACATCTAAAGCCCTATCAGATTTCATGGATCAAGGATGAGCTTACACTCTTGGTAAGTGAACAATGTTATGTGAATTTGAAGATTGGAAAGTACTATGATAAGGTGTTATGTGATATCATGCCTATGGACTGTTGTCATATTTTATTGGGTAGACCTTGGAAATATGATAGACATGCTATATATGATGGGAGATTGCATAAGTATACTATTTTGGCTGATGGAAAGAGACAAATCTTGTTACCTTTGTTGGAAGAACCTGTTAGTAATATTTGCACATCTATGAAATTTTCCTTGATGGAGGTAAGAAAGTTTGTTAAGGATTCAAAGAGGAATGATGTATGTTTTGTTGTGATTCCTAACCAACCGAGTAAGAAAATAAAGGATAGTGTTCCTAAGGAGATTGATAAGTTACTCACTGAGTATAGTGAAATCATTTCTGACAATGTACCTGATGGTTTTCCACCAAAGAGAAGCATTGATCATTGTATGGATCTAATCCCTAGAGCTAGTTTACCGAATAAGGCACCTCATTAGTTGACACCTGCCAAGAATCGAGAATTGAACCGACAGATTCAAGAGTTGTTGGAGAAAGGTTTGATCAGAGAAAGTTTGAGTCCTTGTGTAGTACTTGTTGTATTGGCACCTAAGAAGAATGAAGAATGGTGAATGTGTACTGATTCCAGAGCAATCAATAAGATAATAGTGAAGTATAGGTTTCCTATACCAAGAATGGATGATATAATGGATAGTTTGACTAGAGCAAAGTATTTTACCAAAATTGATTTGAAAAGTGAGTATCATCAGATCAGAATCAGAGAAGGTGATGAATGGAAGACTTCTTTGAAGACAAAAGAAGGTTTGTATGAGTGGTTGGTTATGCCTTTTGGTTTAACTAATGCACCGAGTACTTTTATGAGATTGATGAATGAAGTTTTGAAGAAATTCTTGGGTAAGTTTGTGATTGTATATCTTGATGATATTCTGATATTTAGTAAGATCAGAGAAGAACATTTGTTGCATGTTAGACAATTTTTGTAGAGATTGAAAGAAGAAAAGTTGTTGATAAATCTGAAAAAGTGTTCATTCATGAAAGAAGAGATTGTGTATTTGGGATTTGTGATCTCAGCTGATGGTTTGAAAATGGATCCTGAAAAGGTTGAAGCTATTTTGAATTGGCCTACACCTGTGAATGCTAGTGAGGCAAGATCATTTCATGGTTTGGCAAGTTTTTACCCAAAGTTCATAAGGAATTTTAGTTCAATTTGTAATGCTATGACTGATACTATGAGAGGAGACAAAAGAGAATTCAAGTGGATACATGGAGCTGATAAAAGTTTTGAGACTCTGAAGCAGAAAGTTGTTGAATTACCTATTTTGGCATTGCTTGATTTCAATAAGGTATTTCAAGTGGAATGTGATGCAAGTGGTAGTGCAATTGGAGCTGTATTGAGTCAAGAAGGTAAACCTGTTACTTTCTTTAGTGAAAAGTTGAATGATGCAAAAAGGAAATTTTTTGTGTATGATCAAGAATTCTATGTTATTGTTCAAGCACTGAAGAAATGGAGACATTATTTGATGCTGAATGAATTTGTGTTGTATACTGATCATAAGGCTTTACAGTATTTGGGTAGTCAAAATAAGTTGAATCAAAGACATATGAAATTGGTTGAGTATTTGCAGATTTATACATTTTTCATAAAGCATAAGAGTGGAGTCACTAACCAAGTTGTTGATGCATTGAGTAGAAGAAAATATTTGATGACCGAGATGAAAATTAGAATTTTAGGCTTTGATGACATGAGGGATTCTTATGAATTTGATCCTGATTTTTCTAAGCCGTGGAGAAAGTGCAGAGCACCTATTCAAGGTCAACAAAGTACTAAATGGGATGAATATTTTATGCAAGGAGGTATGTTGTTTAAAGGTATTTAGTTGTGTATACCAAGAGGACCAATGAGAGATAATTTGATAAAGGAAAAGCATAGTGGTGGTTTGGTTGGACATTTTGGAATTGATAAGACATTGAATCTTCTTAAGGAGAAATACTTTTGGCCATAGTTGTATAAAGATGTTTAGAAATTTGTGAAAATTTGTGGAGTTTTTCAAGTTGCAAAAGGAGTTAGTCAGAATACTAGATTGTATACACTGATTGTTGTACCTGAGAAACCTTGGACCGATATCAGTATGGATTTTGTTCTTGGCTTACCGAAGACAGTAAGAGGTAATGATTCTATATTTGTTGTTGTGGATAGATTTTCTAAGATGGCACATTTTATACCTCGTAGAAAGACATTAGATGCAGTAAATGTAGCAGATCTTTTCTTTAAGGAAATTATCAGATTGCATGGATTAATGAGGAGTATTATCTCTGACCGAGACAGTAAGTTTGTTGGATACTTTTGGAAGACTCTTTGGAGAAAATTGGGCACTAAGTTGAAATATAGTTCTACATTTCACCCACAAACCGATGGACAGACAAAAGTTGTGAATAGAAGCTTGGGAAATATTTTGAGATGTTTAGTTGGAGACACACCAAGTAATTGGGATTCAGTGTTGGCACAAGCAAAGTTTGCATACAATAATTCATTGAATAGGAGTACTAAAAAAACACCATTTTAGATTGTGAATGGAATACAGTCGAGAGGTATATCTGATTTGAGAGACATTGATGAAAGAAAGAGAAGTGCTGAAGGAGTAAAATTTACTGAGTACATGAAGACATTGCATGAAGATGTGAAGCTGAAGTTGGAAAAGAGTAATCAGAAATACAAAGATAGAGCTGATAGATCAAGGAGACATAAGACTTTTGATGTTGGAGAGGAAGTGATGGTTCACTTGAGAAAGGCAAATTTCCTGTTGGAACCTATGGGAAGCTGAAGATGAATAAGTTTGGACCTTGCAAAATTTTGAGAAAATTTGACAGTGGAAATACAAATGAAGTTGAGTTACTTGAAGACATGGATATTTCACCTATATTCAATGTTGTTGATTTGTATGAGTTTCATGAACCTGAAGAAGACATGGCAGTAGCGATAGATTATCCTAAGTAGAATGAAGAAGTTGAGCAGATTTTGGGGCAAAGAATTGGCATAAGTACAAGGGGTAAACAATATATGGAATATCTAGTAAAGTGGAAGAACAGACCGAATGAAGACAGTTCATGGATTTCACCATTTGAGTTGGATGTAACTTGGATCATACCTGCTAAATGATTCAGAGAATCATTTTGAAATAATCCCAGGTGTCTGATGCAGGAGCATCTTGGGTCCTTGGAAATCATGTGTCACCAAAAACATATTTGAGTTTGTTTGTGTTGCTCAGTTCCTGCTTTGACCGAGTTGGTTCGGTGTTGCTTAGTTTCCGGTGTTCATCAGTGTTGGTTAGTTATCTCTATGGTGATTGGTGATTTTCCCTAGCACTCAGTGATGCTTGTCTGGCGCTCGGCTAGCTTTGCTTACCGACAGGTTTCTTTTGAGTTTCTATTGAAGCTGACTTGTGCATTTAATTTGGGTCACAGATTTAATGTTGGTATCCATCATTGGGAAGTGTGTGGACCTAGATCTGGTCATTCCTTCCGTTGATTATGGATTTGAAGGCCGACTCAGTTCGGTAGCCTCTTGTATAAATGTAGTTGTTTGGTTAGAGTTGAGGAGTGAGTTTTGGATAGAAGATTAGAGATTATCTGTAGATCCTCGCATGTTTGAGGACTTATGTAATTCATTGTAATATCTGGTCGTAACTAGGAAGGCCTTATAGCCTGACATGTATGAATCTATTTGAAGTAAATATATGAATGATCCTGCATTTTTTCTCTCCCAGTGTGTTGTTGTTGCTTCCATGAGTTGTTGAGAAAGGTGGATCAGGTTAGGGTGTGCCATAATTTGGCCCCTACTGGTCCCTCCTTTGCGTCAATCACTTGGCTTGCCATCTTGCTTAATTCTATGATCCGAATTAGTATCTAATTTTCTACTAGTTCTATCCTTATTAGTTCTAACTTGACTTCCTAAGCGTATTCCTGTATCAAGATTATTATGTTATATTATTTAACCTTAGCTAAAGAAATTTGTTACAGTAATACTAAATTATGTTGTAGTATTAAGCACAAAATAGGAGGGATAAATAGCACATTCATACAACTTACATTGTAAATTAAGGAGATGACTCCACCAAATATCTAATAACTACCAATCATAATTATATAATTATATTGTACTTGTGGAGAAAGCTCCACCAAGCCAATCCAGGATCCTATGGATTTAATTTGATTTAAAATTTTAAACTCAATCAAGCATACATCAAAATAAGTAATCTACCACATAAGTAAATAGGGGCTCATATATAACAAATGCAAATTTTAGTCTTCAAAATGAAGATAATCATTTCAATCCATTTTAAAAATACAGATTCTAAATCTCAAGCTCTCTGATTCCCAAACTCATTCTTGTAACTTTCAAAAAATATATATTAAAATAGCACCAAATTAACATTTAAATCTTTCATATCAGGGATATTGGACACAAAAGACAGAATTTTAATTTGGCATTCTATAGAGACTGGATTTAGATTATTTTATAGAAATAGGAAATGCCAAAAAAATGTTAGCTTGTAATTCTCAAGTAGGAAACTTCCCATTTTACAATCATTTATATTTTAAATGACCATAGTTTTCATTAAACTCCAATCCTTTAAATTAAAAATCTCTCTAACATTACTATGAAGATAATATACAATAAACTGATCATAAAATCCCTAACGTATTCAATCAAATATGACAGTAATTAAAAATCCCTAATGACATGCAAAAAACCATATAATCAAACCAAAAAAGGAAAATGTAGAATTTATATAATTAAAAGACAACAAGCTAAACCAACTAAATCGGGAAATAAACGTGCAATTTAAATACATAGTTCAAGGTTAAAAAGACATGTCCCAGGAGTTCTACTGGTACTGTGCTGACTTTCTCTTGAATAGATTGTAATGAAAATCTTTTTTGAGTTGATTCAGACATAATGGGCTTTAGAGATGCAGTAGCCTTTAAGGGAATCATCCATAACAGCTTCCACAATGCTTGTAGAGCAAACAATCAACTTTCTTCAATAAAATCTCAATGAGAAATATGGTGATAAGATAGTATTATGGATAGTAGAGTATAGCAAAGCACATCCATTGGAAAAGAAAGAATGAACAACCCAAATGCAGTGAAGGACTGTAATAAGACAAAGGCATTCTTTTATTAAAATGAAAAGGTATAAGACAAATAATCTTATCATAGAGCTCGAAATGGAGGAGCTTCACAGCATCTTGTTATAAGAATTTTAGATGATGTAGGGATTATAGGAAATGCACATTAAACTAATGATGTGTGTAAAGAAACCAATGAAATGTTTTCAATCAATAAAACAATAGTCATCTCTTTGCAACAATGAATCTACCCATGGGTACATTCAGCAAAGGCTATGACTTCAAACGTATTTTGTGATGTGTTAATGTTTGGGTCATGATGTAAGACCATTGTCTAAGGTATTGCCTATATTTCCATGCAATCATTTTAGTGTTTTATTTGTTAATAAGATAGGGTAATTAACTGATACCTATTACTATGATTGGTTTGGAGGGGTACAGTCAATGTTTGGGATTCTAGTCTCCTAGAGTGGATTGACTCTCCCACCCCCTATGACAAATATAATTTGTGGGAGATGTCAAATATTGTATAATATCCTTGTATATATTGGTTTCCTGTAGGGATAGGAGACGTTGTATTTGGAAGACCACATGATGGTGCAGATTTTTGTGTGAGCAAGTGCCCTATTTTGGCACCAGTCACTTGGAGAGTATATGGGCCCTTAAGGATGGATAGTTTTTATGATGGAATATGGATGTTAGAATCCATAATGATGTGTTAGATCAATTAGATTGATCTAGAGGAAGTGGTAAAGGTCTTTGTGAAGAAGCCCTAGATAAATGACCCTAGAGGTAAGGGTTTGGTGGCTAGAAGAATGGGTAGGTGTTGAGACCTTAGAACCTTGATAATCTAATTGTTTTAGACCTTACAACATATGGATCTTAGAGGAAATGCACATTAAACTAATAGATGAATAACCTTTTTTAGGAAGAAATAAATAATGGAAAACATGTATTTCACAAGGGTGCGTAGGTTTAGATGATACCCTACCTATCATCATGCATTCCCTTCAGAATTGGGCTATTTTTTTTGGTGGACTTGGTTGTTCTCATGAAGAGTCACTCTCAGCCTCTTATTTATTTTGGATGCCATGATCATTTTTCATCCAAAATTATAATAGTCACTCACTCTCTCTGCTCAGTGCTTATAGTAATCTAAGAGGCTACAGACAAGGTTACTTCTTCAGTGTAACTGCAACTCAAGGTAACCAATATTACTCCTACTTTTGTTGTTCATATTTTTTTGGAAATGTGGATCTACACATTTTCATTTTGGCCAAAAGTGTACAGACCATCTTTTCATAAAGGATGCTAAAAAGAGCCAATTATTGTAGTTTAGTGCTTCTGGAATCTCAGATTCTAGGTATAATTTAGTGTTAATGTTTTTGAATCAGATCTATGTGATAAATGTTATTACGTTGCTTTGTAGATTAAAGATAATTAGTAGAAGAGATTAGCCGGGTGGGAATGAATGATGCCAATCATTTGTTTTGAATGGAAATCTAGAGTGGTCTTTTAGTTTGGAATCTAGATATATTGTGCATTTATCATTTCTATTTTTGGATTAGATTGCACCAATCACTTTCTGAGAAAACAACTAAAAGAGGAAATGATTGGCACACTATCCACCATGAATTTGTAGTTCATATGATTCAAATTCAATAATGTGGATTAAAAAATAGGTGATTGCTAAAAAGTACAGAGCACATATGAATAGCTGGATTTGACCATGGTATATACTTAAGCAATTAGGTCATGAGGACTACAAAATTCCTATTGCAGGAGGAAGAAACTTAAGAGATGCCATGAATATGGATTGAAACATTGTAATTCATATGAGCCTAGAATTATATCTTCAGCTTCAATGATTTCCAAGAGACCTCAGAAGACTTCTACAATGATGAAGAAGGCCGCAAGTTTTTTCTTGAGCTCTAGATTGTTTGTGTCACCTGCTAATACAAGATAGATTATCTAAACTAGAAAAAGATGCCATAACATTCTATTTCGAAATAGATGAAATAAAATTATCTGTAGAAAGACTCTTTTCCATTCTATTTGAAAAAAAGAAAGCAATATAGTTTAACTCAAAAAAACACATTCTATTTAAAAGCCATTTATTCCATCTTAATTGCTTTGGAGCGAGGATGAAATGAAGCTTCTTTTGCATGTATAGATTTGTTATGTTTGTAAATCACGTGGATTTCAATTAATGAGAACTTTGACGCAAGGTTTTTGGCAGAGGAGATAAGAAACAACTACAAAGATCCTATTGAATGTGGAGATGAAGTATTAGGGTGGATTATAGCTTGAGATGTTGTGTTTATTCTGGAGTTTCTTGGCTGCTATAACCAATTGCAGAGCCCAAGGTATCAAGAGGTGAACCCTTATCTTCGATGCATGGATACAGTTTTTCACCCAAAAAGAAAAATCCCATTGTTCTAATTCCCATTTCAAGCTGATATTTTTAAGCTCGAGAACCAAGTCCCACTCTTCCTTTTGAAAAAAATTATGGCATGGGAGACTGGCTCAGAAGATGAAGAATTGAACAGATTGAAAATGACAATTTTAAGTTCCTATAAGAAGTTCTCCCCTTTCATACCCGTTAAAGATTCATATCATTCCCTTAAAAGAGAACACTACAATTTTGGAAATTTTAGAACTTAAAATTTTAAGCCTCAACTATACTATGAAATTCATTAGGCCAACTAGTTTAAAATAATCATAAAAAATTCCAACATGTCTCACTTTTTTATTTTTTTAAGAAGTCCTTTCCATAAAATGCAAAACTTAATATTTGCAGTCAAATAACATAAATTTAGACTCACGGTAACAACACAATTATAATAGAACAACCCAGCTGAAAAAGAACATTAATTTTGCATTAAAGGCAATACAAATCTTCTAATTCATTAAACTTGAAAATCCATTTTGAAGCTCTTCCTAGGTTCCACCAATAATGACACTAGCAGGAAGAAAAACTAGGACTGAAAACTAATTTCTTCCGCTTTAAACTTACACAAAGTTTGCCTTCTCATGAATGTAATATGGGTAAAGAGAGAAAAGAGATTGAATGTACCTGGGATAACAATGATGCCACCGATGCGAATGGGATTTCAGCTTGGCGCGAATGGGGTTTTCAGCCTAGCAAGAGAGTACTGTGTTGATTTTCTTTGCATCATTTAGGTTTATTTTTTATGTTTTATACCCACCCTGCAAACAATATTGATCGGCTAATGACCTTTTGTTTCTATTTAATTTTTTGTATACCCACCCAAACATATTTAACTTAATAAGACAATTATATATAAGATTACTTTATTTATTAGTAATATTATACTTTTAAATTATTATTTTTATTAACATTTACATTTGTATATATTGACTTTAGTTTTTAATATTATCTTTTATTATTTATGTCTATTTTAAGAGATTACTTTAACAAATAAAAATTATTAGTTGTTCATTTTTTTAATTCTATTAAATTTAAATTATTGTAAAATATAATTTACATTTTGAATCTCTTTCTCTCAAATTTTTAACATAATATTTATAATATTTCAATTTTTATGAATATACAATTCTTTCTTCAAATAACCATCTTTAATCATTGTACTCCATTAACATTATTATTCTTTTATTAAACTATTTTTTAACATAAAGTAATTTAAAATCAATAATATATTTTACACAAGAAAAATAAAATAAATATCTTCTTTTGCAATATAAATGAAGCACAATTTAATAATTTAAATAACATTTACCATTTTTGCAACATTAAGTAATGTAATTTTATATATTCAAATAGAGAGATAAAGAGAGATAGGGAGATACAAAGGAAGAGGTAAATAGATATAGAGGGTGGGGGGAGATAGTGTTATATATAGTACATATACAAGGAGATAGAAGATGGGAGAAATAGAGAAAAATGGCAAAAATAAAGAGAAGGATGAAGATATTAAAGAGATAGGTAGAGATAGAGAGATAAGAGATATAGAGGTAGCGAGGAAGGGATATGTAGAGGTATGTAGAGAGGGATAAAGCGAGATAAAGAGAGATGAATAGATAAGAAGATACGATGGAGAAAGAGATAGAGATAAACAATACGCATATATTAAACAAATGAATAGAAACATAAATAAAAACACAAAATAAAAGAGGACACAACCTTAAATAAATATAAGACCAATATTTTTTGTAAAAATTGGGGATGTTAGATTATTTCATGTTTCTCTTGTAAAATAGTAGAATGTTCTGATGATTTATACACTTTAGACTGTAGAATATTGCTAACCTTGTTTTGAATTTGTTTGTATTCTCTAAAATCTAACAACAATAGGTTTCATTCGACTCTTCGACAGTGCTTGACAACATGGATATAGATCTAGAGCAACATTTAATTGAGGATTTTTTCACTTTCATCGATGAAGCTTATAAGTAGGAGGAAAGTGGTGATTTAGTGCATTTCTTTGCACGAAGATTAAGATGGTAGCATTTTGCTTCTCAGTTCTTTGTAGTATATAATTCTATGATATTATCAAATGGTATTATAAAGGAGTACTAATAATCATTCATTTAGTCATTTTTCTTTGGATGACTAATTATTTAGTCATTTTTATTTGGGTGACTAATTATTAGTAAGTAATTATTTAGTTATTATTTGGTCATTTATTTAGTCATTTTTAGTTGTCTAAACTTGTGAGTTTACCTCATGACCAAATTAGTCATTTATACTTGTGAATTATAAATAATTAGTAGAATTTGATCAGTTTTAGTCACGTGACTAAAATTTTTAGTCACGTAGTCATTTATTTGCCAAATTCTACTAGTGAAGTACTTCTAGAATCTAAGCCAATTGCCTTGGCTCAAGGAGAGTTCTCCAATGTGTATCTTGTCGCTTATCCCTCTCAGGAGTGATTTTTGTTTGATCTTCAATATGATTAGGTTTGATCTAGTTGATTGAAAAGTGAAGTATAAGTATTGGCATCATCGATGTATTTGTTTTTGGTGGAATAAGTGTTGGCATCATCGCTATATTTTTTTTGGTGGACAAATAATCATGAGAAATTAAGGATAAAAGGTGGAGTTTTAAATTATTTATCACTATTTGTGAAGAAGGAAATGAATGCTACCAAGCAATAAAGAGATTGAAGAAGATAAATCAAGCATGGTCATGGAATCCATGTTGGTTATCGGAGAATCCAACAACAATATTCTATTGAGACTAAAAAGGATCAAATTAGATGAATGTGATCATCGGAAGTAAAGAGAAATCAAACCTAGGCTGAAGGCTGATGAGTTACAGAACATTAGAGCCTTGGGAATGGATCTATGGGGATAATTCCCCTAGTTTGGTGATAAGGAATTTTTCTTATACCTGTTTAATCAACTTAAGGATATCATCATCATTTTGGACAAATCCTATCTGATCACTAAGGAAGTCATTGAATCTATTACCGAATTGTGCAACATTAGTGACCTCCTTGGAAAGAAAAAAAGTGAAATATATAGAGATGTTGAGAAACTTCCTAGTATTGACAAAGATCCCCAAGCTTTACTGATAAACACCATTATCGATCTTATATTCAGGTATGTTTCTTACGGTATCACTTAGAAAATCTATTTGAACCGAAATCATGAAGGTTCTCCATTAGTTGTTGAAATGTATCTTGCACATAAGATTGTGGAAGAAAATGAACAGTTTTACTTGTGTAGTCCGATAATTGAGACTCTATTTATGAATATAAGAACTTCTTTTGTTGAGGGTTATTATTTCTTGTTTGGGTATCTGGTCATGTGTTTAGTATTCTACTTTCTAAATTTGTTACCATCAAAGGAAAATGTTAAGTGGAAATCCAACATTCCTATCAAAAAGAAAGTGTATAGATACTTGGAATATATGGAAGATTAAGAAAAATCATGCAAAGTTTATTCCTCATCCTTGTAGATGGACATGTTCTCTAGTTTGATATTATCTAGTGCTATTCCTATCAGTAATTTTGAGGAGGGTTCCTCCTCTAGTTAGAAGGATTTAGAGGTTATCATTGGTGATTCCCCTCTATAACCTAAAAGGAGCAAAACTAGCACAAAGGAAAAATAAGTCATCATTGAAGTATCATATGAGAAGGATAAGGAAGAAGAGTCTCCATCTGGATTTGATTCTTTCAATTTAGATGAAATTCATTCTATGTTGGATGAGGGTGCTTTGAAAAAATTGGTGAAATGTGGTATGTCTTCTCTCTAGTTAGTAGGCCTAGAATAGAAGATGCTTTAGTTGATTATATTCTCAAAATGGGTATTATTGTCTCTATTATTTCTGACTCATTACCAAATGATTTGGTAAAATTTATTGAAGTAAGGTTGTTGTAGGAAGGATCTAAAGGACATAAGATCAAAACTATGATTGACAAAAGATGTATCAATACCAAGAAAAGGTCGTCCAAACACATTGGTGAGACAAAAGAATATATTAAGGAGATGTCTGATACTTACATGTATTGTCTCAAGTTTCCTGTTGTTGTTGATAATTTTAGGAGAAAGATTGAAACTATTGAATCTGAACCAAATTATATTGGGAAGTTTTCTGGATTTTTCAAAGATGAAGATGGAAAACAAAGATGAAGATTTGGTGTTTTGCACGATGAGATTTTTTCTGCGCAGAGATAGAGGAAAGATTCACTGTCATAACTTTCTAGTTGGTTAAATAAATTGTTGAGGTTCGGTTGTATCATCTCTCTGAGATACTTTCTAATGCAAAGAATTATGAACAATAGTGCCAATCTTTGGATTTAACTTTCTCTATCATCTTCATTTGATTTTCTAGCTCTACATGATAGTATGTGTGGTAGAATGACTTATGAACTGCAAGCTTGGAAGAAGATTCTTCAAATTGTGAAAGAAAGGTGCAAGAAAAAATTTCTTTTGAAAAGTGTAATTTTTACTTGATTTCCTAAAAATGTTCTTATATGGTCCTTTTCCTTTGATGGAAAAAAGGGGGAGAAAATGAAGAGAAAAATGAAAAAAAGGCAATTGCTTGACAAAGGGGGATTTTTTGGAATTTGGGGAAAAATGTTAAATATTTTTTTTGATAATATTGTATTAATAGAACTGTGATTTTAAAGTTGTTATTTTTGATGATGATACATATAATTGAATGAAATGTATTCTTTAGATCTAAAAAGTAATAAATTATGTGATGTAATGATAGAAAAGTTTGTAATTCTATGAAGTGAGATGTTATTCCTTCATACTTCACATTCATTAAGGACTACAAATGAAACAAGAAAGTCAAAAATATTTTTCTTCATTTTTCAATTATATAGCTCAATACTCCATTTATTTTGTAGAGAGTTTAAAACTTTCCACCCACTTGTATTTTTGTTTTTTTACATCTCACCCAATGAAACCTATGCTTAAATTGAATCTAAAATACTTGCATTCTTTTTACTATTTCTAGTAAACCTTCTTTCAAAAGAAAGAATAACAGATCTTCCTTTTCTATGAAATAAAACATCTTCTATTGAACTTTGACCATTGCATGTTTTGTAATTAATGTTTCTTAAATTTGATGATTAACTCATAGGATTACATATATAACCATACCATGAAAACTACATAATCCAAGAAATTTTTCCCCATAATGAGTAATATCATCATTGACATCTTGATGCATTCCTCTTCCTCTCGCTATAATTAATTCCTTCTTCATCTACCCTCATTGCCCAATGAGGGTTGTTTTTTGTTTTTTCTCCTTGTATTCAAAGTCTATTATAATTAAAACTTCCTAATGTAGCACATAAGAATCCTCATAGTCTAACTTTATTTTCTTATACATCTTTTCTAATTTATTTTCCTTCATTTTCATCTATATGCATTTCATATTTGAGCCTTCTTTCTCTACTTTTTATCATTCTCCAAATACTCATCTAATTAGCATTGATACACCTCATGGCCCATACAAATCATAGTACTTTCATTATACATTGAATATTTAATAAACCAAAATTTGTGATTTTATAATCAACATCTTCCTCGATGACCCTCCTAAATACAAAGGTTTAGATAAACTAAACATTATTTGGGTGCAATTTCTTTTTAATATTTGCATGGTAGTCGGAAAGTCAGGTCTTAGTGTATTTTGTCACACTGAATAAATACCTTTTACTAGGCACAAGAAAGAGTGATTTTGTTACGTCATTGTTTCTAACTCCCCATCTTATCCCTTCTCTATTGAAATAAAATAGAAGATTTTAATAATATTCATCAGAATGTTTCAAAACTATTATGAAATTTAATTTTGATTTCTTTTTAATATTACAATTTCAATTGTGAATCTTTATAAGAAAAAGTTTAGCATTTTTCCGAGTCTTTCCCTATATCCCCATGTTGTTGCAACAACAATTACTTACTAAAAAAATGATAGGTGGCTTCATAAAATTATTTCCCTCTTTTATTTCCTATCAAAATTTCCCTTCAATTTTTACAGGAAAAATTAATATTACTATTGTTAATTTGTGCATGCAAATAAACAAGTGAAAAATATGAAGAGAGCAACAATTATAACTAGAGCAACAATTGTAACAAGTGTAGCAATTGTTCAAGGTATGAATTTTCATGCACATTGTTATTAGTTTTATTTACTCCTTTATCTCTTTTGTCTAAAAATTAATTGAGCTAAAAAATATTGATGAGACAAACAATTTTATAGATTAGACAGAATTTTATGAAGATGTTCTTTTTTTTAAAAAAAATTACCAATCGTTGCATGAATGTGATCTTGTGGACCATTGTTAGGAAGTAAATCACAATGAAAATAATTTCTTTTTTCAATATTTGTATTATTCTTTCTTGACAACATTATAACAAGTTTGAAGGTGATTTTAGGAGATTTTAGAATTGTATGGCAATGCTTGGAATGAACCATGGTATCAAGGGAAATGAATTCTAGGTAATGTATAGTTAATAATATAATTAACGAAAAAAATAAAAGTTTAAAACTTATATTAAAATAGTTGAAGTAGCTACTTAAAAATAAGCAACAAAATTGAGGTTCCAAGAGGTCACTAGCTCCACAATTTATTCCTATAAAAATTGAACAACGACTGCTAGCCTAAAAAAGCTAAGCAACTATATGGGGCCTTGCTCTAAGCTCCTAAATACTACATCTTATCAAAGATTTTTCCATCTTCATTTGCGACTTAACTACTTATAGCTATTGTTTTGGCTTCTAAGTAGTAAAGATAGATGTTGCGGGATCATGTGTTGAAGCCTTACAAAGTGATTTCTCAAAGTGTTGCCGACTGATACGAGTCATATTGCCTCATTACATGTTTGCTTTGATAATGAAAAAAGTTGTACAATTGATCTTAATTGTTATACATAAATGCCCCAATAATTATATGCTATTGATACACGATTGATCTAATTATTAACATTTTAATGTAAAAATTAAACACATATTAACTTACTAAATAATTTTTAATAAACAAAATCCAATAAACGAATATTTGAAAATGGTGCTCTACCCCTAGTGATGATATCTTGGTTTTTAAGATCCCGTGAGTGAACGATTACGTGTAGGGAGTCGATGTTTGTTAAAATTCTTGATACGACCTCTCTACTTTGAACAATCAGGAAGACGTCAAACTACAGCCTAACGCTATCCTCTACGAAATTAAATACATATTAAAAATTAAAAAATCATGATAAAAATACCATGCTCTCCTTATCCGCATAGTTTTGTACATCTTTTTTAACAATCACCCAACGTGCGAAATGTTAAAATTAGTTGAACTGAAATGCAAATATCACGTGTCTGTAATCAATACATTTTGATGATCCGTCCCCGTCTGCTTTAGTGGCGGGCCACACTCCACAACGAAGCCGCCTCTTTACAAGATTTGACCATCTCATTTAACACTTTTCTTTAGCCTTCACTAATTTAGCAAGCCGCCTTTACTAAATTAAACATTTTACTTCATAACTTTGACATTCAATTTTAGGTACAAAGTCTCGGCACCCAAAGTCTCACTGTGAAAAAAATTAGTGTTGACTGTTTCTTGGCTTCCTCATATGCTTAACCTCTTGCTTTCATCGCTTGCGTTGACTAAGATTCTCACGCACATGCATAGTAAAGTCATTTCTTACAAATAAGGATAACATTCTTATCCATTTATTAGTGAAGATAATTGTTTCCCCTATAAAATGACTACATTCAAGTTATTTGTTTTTATATTATATATTATTGTGCATGATACATTATGAGAAAGAAGAGAACAAAAAAACAAGTGAACAAAATGTTATGTACTTTTCTAGAACAATTGTAAAGATTCCACATTATCTATAAGATTGTTCTAACCACTCAATAAAAATACATGTATCTTAAGCACCCAAACTTCTTTGACTGAAAGCAAAAGACTGAATATACTCTGCCATCATATCTGAAAAATGCAAAATCCAAACATTGTAGTAAAATAATCAAAGATTGTACGTACAAATATCAAGACCAATATATATATATATATATATACTTCAAATATAAGCTTGTCAGCATGATGTGAACAGGGAGAGCTTTCACTACTTTCTCATTCAAATAATGCTGACCTTATTTAGGATGCGGTTAAGCTTCTTACAAAATGGACTGTTGACTAAATTTCAAAAAATGGAAAACACAATACATTTTTGCGAAATTTTCAGCATCTGTTCTTCATGATCTGTACATTTTGTTGTCGAAAATCAACAAAAAATTTCAAAAAAATCACTGTTTTTTTGTGAATTTGGAAAAAAAAAGTTTTTGACTTTTTTTTTTGTCTTTGGCACATTCTGTCTAGAGCTTAGATGCACCCTTTATTTGGTAGTGCCACTTTTTCAAACTTGCATAGGAGTCGTATGACCAAGTCTGTCTGCAGATTGTGTCATGCCACAAAATTCCTTTCTAATTTGGTAGAAGAAAAAGTGATTCTTGCCCGCATGGCACTTTGTACGACATGCTTAAAATCAGAGTAAGCACTCACAAAGGATTTAGTAGTTGGGTGTGCTTTAATAATTGTTATAGATTTCAAGTATGAAGTTTTTGTTGAGTCTCTCTATTTAGAATGAGCTATAGATTTGTCTTTGATAAATATGAGATATTTTCTACAAGTCAAATTGTGACATTGCTATCAGGATCCAATTGTGTAGTTATTGAGTCAAACTCATTGACCCATGTTTCATGAGTAGTGGTTCACATGAACCCATCTCTCATGAGAATGAATGGAATACATAGCACTCATTGCATCTAAGTTATGCTCATAGAGGTGAAGCACCTGGACTTCGCGGGAGGTCACCTAGGTTTCATGATCTTGAGTAGTATTGGGATGGGTGACCTCCTGGGAAGTCCTGGTGCTTCACCTCTATGAGCATCACCTAGATGCAATCAGTGTCAAGTGTTCCATTCATTCTCATGAGAGATGGGTTCTTGTGACCCACTACTCATGAAACATCCAGGTCAATGAGTTTGACTCAACAACTACACACTTGAATCCTGATAACAAAATCACAGATTTCTTTTTGTTTGATGAGGATTCAATCAACCAAAGCAAATAGGGACGATAGCTATGTGAAGACATGAAATTTACACAAGTGTTACTCCGTTGAGCATGGTGTCCAAAGACAATTACAATATGCTTGCGGAAGTTGCAAAAGTCTCACCTATCATAATAGAAGGCATGGAAAAAGTGTATAAAATTGTTTGGGCACAAGGAAGAGTTACGACACTGTAATTGCTAGGAGGAGAATTCAGAGACACTAGCAAGTAAGTGAGTTCGTCCGATCTTGTATTAAGTTGTTAAGTGATGAAAGACAATTTCACCGACATTATATATTAGGATGAAAGGGTGAGCCCCTACATAGTGAAACCTATAAATAAGGATGATAATTCTTTTCTACATTATCATATCATCTAATATTAAATTTATATCTTATAATTTGACTATTGAAAATCACCCCTCGAAGTAGTCCACTTAATTTCTGATGTTTATAAATAGTTCAAAAAATATCAAAATTAAAGTCCCAACAAGACCATCAAGATGAGTGTAACCTGACAAATAAATAAAAAGATAAAGAGAAGCTTTTTGAGGTCAGAGATCATGCCTACACAGAATAGAATTCCTAAATTTGACATTAGAAGTCTAATTTCATGGATAGGCCTCATAGAAAATCAGTTTAAACTTCACAATATGCCAAATGATGTCATATGCCAAATAATGTCATGGTAAATGTAGTTTTATTATATTTAAAATCAGGATCTCATCAATTGTACCAATTGAAGAGGAATGATAAAAAGGGAACGTGAAAATTTTCTTTCACTGAAGAGAAAAGAGTAAGCTCTCTCTTTAACAAGACAGTCTAAAACTAAAAAGACGATATTGTTGTAAGAAACAAAACTATACAACACGGTGTGTAAAATAGACTGATTTACAAAACTTGGGGATCTCTGCTTCTGGTCTCTATTTTCTGACGTAAACATTAAATCCATGTGGGTGGTTTTACAAACTACATAATTACAAACTACATAATCACAGCAGTGGGTTAGTAGTACACGGATGCTTGCTGTGCACGATATCTCATAATTCCTCTGTAGACTGCAACTCTGTTCGCCGGAATGTTGCTCTCTACTTTCTCAGGGCAAATCTTGGCCGGGATCCAGCGCCGACGGTATTCCTGATTACTGTCACGAGGCTCCACCACATCTGAAGCGAAATGGACCTTCTTCTTCGTTTTACTCTTTTTATCTGCAGAATACATAAAGCAAACAGGAAAATTAACAGTCTTGGACTTATGCAGAGATGGAAGGAGATGGGAAATTTGGAAAGTTACCTGAACAAAGACATGATCTTCTGGTTGTTGACTCAAGCTTTCTGGGTTTGATGAGATTCTGGTAATGGTGGCCCAAAATGACGAGCGCTGCTATGGCCGCAAGCGCTCCAATTCCTGCACTATTTATCACCATTATTGAAACTAACTTTGGATTCCAATTGACTGCGAGTGCTCTGGGTAGATTAAAAATGGTATGATGAGGTTGAGGTCACTTTCATCGTCCAATAATTTATATTTATCGTCGTATCTCATGTTTCGATTCTCACGAAACCGGACTGATTTAACTCGTTGGGCAGGAATTATTGAAAATGGAATTTAATATAAGCTTGTCAGCATGATGTGAAGAGGGAGATTTTTCATTAAAATAATGCAGACTTTATTGGGACGTGCTGCTTTTTCAAACTTGCATGGGAGTCCGACGACCGGGTGTGTCGGCAGATTGTGTCACGCCACAAAATTCCATTTTTAACTCCGCTTGGCCACATGGCACTTTGTACGACTTACTTAAAATGAGAGTAAGCATCCTAATGTCCTCAGTTTACACATTGAAATGGAATAGGGAAAGGACCGTGTGTTTTCCCAATTGTCATAAGGGAAATAGTGGCTATAGCTAATATCGGATTTCGATGTTTTAATGATGTTTTAAAGATTTTAATGATTGCAAGAACTCTATGAGATCAATAGTGAGAGTGATTAACACTCAGACTAAAATGATAATATAATATAATATAAAAGTTATTTCAAGCCTTAGAATGAAAATTTTAATTTTAGATCTTGGTAAAAAAGTTTGTGATTTTGTGAAGTAAGATGCTATTCCTTCATACTTCACATTAAAGAATACGGAAGAAGCAACAAAGTCAAAAAGGTTTTTTTGTCATTTTTCAATTATGTAGTTTAAAACTCCATCTACTTTGTAGAGAGTATAAAACTTTTCATCACTTGCATTTTTGTTATCTTACATATTTCCCAATGAAGTCTATGTAAAAAATGAATCTAAGATACTTGCATTTTTTTTACTGTTTCTAATAAACATTCTTTGAAAAGGAAGAAAAATTGTTCCTTTTTTACTTATCAGCAAAAATATCATGAATTTGCTTTCATTTGTGTTCATTTGTACCCTAATTTGTTAGAAAAGTTCTTATAGATTTTGTTGTTCTCTCAAACTATGAATTCATTTTGCAATTGACACAAGATCGTCTATATAAGTTTTTCTTCACTATGTATGTAGTAAATTGAATCCCCCTCTACCAACCTTGTCTAATCACTCTTCTATTTAATCAATGCATAACTCAATTTAAGTACGTGACAATTTATAGCCTTAACACCAATGTTGATTCTGAAGTATAATAAAAGTCATCATCTTCTTCTACATTGAACCTTAACTTGCAAATAAAGTCTATCAACTCTTACTCTAAACTCCTGTAAGGTCTCAAGTCTCCCCATATTATTCCAAAGTTCTCCTTTGGGTTTCATGTCAAATATATATTTTTTTAAATAAAAAAAAGAAATAGAAAGGCTATATTCTCCTTGGGTGTCCCATAAATTTTCAATTGAGCACTCAAGATTGATGAAGCACAATTTATAGTAGAGTTCTTTGGCTCAATATCTACCCTCCATTTCACCCTCTTTCTAAGAAGTTTTCCATTATGATGACTAATCACAATCATGCAACAATTTGATATATTATTGTTATGTCTAATTCAACAAAAAATGGGATATAGTGATACTAGTCATCCACATTATTGGGAAAGCATAAAAATGACATCATTGGTAATTCTTTTGATGTGTGATACTAAAGCCTCTATTCATCACTTCAAATATTTGTTTTGCAACAATCTAGATATCATGTTCTTTATCACCTACTAGCTTTTGTAGGTCGTGATGGATATCCCCTATAGAGAAAATCTCTATTTTTTGTGCTAGTTACAAGGGAAACACTTTTTATCATCTACCTGCTGATTAAATGTCTTTGCATATTCTATCCACTAGAAATTAGTGATATTATTTTCTATTGTTTTATATTATTATAGTTTTGATCTCTAAAAGTAGGCGCTTCTATTTTTTAGGAAATTATTCTAATTAATCTTGTAGTGATTTTTTTCAAATCCATGAGAATTCTTAATTATTAAAATAGATCATAAAACCCTTCCATGAGATTCCACCCTAAGCACCCTAAATGTCTGCCTAGTTCATCCTCAATTTAAAGATTGAAATGGAATAAAATATTTTAATACTATCAAACAATCTATGGGATTAAAAGTGTGAGTAAATAACCATTAGGTTAAAATGACCATATGATATAAAAGTTGTTTCTAGTATAATGAAATTTTTTAAAAACTTAATGTTGATTTTTAATTATATATCTTGATAGAAAAGTTTGTGATTATGTGAAGTAACATTATGTTCCTTCATACTTCACATTCATTAAGGACTACAAATAAAACAAGAAATTTAAAAAGGTTTTTCTTCATTTTTCAATTCTATAGTTCAATACTCCATCTATTTTGTAGAGAGTATAGAACTTTCCACCCACTTGCATTTTTTGTTTTCTTACATATCTCGCAACAAAGCCTATCTTGAAATTGAATCTAAGATACTTGCATTTTTTTAGTATTTCTAGTAAACGTCCTCTTAAAATGAAGAAAAGTTGTTTCGTTTTAACTTATTAGAAAAAAGACCATGAATTTGGTTTTATTTGTGTTCACTTCATCCCAACTCTAATATACCCTTAGTTTTTCTCACACTATGAGCTTTTTTCTATATAATATTTTCTTGACTATGTATCTAGTAAATTGAATCCCCCTCCATCAACCTTATCTAAATCACTCTTCTATTTAATCAATGTATGACCCACACAAAATGGAGGAGATTAGGTAGCCTTTATTGACACTAATGTTTCTTCAAAAACATAATAAAAGTCATCCTTTTTTTTAACCTTAACTTGCACATAAAGTCTGTCAAATCCCACTCTACACTCCTCTAGGATCTTAAGTCTATCCATATTATTCCAAAGTTATCTATTGAGTATCACACACGTGTGAGCAAGCACATGCGTGTGTGCACACAGACACACACACACAAATAAAAATTTCAAATATTCAATCAAGTACTTAAGGGAGATTAAATGGTTTATTTGGAGTTTGTTGGCTCAAAACCCACTCTCTATTTTTTCTCTCTTTCTAAGAATTTTTCTATTATGATGACAATACCACAATCATATAGTAGTTTGATATTTTATTGTTATATCTAATATTAAAGAGGGGGATATTTATACTAGTTATCTACTTTATTGGGAAGTCATCTTGAATGACATCATTAGTGATTCTTTTGATGCGTGATACTAAAACCTTTATTCATCACTTGAAATATTTATTTTGCAACAATCTATATCATATATTTTGTCCCCTAGTATCTTTTGTAAGCCTTGATGAATATCTCCTATAGAGAAAATCTCTATTTTTGTGTTAGTTACAAGAGAAATATTTTTTTATCATGTAGTGCTCACTTAATGGATTTTCATATTCTATCCACTAGCAATTAGTGATATTATTTTTTATTTTATTCTAGATCTGAATGCTAAAAGCTTTTGGGAATGTGTTTTCTAAGAGAAGTCATCTCTTTCCTTATTGAATTCAAATAAATTTCTCTTTAAAAATTATTGAATTTTTATAAGTTTTCTTATTTTCTTTACTCATCGCAAATTCTCTTTATTGTCTTGAAGTCTTTGTCATAACATAAATTTTACCAAAAAATGTACTATTGGTTCCTATTTTGAGATTATGGCTTTCAAATATTTATAATTTAAGGAAGTCAACATACTTTTATGTATTAGATCACTTATAGTACATGTTACGCTACTCATTTTATTACTCTCTTCTTTCTAAAAATTATTTATATATGTTATTTTAAAGAGTTATTATGTCTCTTAGTTAATGAGAACTTTTCCTTCATACTTCACATTCATTAAAGACTACGAAAGTTATTTCAAGCCTAATGAAAATTTTAATTTTAGATCTTGGTAAAAAAGTTTGTGATTTTGTGAAGTAAGATGCTATTCCTTCATACTTCACATTCATTAAAGACTACGAAAGAAGCAAGAAAGTCAAAAAGGTGTTTTTTCCATTTTTTAATTATATAGTTTAAAACTCCATCTACTTTGTAGAAAGTATAAAACTTTTCACCCACTTGCATTTTTGTTGTCTTACATATTTCCCAATGAAGCCTATGTAGAAAATGAATCTAAGATACTAGTATTTTTTTTTACTCTTTCTAATAAACGTTCTTTGAAAAGGAAGAAAAATTGTTCCTTTTTTATTTATTAGCAAAAATACCATGAATTTGCTTTCATTTGTGTTCATTTGTACCCTAATTTGTTAGAAAAGTTCTTATAGATTTTGTTGTTCTCTCAAACTATGAATTCATTTTGCAATTGATACAAGATCGTCTATATAAGTTTTTCTTCACTATGTATGTACTAGTAAATTGAATCCCCCTCTACCAACCTTGTCTAATCACTCTTCTATTTAATCAATACATAACTCAATTTAAGTACGTGACAATTTATAGCCTTAACACCAATGTTGATTCTGAAGTATAATAAAATTCATCATCTTCTTCTACATTGAGCCTTAACTTGCAAATAAAGTATATCAACTCTTACTCTAAACTCCTGTAAGGTCTCAAGTCTCCCCATATTATTCCAAAGTTCTCCTTTGGGTTTCATGTCAAATATATATTTTTTAAAATAAAAAAAGAAATAGAAAGGCTATATTCTCCTTGGGTGTCCCATAAATTTTCAATTGAGTACTCAAGATTGATGAAGTGGTTTATAGTAGAGTTCTTTGGCTCAAAATCTACCCTCCATTTCACCCTCTTTCTAAAAAGTTTTCCATTATGATGACTAATCACAATCATGCAACAATTTGATATATTATTGTTATGTCTAATTCAACGAAAATAGGATATAGTGATACTAGTCATCCACATTATTAGAAAAGCATAAAAATGACATCATTGGTAATTGATAAGTAGGAGATATTTTCCACAGCAAGTCAAATTGTGATATTGCTATCAGGATTTAACTATGTAGTTTTTTTGAGTCAAACTCATTGGGTGAATGAGTTTGACTCAAAAAAACTACACAGTTAAATCCTGATAGCAATATCATAATTTGACTTGATGTGGAAAATATCTCCTACTTATCAATTGATGAGCTTAAGGGGCTTTCTAATGAATGGTTCATTAGGCACAACACTTGGTGAAGGTTTTACAAATGAGGATGCAAGTAGAGTGGGTTTAACCATGGAGGAAACTTCGTAGTTAAGCACGCTCAAGCTGGAGTAGTACTAGGATGGGTGACCTCCTAGGAAGTCACGGTGCTTCACCTTTGTGAGCATCACCTAGATCCAATGAGTGCTAAGTGTTCCATTTCATTCTCATGAGAGATTGGTTTAGTGAACCACTACTCATGAATCTTGGGTCAATGAGTTTGACTCAAAAAAACTACACAGTTAAATCTTGATAGCAATATCACAATCATTGGTAATTCTTTTAATGTGTGATACTAAAGCCTCTATTCATCACTTCAAATATTTGTTTTGCAACAATCTAGATATCATGTGCTTTATCACCTACTAGCTTTTGTAGGTCGTGATGGATATCCCCTATAGAGAAAATCTCTATCTTTTGTGCTAGTTACAAGGGAAACAATTTTTATCACATGTACCTAAGTTCATTAAATGTCTTTGCATATTCTATCCACTAGCAATTAGTGATATTATTTTCTATTGCTTTATATTATTGTAGTTTTGATCTATAAAAGTAGGCGCTTCTATTTTCTAGGAAATGATTCTAATTAATCTTGTAGTGATTTTTTTCAAATCCATGAGAATTCCTAATTATTAAAATAGATCCTAAAACCCATCCATGAGATTCTACCCTAAGCACCCTAAATGTCTGCCTGGTTCATCCTCAATTCAAAGATTGAAATGGAATAAAATATTTCACTACTGTCCAACAATCTATGGGATTAATAATGTGAGTAAATAACCATTAGGTTAAAATGACCTTATGATATAAACGTTGTTTCAAGTATAATGAAAATTTTTTAAAAATTAATGTTGATTTTTAATTATATATCTTGATAGAAAAGTTTTTGATTATGTGAAGTAACATTATGTTCCTTCATACTTCACATTCATTAAGGACTACAAATAAAACAAGAAAGTTAAAAAGGTTTTTCTTCATTTTTCAATTCTATAGCTCAATACTCCATCTATTTTGTAGAGAGTATAGAACTTTCCACCCACTTGCATTTTTGTTTTCTTGCATATCTTGCAACAAAGCCTATGTTGAAATTGAATCTAAGATACTTGCATTTTTTTATTATTTCTAGTAAACGTCCTTTTAAAATGAAGAAAATTTGTTTCTTTTTAACTTATTAAAAAAAAGACCATGAATTTGGTTTCATTTGTGTTCACTTCATCCCAGCTCTTATACCCTTAGTTTTTCTCACACTATGAGCTTTTTTCTATATAATATTTTCTTGACTATATCTCTAGTAAATTGAATCCCCCTCCATCAACCTTATCTAAATCACTCTTCTATTTAATCAATGTATGACCAAAACAAAATGGAGGAGAGTAGGTGGCCTTTATTGACACTAATGTTTCTTCAAAAACATAATAAAAGTCATCATTTTTTTAACCTTAACTTGCACATAAAGTCTATCAACTCCCACTCTATACTTCTCTAGGATCTTAAGACTATCCATATTATTCCAAATTTCTCTATTGAGTATCACACACGCGTGCGTGAGTACACGTGCACACACACAGACACAAATAAAAATTTCAAATATTCAATCAAGTAATTAAGGGAGATTAAATGGTTTATATGGAGTTCATTGGCTCAAAACCCACTCTCCACTTTTTCTCTCTTTCTAAGAATTTTTCTATTATGATGACAAGACCGCAATCATATAGTAGTTTGATATTTTATTGTTATGTCGAATATTAAAGAGGGGGATATTTATACTAGCTATCTACTTTATTAGGAAGTCATCTTGAATGACATCATTGGTGATTCTTTTGATGTGTGATACTAAAACCTTTATTCATCACTTGAAATATTTATTTTGCAACAATCTATATCATGCATTTTTTCCCCTAGTATCTTTTGTAAGCCTTGATGAATATCTCCTATAGAGAAAATCTCTATTTTTGTGTTAGTTACAAGAGAAACATTTTTTTATCATGTAGTGCTCATTTAATGGATTTTCATATTCTACCCACTAGCAATTAGTGATATTATTTTTATTTTATTCTAGATCCGAATGCTAAAAGCTTTTGGGGTTGTGTTTTCCAAGAGAAGTCATCTCTTTCCTTATTGAATTCAAATAAATTTCTCTTTAAAAATTATTGAATTTTTATAAGTTTTCTTATTTTCTTTACTCATCGCAAATTCTCTTTGTTGTCTTCAAGTCTTTGTCATAACATAAATTTTACCAAAAAAAGTACTATTGGTTCCTATTTTGAGATTATGACTTTCAAATATTTATAATTTAAAGAAGTCAACATATTTTAATGTATTAGATCACTTATAGTACATGTTACGCTGCTCATTTTATTACTCTCTTCTTTCTAAAAATTATTTATATATGTTATTTTAAAGAGTTATTATGTCTCTCAATTAATGAGAACTTTTTCTTGAATAGATATTTTCTTTTAATTGTGAGATTCTTATTTACCATAATATTTGTTTGTTTGAATAAGCCAATATTTACATACATTAGATTGTGAAATGATTTATACTCTATAAAACAACCACTAACATATAGTCCCATCACCCTCAAAATATAATTCTATAAAAAAAAATATCTTCTATCAAACATTGATCATTGTATGTTTTGTAGGTGATGTTGCTTGAATTTAATGATAAACTCATAGAATTGTATGATAACCAGACCATGAGAACCACGTAATCCAATAAATTTTGCCCCCATAATGGCTGACATCATCATTGCCATGTTGATACATCATTCATAAAACTAATATTCCTCTTCCTCTAGCTATACTTGATTCCTTCTCCATCTACCCTCCTTGTGCTTGGTTGTTTGTTCCCCTCACATTCAAGCCTACTATAACTAGGAATTCCTTATGAATACATAATAATGCTCGTAGTCTAACTTTATTTTCTTATACATCTTTGAAACTCTTAATGCAAAGTAGAAAACAATTAATTATTAATTTATTTTCCATCATTTCCAAACCATATGCATTTAATATTTAAATATTCTTTCTCTACTTTTTATCCTTCCACAAAAACTTCTCTAATTAGCATTGGTGCATCTTATGATCCGTACAAATCATGGCATTTCCGTTGTATGCTAATTTTGTAATAAACCATGTTTTGAAATTCCATACCCACTATATAATAGCTTCCTCGACAACCGTACTAGCAGAAAAAGTTCAATTCAACTAAACTTTATTTGGATGCACTTCTTTAATATTTTCATGGTTGTTAGAAGACCCAATCTCAGTAGATTATTCCCTTTTACTCGACAAAAGAAAGACTGATTATTACACCACTATTTGTAATTCCCCATCTTATCCTTTTTCTATTGAAATGAAATAAAAGATTCTAATAATATTCATTAGATCAAGTAATTTATGAGATTAATAGAGGATGTAAATAAATATTATATTAAAATGATTGCATGATATAAAATAATAATTTTAAGCTATAATAAAAAATTTAAATTTTTCTTAATCTTAGATTTTAAATTGTGTTTCTTGATCAGAAAGCTCCTTAAAATCAAAGTATTCAAGTTATCCACAGTCATGTTGACTTAGAATTGGTATGAAAGTTATTGTAGGCTAAATATTGTATAATTTAGTATCTTTATATTTCTGTTACACTTTGTTGTCCTAATTTCTCGTTAATTCTGGATATTTGCTAGTTTGACATAAAATATGATGAAATTCAACCTTTAATTGACAATTAATATCTTTGAGAAAGTATTTTTTCACCCTATAGAATCCCATTTAGAATTGAAGTTTTGATTTTGTGGATTCTTGTGATTATATGGTTTTGTATTCTTTCTTTTTTCGTTTAGTTTTGAGCTAACACACCATAGCCTCATACTTCACACCTAAAAAGGGGGTGGTCTCACAATAGTGTGTCCCACTTTTTGGCCAACTTTGATACTGAGATCAACATTCTGAAAAAAAAATAAAAAAAATTCACTTTCGAACACCTATAGCCACAAAATTATTAGGAATTTGAAGATGATGTAAATTAGTGTCTTTTAGCATTTTCTTTCTAGTTTCTAAATACATTTTAAAAAAAAAAAAAAAATTGATTTGTATCCATTTCAAAGGCATTTTTTTGGAGAGGAGAAATGGGGAACAAGAAGGGAAGGAAAAGTAAATCTGCAAGAAAATGGTCACCTGGTACAGAACAAAAAAATCATGGAGTTGCATTGGCATATTATTGTAAACTAAAAAAAGTATGGAACTAGACCTCTAATTTCATGTGCCCAAATTTTATGTCAACGTTTCATTTTTCTTTAATTTGATTTGTTTTTGTGCATGTATCTCGCAATCAACATGTTCAAGGTGAAGGAGAAACTCAAGAAGGAGGGTCAAGCCAAGTTGAATAAATGCACATTGGAGAAGGGTCAAGATCACTCCCTACAGAAGCTCAAGAAATATATGTTGGAGAAAGGTCAATATCATGTGCGCCTACTGGTATGGATGAACATATAGATCTAGCTCAAACTGTAAACAGAAAAATTAATTATAGAAGCTTAGATCATTTACTTACAATGGATGTGGAGAAATTGAGATCGCTTGTTGATGTTCAACCCTTAAGTCTCGCTAAGAAGAGGTCAATGAATAATTTAGTAAGAGAAATTTTGGCTAAATTTGATAATTTTGAAACACGTGAACAAGTCCAATTTCTTTCGGTTGTACTTATAAATAAAAATTTGGAAAATGCATTAAAATTATTGGGTATAGACACAACATCAAATAAGAGAGAAATTGTTGGTGTGCAAAATGATTGATATGATTGAGAACCTTAGGAAAGGTTTGAACTAGGTAGGGATGCGGTCTTGAACTAAAGATAAGAGTGGATTACAAGAAGAGTTATGTTGATATCCATTGTATGTAACACTATGCCTTGAAATAGACAAATATCAAGTCAGTTTCATCTCAGATTGGTTTTAGTAGGAAAACAATATAATGATATGTTAAGAGGAGAATGCTTTTGAATGATAGCACCTTGGAAGGAAATTGGGCAATTATGTGTAGAGATCCTCATTTTGATAGGATTAATGAGGGAATCAAGGATTTGGTCACATTATTTAAGAATGATAATACTCGTCCTTAATCAAATAGTAGAGATGTTAGCAGACATAGAATTGCAGGTAATAAATATGAAAATCATACAAAACATTGGTTGGACACAATGCAACATGAAATTTATGTGTCATTTTTTAGTCCAAATCCTAATATAAAGATTGGGAAAATATTTTTTGAAATATTGAAGTCGTATTATGTGAGGAGAAACAAAGTGTTTGAAACGTGTTGTTGTCATTATCATATTGAATTTGGTTTCCACTATTAAGTTTTTTGAAAGTTTGTAGAAGACAATTATGATTTTGAATATGCTCCTCCTTGTATACAAAGTGAGTTCATCTCATCCATTTTATGTGACAAAAAAGATGATGCAGTTGGTCAAATAAATTGCATAAAAGGAATATGCGAAACATGTGCTGATTTGGCTCTTTTCCCTTTGAAAAATGAAAACATTGATATAACAAAGATGGTAAATTGCAAGAGTTATAAATATGTAAAGAATGAAACAAAATTTGGGAAAGAATACAAAAGGTTAAAGTATGTTGAAGAGGAGATAACTATTGGAGCATTTATGAACACATTTAAAAAATTAATTCAACCCTACATTCATCATATTTTTTTTTCCAAAGTGGTAAGCACAACAATACTTGGAACTATTCCATCAGTTGTTGATTTTACATAAAACTATTCCTTTTTTCATCAAAAGGAAGTTCAATCATAATAGTATTTTTTAGAGAAGATTACTATTATGGTACATGTGTGTTATCAATATGCACAATTAGATTTGGATAGTGTTCAAAACACATTTGAAGCATGGGTCATCGAAAAAGAATATCATTTTATATATTTGATGATAAAGAGCATGACATTCATTATGTAGAACATTGCTACAAGAATTATTTTGAAAAATTGAAAGAAAGGGGCATAAAATTCATAAACATTATGTTTGGTTAGATGGATGTGTTGCACAATTCAAATCATCTAAACCATCTTATGCACTATGCAGATATTATCATAATGAAAACATGTCACATGTCTGGAGTTTCTTTGAGAGTGTACATCGAAAAGGTGAACATGATGGTGCTAGAGCTTGCATCAAATGTGATCTATGAAAGTATCAAATGAATTATAAGGGAGTTCATATAAAAAATGCACATGATGTCGTTGAATGGTGTAGGACACATTTTGTATCAAATGAGGTTTGCACATCAACAAGAATGAGTCATGTGGTACCACATAGATAATTTTGGAAGACAAAAGGTATGCATGTGTTTCTAAATTATGCATGTGATACACACACACACACACACACACACATACATATTCCTATTTAAATTTTACATTCTTTATTCAAATTTAAAAATAAAATTCATAATTTGTCCCCTATTTATACATTATATATACATATGTTCAAGTGTGGATAGAAAAAATATGCATGGTTGTAAGAGAATAGAAAAGACACAATATTTTCTTTTAATTATGAGTACAAATTGTCTCAATTGGACATTGAACACTAGGGACTACTCATGTTTTTGTTGTCACTGCATTGCTGAAAACTATGAGGAATGCATCAATCAGGAACGTGGATATGTAGGTCCATGGGATTTGGTGCCACTAGTTGTCATTGTTACATTTGATAGAGATGAAGATGAAAACTTTGATGACGTTGCTTTGATATCTACTAATTGCAATCATATCTCGAGATTGGTCAAAATTGGTAAGTATAATAAATTGAGTTATACATTATGACATTGAGTTGTATATGTAAATATTAGGATCTCATGTATATATTTGTTGTGCAGGAGATGTCTTTGCAGTGATTGTTGAGCCTGAAAATGTAGGAGTTAGTTACTATTTATTGCGCTATACTACAGAGAGGATGAAGTTAGTTGAAGTTGAAGAAAGTGATGGAAATTGAATATATATATATATATATATATATATATATATATATATATATATATATATATATATATATACATATATATATATATATACATATATATATATATATATATATATACATATATATATACATATATATATATATATATACATATATACATATATATATATATATACATATATACATATATATATATATATATACATATATATATATATATATATATATATATATATATATATATATATATACATATATATATATATATATATATATATATATATATATATATATTTGGAAATTTGTCTACAAGGTGAATATGGAAATACATTGAGGTTGTCATTTATGGAAACATATCAAGACATATTAAGTCAGTAGATCATTAAGATCAAGTTTTGGATTGGAGACTTAGAAAATTGTCTAAGTGTCATAGAGTTTAACTAGTGGGACAAGCACTATTTTGATTAGAAAACTTCATAGAGACATTATTGGAATGTGCAAAGTTAGCAGAAGGTATAATGGAAATCTTACTACATACTTATAAGTGCACAAGTCATTTGAATCAATATGGATAGAGATATTATGGATTTACCAATTGTATTACTGAACAGTCGAAATAGGACAAAGTTAAGGAGTTATTTTGTTTACCAAAATAATTACTTAACCAATTAGGGATGATATCCTATATGTTAACCCTAAGTGAGAAAAGTTTAATTTTGTATTTTTTGACATGTGTGAAAGTGTGAAAGCCGATAAGACATAAAAATATGGTATAAAGGATAGATTTTAGTATGCAAAGTTGTGTGTGGTTATTATGATAACTATGCTATTATTTTGTGATGTGAACTTGATGTTGATAGCGGTAAAAAGGCAGAGAATGCAAAGATTGTACAGTGAGCTTCAAAGAACAAATCAGATATAAAAGATATTTTCATTGTCAAAGGTTTTTGTATCTATATTTTTATATACAAAATACTATTGTATATTGCATTTTGGGCAGTGGGCTCATCTTGCATAATTGTATTACAACTCCTAACAGGGTTTAGGCTTCTAACAAGGCCTAGTCCTATAACAAGGACTGATTCTATATTCGCTTGTAACAAGACTCCTAACAAGGTCTAGTATCTCTAACCATATATATTTTAAATTAGTGGATCATTTTGTGGGTACCATCCCCACCGGGGTTTTCCCTTGGCCAGAGTTTCCCTAGTTAACAAATAATGGTGTTATGAGTTACATTGATTTATGGTTGTGTTTACTTTTTATCTTAATCATATATGCATGTTTAAAGATTGTTAAAAGTATCCATATTTGGGAAAACATTTGTGGAATATTGATTCACCCCCCTCTTAGTATTTCCTATTTCTAACAATTGGTATCAGAGCACAGTTACTCAAAGAAGGCCTAACAGTTTGAGTAAGATCTCTATGGATATGGATTAGTTACAGGAGAAATTGGATGAAGCTCTTAAGGAACTTGATGTAATCATTGAAGAAAAATAAGATCCAAAGATCAAACTTAGAGAAATAGAAGATTACATTCAAAAGCTTAAAGAAAAAATTGAATCTACCAAATCCAAGAACTAGTCAAATGATCAGATAAAGGATAGTGATGAAGTTTCTAAGCTTAACAAAGACAATGAGATCTTGAAGAATGAGCTTGATATTACATATCTTAAAAGGATCCTCATGGAAGATGAATTGAAGAATGTGGTTAATGAGATAAAAAATGCAGATGCTCAAGTTATTTACTTGGAGAAAAAGATCACCAAAATTCATGATGAGAGGAGAATTTTGGAGAATAGTTATTGCAGAGGTTCTCTTTGTTAAGAGAACATCTATCCTTAAAAATTGACATAGTTCAGAGACAACTTGAACACTGTTTGAAGGCAAAAACATCATATGAACAGTTCAACTATCCAAACATTTAAGCAACTGAGCTAGCATCCTATGGACTGTGTGCACTGCTTACTGTATCATATTCAATAAAAGATGCATGGAACAAAGGGTTAATCAGCTTGAAGAAATTTTTTTCAAATTGCTTTATGCTATTATCTAGCTCTTCAACATGAAGGAATAAAGGTAGACTCAAAATTTTGACTTGTACATAACTTTTTTAGACTCACGTTTGTCATTGATGTCAAAGGGAAGTAATAGCATGTGAAAATTGTAAAAAGAAAAGTAGTACACATGTTATATAATGTAAAATGATTCATAAGGTATAACCTAAGGGTGGTATAGTGTGTGTGTGTGTGTGTGTGTGTGTGTGTGTGTGTGTGTGTGTGTGTATATATATATATATATATATATATATATATATATATATATATATATATATATATATATATATATATATATATATATATATATATATATATATATATATATATATATGATCCACATTTTGAAAATTCTATATGGCCATGTGATGTATGTCACAATTTTGAAGTTTTTGACTTAGCCAATTTTCCCACTTGTTGCCAATAATGCCAAAGGGGGAGATTGTTGGAAATTTGGCTAAGAGGTGAATATAGAAATACATTGAGGTTTTCATTTATGGAAACATATCAAGCCATATTAAGTCATAAGATCATGAAGATCAAGTTTTGGAATGGAGACTTAGAAAATTGTCTAAGTGTCACAGAATTTAACTGGTAGGACAAGCACTATTTTGATTAGAGAAATTCAAAGAGACATCATTGTCATGTGCAAAGTTAGAAGAAGGTATAATAGACATCTTAATACATACTTGTAAGTGCACGAGTCATTTGAATTATTATAGACAAAGATATTATAGATTTACCAATTGTAGTACTAAATAGTCAAAATAGGACAAAGTTAAGGAATTGGATATTTTAAGTTAAGGAATTATTTTGTTTACCAAAATAATTACTTAACCAATTAGGGATGACATCCTAGATGTTAATCCTGAGTGAAAAAAGTTAAATTTTATATTTTGGGACATGTTTGAAAGCATGAAGGCTGACAGAATAGAAAAACATGGTATAAAGGACAGCTTCCAGAATGTGAAGTTGTGTGTGGTTATTATGATAACTATGCTATTGTTTTGTGTTGCAAACTTGATGTTGGTAGCAGTAAAAAGGTAGAGTATATGAAGATTGTACAGTGAGATTCAAAGGATGAAATAGATATAGAAGATATCAACATTGTCAAAGGTTTTGGTATCTATATTTTTTAATACAAAATCCTATTATATATTGCATGTTTGGGCAGTGGGCTCATCTTGCATAATTGTATTACAAATTCTAATAGGGTTGAGGCTTATAAAAAGGCCCAGTCCTATAACAAGGACTGATTCTCTATGTGCTTGTAACAAGACTCCTAATAGGGTCTAAAATCTCTAACCATATACATTATATTAGTGGATCATTTTGTGGGTACCATCCCCACTGGGATTTTCCCTTGGCCATGGTTTCCCTAGTTAACAAATAATGGTGTTATGAGTTACATTGCTTTATGGTTGTGTTTAATTTTTAGCTTAATCATATATGCATGTTTAAAGATTGTTAAAAGTATCCATATTTGGGCAAAAGTTTGTGGAATATTGATTCCCCCCCCACCCCCCCGCCCCTTAGTATTTCATATTTCTAACATTTGGTATCAGAGCACAGTTACTCAGAGAAGGCCTAACAACTTGAGTAAGATCTCTATGTATATGGATCAGTTATATAAGAACTTGGATGAAGCTCTTGAGGAACTTGATGTAATCACTGAAGAAAAAGAAGATTTGAAGATCAAACATAGAGAAGCACAAGATTATATTTAGAAGCTAAAAGACAAAATTGAATCTACTAAATCCAAGAAAGAGTCAAATGATCAAATCAAGGATAGTGATGAAGTTACTAAGCTTAAGAAAGAGAATGAGATCTTGCATCATGCGCTTGAGATTACAAATCGTAAACGGAGCTTTATGGAAGATGAATTGAAGAATGTGGTTGATGAGATAAAAAAATTTAGATGCTCAAGTTATTCACTTGGAGAAAAAGATCAATAAAATTCATGATGAGAGGAGAATTTTGGAAATTAGCAAAGAGAAGTTATTACAGAGGTTCTCTTTGTTAAGAGAACATTTATCTTTGAAAATTGACATAGTTCAAAGATAGCTTGAAGACTGTTTGAAGGAAAAAACATCATATGAATAGTTCAACTATCCAGACTTTCAAGAAACTGAGCTAGCATCCTATGGACTATGTGAACTGCTTACTATATTAGATTTAGTAAAAGATGCATGCAAAAAATGGTTAATTAGCTTGACTAATGGTTTTAGATTGCATTACACTATTATCTAGTTCTTCAACATGAAGGAATAAAGGTAGACTCAAAATTTTGACTTGTACATAGCTTTTTTGGACTCACCTTTGTCATTGATGTCAAAGGGGGAGTAATAACAGGTGAAAATTATAAAAAGAAAATTCATAGACATGTTATATAATGTAAAAGGAGTCATAAGGTATAATATAAGGGGGATTATAGTGTAAAATATAGATAGATATATAAATGATCCACATTTTGAAAATTCTATATTACCATGTGATGTATGTCATAATTTTGAAGTTTTTGACATAGTCAATTTTCCTACTTGTTGCCATCAATGCCAAAGGGGGAGATTGTTGGAAATTTGGATAAGAGACCTGATATGGAAATACATTTAGGTTTTCATTTATGGAAACATATAAAGTCATATTAAGTCAACAGATCATGAAGATCAAGTTTTAGGTTGGAGACTTAGAAAACTGTCTAAGTGTCATAGAGTTTAACTAGCAGACAAGCACTATTTTGATTAGTGAACTTCATAGAGACATTATTGGAAAGTGTGAAGTTAGAAAAAGGTATAATGGACATCTTACTACATACTTGTAAGTACGCAAGTCATTTGAATCAATACGAACAAGGATATTATGGATTCACCAATTGTAGTATTGAACAAACGTCAGAACAAGATAGAGTTAAGGAATTGGATATTTTAAGTTAAGGAATTTTTTTTTTACCAAAATAATTAATTAACCAATTAGGGATGACATGCTAGATGTTAACCCTAAGTGAGAAAACTTTAATTTTGTATTTTGGGACATGTGTGAAAGCATGAAGGTTGACAAAATAAAAAAAATATGATATAAAGGATAGCTTTCGAAATATGAAGTTGTGTGTGGTTATTATGATAACTATGTTATTGTTTTGTGATGCTAACTTGATGTTGATAGCAGTAAAAAGGTAGAGCATGCGAAGATTGTACATTGAGCTTCAAAGAACAAATCAGATCTAGAAGATATTGACATTGTCAAAGGTTTTTGCATCTATATTTTTGTATACAGAATAAGTTATTGCATATTGCATGTTTAGGTAGTGGGCTCATCTTGCATAATTGTATTACAACTCCTAATAGGGTTGAGGCTTCTAACAAGGCCTAGTCCTCTAACAAGGACTATTTCTCTATGTGTTTGTAACAAGACTCCTAACAGGGTCTAATATCTCTAACTAGATACATTATATCAGTGGATCATTTTGTGGGTACCATCCCCATTGGGGTTTTCCTTTGGTCAAGGTTTCCCTAGTTAACAAATAATGGTGTTATGAGTTACATTTCTTTATGGTTGTGTTTACTTTTTAGCTTAATCATATATGCATGTTTAAAGATTGTTAAAAGTATCCATATTTGGGCAAAAGTTTGTGGAATACCGATTCACCCCCGCCCTGTCTCAGTATTTCCTATTTCTAACATATATATATTCAAAATTTTAACCAATTTTTAATTTAAATAGTTTAATTTATGTATTGTTAAAATTTGTGACCTACAGGTTCAGTCGTTTTAGAGGGAACATATTTCAAGCAAATAAAAATAATTCAACATGGGATTCACTTTGTTGATTACCAACTAGAACATAAGGTGTTTCAATATAGATGCATAATAGTTTCCACCTCCCTTTGTCTCCATCCAATTAAATCTCAACATGGACATCGTAAGTGGGGACTAGATAGTGAGGATCATGAGAGAATATTACAAGTTCTCCAAGAGAGGTATGAACTACTTGAGTTGGTCTAAATAATATTACATACATATTTCATGATTTATGACATACTTGATATCTCTACATTAAATGGATTATATTGTGTTGATATATTTAAACATATGATGGATTATAATTTATTTATTTATTAATAAGACATTTATTATACTTTGATTATACTTTTATTAAAGTAGAATGATTTTAATATTGGTTATAGTTATTTATTTTGACATGGTTCAATGGTTATGATATATACTAATGCATACTTTGTTCAATGCTTTTATGTATGCAACGTGGAATTACACAAGGTGTAATTTATGATGTTATATTTTTAGCCACATTAACGAGCATATTATTAGTTATACACGAGATAAAGTAGAGAGAAAATAGAGTTAAGAAAGATTTTACTAAGACATGAAGCGAAAGTGAAATCTTTTGTGTGTAGAGTTTTTCCTAACGAAAAGACTTGAACCTTCATGAGATAGTGCTAAGATGCATCACCATAATATGTTAGTTGTAAAAAAACACGTTAGATGTAAATTTTAAAATATAATAAAAATGATAGATGATATCAGTATATGTAGTAAGTTATGTTATGCTAGATATCCATACCATAGGGAAAAATATGATTGATTGATGTGGATAGTACTTTTGGCCCCAAAAAAGGCATATGAAATAAGATAGTGGATTGACCCACACAAAGGTAATAGACAACATAAGATAGTAGTGGATTGTCCCCCACAAAGGAAAATAACATAAGATAGTGGATTGGACCCCACAAAGGTGACAAATTAAAAATAATATTTAAAACTAGTAATGTAGATGGTGCAAATGTAATAGCCCCTAAGAATATAACATATTGCACAATGTTAGGGTTTTAAGGTAGAGTGGATAAATAAATGATATTAAAATAAAATGCAAATAAGAGGTAAAATAACAAAACACAATAACATATATATTTAACATAGTTCACCTAATGTGGACTACATCCACTAGAGAAACAATCATCCACTTCTTTTCTATTATCCTGTAAAGAGAAAATTACAATATGATATCTTCTACATTACACAAATACTTATTTATATGTCTTTCAGGCAATTTACAAAGGTCAGTTTGCATGCCAAACTAATACTCGATTCCTGTATTAAATAATAAGTATTTTTTTCTTCATGGGTACTAACACTAAACATCCCCAATTGAGGTTTCTTTCCTCAGATCCCTAATGTGTGCTCCACCCCCAACCCCTACTAGGGGATCATCCCCCATGCCCCACAAGAGGGGATCTTCCCCCTTGCACTCCTTTTTCAATTGATTTGGGTGTAAAATAAGGCTAACAAAGTCACCAAAATTTAAGTAGCATGGTCAGTGTCCACATACCAACAATGTCCCACTTGGAAATGTATGTTGGATGAACACTAGTACACATGTAGCTCCTACTAGATTAACAAACCAAGAATTTTTGTGTTTCTAAAATTCACTAGTATCATGCTCAAAGGCCAATTAAAATAGAGTAGGATGATGGTTTATCTTCAGTTACTACCTTGGACAACATATATGTAGGTTCATGCTACTATATATCTTCTCCAATGTCATCTTTCCATCCTCTAAAATTAAGCACTATATGAAGTGGTACAAGAGATATATGCATGTTTTTTCTTATAGTGATGGATGAATTATTCACTAGATGAATGACACTTAGACTATCACTATACAACTTTTTATTTCCCTCTTGCATGCTTAATTCCTTCATATAGGTCTTCATAACCAAATCATCTACTTAGTAGTAGAAACATACTCCAATTTTGTGGTTGAGAATGCCATAACCTTTTGCAAACATGAAATGCAACTAATTTTTGTTTTACCTATAGTATCTACACATATCTTTTTGTGCTCCTCCCACTATCAATATCTCCTACTTGATTTGAATCAACATATTCATGGAGATCTTTGAACCTTCAAAACATAATGAATATGTACTAGTACCTCTCAAATACCTAATAATCCACTTTACTACATTCAAATGCTCTTTTCCAAGATTTTTTATATACCTTATCATAACTCCCATTGCATATGCAATATTTGGTCTTCTACGTGCACCCTAACATACATCAAACTAAAATGTCTATTAAAGATTATGGAAACTTGGACATGTAGTCAATATCTTCTTGTGTCTTGGAAACACATCTCCTTAGTCAATTTAAAATGACTAGACAAAGGTGTACTAACTGGTCTTTCATCTTGCATCAAAACTATTTTCAACACCTTTTCTAAGTAATCAATTTGAGACAATGTTAATGTGTGATTTTTCATGTCTCTATTTATTCTCATACCAAGGATTTATTCTCTATTTAAGTTGGGGTTTCAGGCCCCTCCTAGTCAAAATTAAATGATGTAGGGATGCATCAATCTAGAGGTTTTCAGAGCCTTATCATAATCTAGACTGGATGTAGGGATCTACTCCTCAGGGGGAGTGATCGTGGCAGAAAGATGTTGGAAATAAGTTGATGACTCATGGCACCCTTTGGCATTGTTGTCAAAGGGGGAGTGTTGCTATGTGAAAATCCCTACTGTATGGGGAGATTGTTTGGCTACAGAACTTTGGATTGATATAACTTTGGGATGATGAATTTTCCCATATGTTGACATCAATGCCAAAGGGGGAGATTATTGGATATATTGCTAATGCATGGAGAGGTGATTGAGACATTTAATATATTTAATCACTACATTACTGAATGGGCACTCATATTTTTGTCATTTATGTTTTGTCACTGATGTCAACATATGTTTCTGTGAGGAGATCAGATTGGTTATCACAATGTATGGACACTGTACAGATGTTTCAGATGCTGCAAAGATAGATAAGAGTTCAGGAGGGTGTTGTGATCTTATATCCAAGATCACATCATGTAATGTTTCCTATTGGATGAGTTACATATGTTTTGGTGAAGACTGGTCACTGACTGTGACAGTGAGAAATGATAGAGTTAGTCTTTTTGTTTTGTGTATAGCTTACAGGTGATATGGAATCAATGCATGCAAACTTCAGAGATGGAAGAAAAAGTATTGAAGAATGATCTATGAACTACACAAGGTACGAAAGGTAGGATGATGTCAGCTATGGTGTGTGTTTCAGAAGGTGATCTATTTGGAAGCTGACTACAAAGATGTAGCGTGTATGATGGATGGTGAGCTTGAATTAAGGATGTCATTCCTTAATTGATGTAATGTAATCATTGTATACTTGTTCTAGATACCATGTGTATCTTAGCAAGGGTTTATGTAATTATTTGTAATTATGAAAGCCTTATGGGCTGACCTATTCATGAGAATTGTAATAAGGTATAAATGAAAGGTCTTTTCTTTGGAAAAGATATGGATGAGAAGAAGATGATATAGAGAGGTTGTGAAAGTTGCGAGCTTGTGTATGTAGAGCAGAGGTTTGTTGGTGGACTTCGTTGGAACTGATCAAGAAAAGATAGTTGCTGCCAAACAGTTCAAAAGATTGTGTATTTCTTCATATACACTTGTGTTGCAAATAGTGAGTTCTGAAGGTGGACTTAACCTTCTTTGGGCAGTGAGCCCTCCCTTTTGTTCTTGACTCCTAACAGGGTCTGTCCTCTAACAAGGACTATGTACTGTAATGTTTCAATAAGCTCCTAACAGGGCTATATCTTCTAACAAGGATAACTATACTCTCTGTACATCATTTGTGGGTGCTAATTCCCACCGGGGTTTTTACCTTTAACAAGATTTCCACGAGACCAAAATATTGTGTTATTGTGTTGGCATTCATTTTGTTCATTGGATATGATATTGCTGCTACTTAAATTTTAAAGTTTAATAATCTATTATACAACTGATTCACCCCCCCTCTCAGTTGTATTATGGACTGTTATTCCTAACATCCATTAGAAATATAAGTCTCACTGCATGAACACTGGTGTATCTAAGATACTCTCTCAAACCACATGTATCTTCTATAGTATGTGAAATAGAGGTGTCTCATCCATACTTTGTGGATGATTCTATGTCCTCTATACCCTTAGGAGTAGGTCTTGGTTGGGCTCCATGTCTCAATATGAAATGTTTCCCATGAGAATAAATGGGTACTTCTCTAGGGACAACCTATCAGAAATTGAAATGCCTCCATGCTCTATAAAAATAGAATGGTGCTACAATATAACTGTGCCTACCCTCCAATAATCTATCTCTCTACATACATCTCAATTGACTATGTGTGTGTGTGTCCACATGGGAATTCATGGGTAAGGTCTCCATATCATATCTATTTCCACCAAAAAATTGATGATAACTCTCTAATATAGAAAATATCCCACCTGCCATATACTTCTCAATGGATAGGATAATGCATATGGATCTATTGGATTATCTCGATGGGGAGTTTGGCAGGTCACATACATGGAATATGCTCAAACATCCATACATGTAGCAGTGTGCATGCAGTAAGGCCCTTCCACTAATAGAGGAAAAAATTACTCAAATCATAATATAAATGATCAAGAATACTTCTCCCCCAATAGAAGGTAGTATAGTGCTCCTCCAAACTCTATACTACATGTACCAAAGGTGCAATAAAGGTAGTCCATCTATAGTCAAGTGTCACTATCACTGTAATAGTATAGGTCATCACCTTTTGTATGATAGGAACTTCCTCTTCCACATATAGGAGTGCCTCTATAGATATGTGGTCATTGTGCTCATTAGGATGGGCATGGACAAGGCAATATAGATGATGACTAGATACCTCAATATCTGATCATGATTAGTGCACCTCACTATCCTCCTTTGGATAGGTAATCACATGATATAGTAAACATCATCCAAGGTGATGGTCATCTCTCTGGTAGGTAGATGGAATATTGAAGTATCCTCATCCCATCTCTCCATGAGGGCCATCAACATAGCACTATAATATCTAATGCTTTGTAACCTATATGCTAGTAGAAGTCCACATCTCTAAGTAGTACTAGGTTTGTGGAGCTCAACTCCCTAATTTGTCTTCTCAGGTATGACATCATCTTCACACCTAAGTGCTCTCTAAGGATTAGACACTCCTACAATCACAAATTGTCAAAATCATACTAGGACACAAATCATATATGGCAATACAAATGTATTAGAATACTGTCAAATTTGGACACTAGGTACATGTCGACAATCTAGGGACATGTCGACTTTTCATGAATAGGTCAACATTTTTGGGATAGATCAAGTTTTCAAGGACATGTTGAATTTCTAGGGACATGTCAACTTTCTAGGGACAGGTCAAATTTTCAAGAATAGGTTAAATTTTCTAGGACATGTCAAGTTTTCAGGGACCTATTGACTTTTTGGGGACATGTTGACTTAATGGGTATAGGTTGACTTTTCTAGGATAGGTCATTTTTTGGGGAAATTGGTGGCTCGGGGGTGTCAAGTTGACTTTGTAGGTGTACAATGCATCCTAGTAGACTACCCTACTAGATACAAAAGTGAAAATGAGATGGAAGAAATTCAAACACATGATTCAAGACATACCTCATCTAGGGGAATCATTTCCTCCATGGCACACCTCAGGTTCTCGATCTACGTAGGCTCAAATATCTTTCTCCTCAACATCTTTTTTATTCTTCACAAGTGCAAACAAAAGGCAAAAATGAAAATTACACTTTCAAAATGGTAAAAGGTCTTATTTAAGTGACTTTTTCACTTGTATTTAATAACCCTTTCTAGGTCATTTAATATAGTCATTCACTTAGGCAATTGTAACTTGAGCTAGAAATATTTTATTTCCACACCATTTATTACATTGGAATTTTGATTCAGTTTCCTAGCTATCCAAATGATTTTTTAAACATTTCAAGTTCACCTTGAACCATTTTGAATATCATTTTTCACCAAGTATTGTACTCATAATTCATCATGGTAAACATGATTCTCTATTTCACCTTCATATTCGCAAGCCACAACAAAGGGCATATAGCTATTGTAATGTCCCCGCCAGGGAACCCATAAGGAATCAGGTCTATGACCTAAAATTACAACTAAAATTTTTTTTTAACATTCTAACATATCATCATTACCATTCACAAGTACATTCCTTAAGGTTCCCTTAATGAATACAATTACCATTATTAAGTATTTCATTTTATTACTTAATCAAATAAATTCTATTTCCATTACAACTTCAATTTACATTGATTCCATTTCACATCAAAACCAATTACATTAATGAACTAGTGAAATTAATTTTTCTTACCGACTAACACGTAATTTACCCTTAGAAGTGAAACAAGCATACATTACTTATCATATCCACTAAGCACATTTATTCTTTCATATTTGTTTACTCCTTGACATTATCTATGCTCAACTCAATTGCACCATCAAAACTCAATTAAACTTTTCCAATAAGAGTCCTTATATCCTATCTTAATTTCAAGATAATAATAGAAAGAGTGTAAAGTACTTATCCATGTATTGATAACCAACATAAATCATCAAATGAATCATTTTTCCATAAGTTTAACTTCCACAAATTATCATCTATAACCTTGTACAAGTCTAGTTAAGAATTGAGATTAAAACCTAGTTTGAATAACCACACATTACTCATAATTGTACTATACATTTAAGAAATTACTTCTCATCACTATTTTAATAATATACATGTTTCCTACCCTTGTTATTTCACCTGGAGATATCCTTGAACCCTTAGCATATCTTTTCACTAACCATATATCAAAAGAAGTTTACATCCACAAGTACTTTTATTACAAAGATTTTCATAGAACCATTACCTTCAATTTCATTTAAAATTCACAAGAGATATACGGTGGGAATTTCTCATTGATTCAACCATACTCAATCCCCTTTTCAAATTCATAATTCTACCCTTCCCTTATACAAAGCTTATTTCTAACAATAATTACAATTACTGCACATTGCCCGAAGGCATATAGAAAGATAATTACATCAAGTTTCCCAAAGCTCACCATACATCTTTACATCTCAATAACAAAAGATAGATATGCATGATACAAGAACAAAATCTTCACCACTAAACAACTCAGAATCCAAGCCATGACATGAACCATGAACAATACCTCGAAAGAGATTTTCCACCCAACCATGTGAAATTGATAAAGTTCCACCCCCCATGCTAGGAGATAGAACCAAGGTACTCTCAAGACCTTAAGGCATTATAAGTCTCAAATACCAATAAAAAACCAAGACTAAAATAAAAAGAATAAGGCATACAAAAATATCATCATATTATAACACCAAGGTTAACATTCTAGGAGACCACCTAAGTGAGTGTCATCACACAACCTGTATATTGGGATCCTTCCTAGCAACCATGTAACCTCGGTCCCCCTTTATGAATAGGGATCCATCCTAGTAGTTATCCCTGGTCCCGGTACTCCAATTAGGTTTGTGTGGCCATTATTATGTTTTCTTTCATTATCTTTTGAATCCCCCCTTCCTAGGTTAATTTTTAAGGTTATCACTTTTTACAAACCCACCCATAGGATCATCTGGCAACCACTCTAGGGTTCCAGCACCTATGGTGAGCCACTCACTTAAGGTTCCTATTCCCTTACCCCATCACAAGCCACAAAACAAGATAAAACTTCCAAGTCTTGATTCATAGGTTTAGGAAACTCCCTTGTGCACTCAAGCCCTCAAAACGAGTCCTAACCTTAGCTGTATGCATAACAGGAACCATTGGAAGAATGTCTATTAAAAGACATCTCAAAGAGAAACATAAAACCTTTCACGTGCACAAGTAAAACTTTCCAAGGCTCATTCATAGGTCTAAGGAACCCTCCCACACACACTGGTCACGGAGATGAGTCCTAGCCTCATAAACTAAGCTCAAATCTATGCCAAGTGAAAAAAAAATCATCATAAGTAAACCATATAACCTCAACAAAATAGGTAACAAACGTACATAGGTGATACAAACTTCAAACATCACAAATAAATCATACTTGAAATAAAATACACCATAAACACTTTCAAGAACTAGAATCAAAGCATAGAAAAGAATAGGAAAGTTTAGGAACGTTTGGGGAACATTTAGGAGACCTTAGAGTAGTCTTAGTACATTAGACAACCCTAACCCTAATTCTAATCCCTAAAACACATCCTAAACCTTATTCAAGCATCTAAATGCACCATATAATCCCAACAAAACAAGAAATGAACATATTTAAAGTTTACACAAAATTTCATATGCCAAAACACCATGCTCTGCAAAAATCTCATGTGCCTAAAATATAACTAATTCTGATTTTTTTAAGAAATCTCAAAATTAGAAGTTGCATATTAACTCCTATGAATATGGAACCTATCTCAATCATCTCAGAAGGTACCTAAACCCTTTATACAAGTATAACTTAAATTAAAGTATGTAACGTACTTAAATGATGTTATACTTGTATAAAGCATGTTTTACCTATCTAGCTCAGTTCACACTAGCATTCCTATCTTTCTCAGTTAACACTAACATTCCTATCTTCCTCAGTTAATACTACATCGACCTCCCTTGGTTAACACTACACCGACCTCCCTCGGTTAACACTACATCGACCTCCCTCAGTTAACACTAAACCGACCTGCCTCGGTTATCACTAAATTGACCTATCTCGGTGAACACTAAATTGACCTGGCTCGGTGAACACTAAATCAACCTAGCTTGGTTAATACTAGACCAAACTAGCTCAGTTAATACTAGACCAACCAGGCTCGGTTAATACTAAACCGATAGAAACTACAAAAAATATGACTGTCAACTCTGACTTGTGGGTAAAACTGGGCATTATAGGAACTATGGTTGCCTAATCTGAGCACGACCCATTTGAGATCTCCCAATTTCCCTTAAAAAATAGCTCATCAATCCATCCTATCTACCTAACAAATGTGTTCCAGATCTGGACAAAGAAAGGCGGTGCACAAACCGACATGGACCAATAAGGTTTGAAATAACAGTTTCTAAATTCTGGAAGCACTCATGAATATTATGAAAAGATGGGAGATAAAAAGGAGAATACTAAGGATCCCACAGACTAAATTAATCCAAATAAAAGCATCAATTTCACAGAGAAATCTGTAAGAGGAAAATAGTAAGAAAATGACTGCATTTCAATCCTACACCTTCATAACCCTTCCTATTTCTTACTAGACTTCCCTATTTCATTCAATATTAGATAAACTCATCCTTCCACATGTCCATAAACAAAACTATATGATCATACACAATTTTATTATCATATCATATACAAACACATTCACATACAAAGGGGAAGAATGGAGATTCCTCCCAGTTTAGACCCTACCTTGGGTCCTGCGGAGAATCCTTTTCCCTTGATTGGATAATCTCTGCAAAGCTTCAATCCTTGAGTAGATATCCTTCTGGAAATCTTCCTCTGGCAATCAACTCCCAATAATCCCAAAAACTCTCCAACTCAAACTTTCACCAAAAATTTTCGGAGAAATCAATTATAGACAACTCAAAAGAAAACACATCTTCCAAAAATTAACATCCTCATGCACACAAAAATCTTCAAATATTTATCCCCCAACTATGTGGTTGGAGGAGTTGCTTTACGGGAAGCAACTTCTCCAACTTCCATAGTTGGTTGGAGGAACAACCAAATAATCTCCCGTAAAGACTTAATCAAGGTTTTTAATAAATTTAATTAGAATATCTTTTAATGAAAGCATAACAAGAATAATAAACAAATACCTTTCAAGAAAAACAAATAGCACAATAGGAAAGTAAGTAGCCTAACTTCTAGGAGGTCTCGAGTTCAACTCCCTCCTAGATAGCTAGCTTTTACTACAAGAGCATTTCTCTTATTAATATTATTTTCACTTTTTATTTAATACATTTATTGAGTTCACTCACTTTATTTTTTTTATCATAAATAACATACCATTACACAATTAATGAAAAACATACAATTATTATTATTTATATAAGCATGGATATGTGTGTGTGCACCCACATATACACACACCTATATAAAATACAAACAATATAACACATAAAATAAATAAATATATATATATATATATATATATATATATATATATATATATATATATATATATATATATATATATATATATATATATATATATATATATATATATATATATATATATATATATATATATATATATATATATATATATATATATACGTATATTTACAAGGATAAATCTAACTCACATCATAAATCATAGAACAACGTCAAATCATAAATCAAAAGACCACATCACATACTGCATTCAGAACCCCTAGCTAGGCCTAAACATAAATCTAAGTCCATGGGTAACCTTGAGAGTAATCTTGGTAATATCTCCACACAACAATAGTTTGAGGATTTTGAAGGCATGCTTAGACCTGTGTAGCCAGGTCGAGTTGATGCCTGGTACCTGCATCCTACAACACCAACCAACATGCATATATACATATATATAAATAGATAATGGCAACAAGGAGGGAGAGTGTGACATCATGTGGACCTCCTGTAGGAGTAACTATGACTGCCTCCCCTCATCCTACACTCACACCAAACAATGACATCAACAAAGCATAATTGGATTAGTATGGTTAGTACCAGAATAATCTCTTTTGCATATTATATAAAAGAATGCATCATAACATAATCATGTGAATATAAATCATCTATTAACTTTCAAAAACCCATTAGCCATCAGGGATGTACTCAAAATGTCCCATTATCAAATCAAGATAAACAAATCATATAACCCTAAATGCATTAGTCATGTCTAATCCCAACTAACATTATAAGAGAAGGTAACACATCTAACCCTTAAGTGATTATAATCAATTAACCTAAGGTACACATGAATAATAATAATGAGCATTTCACATAAAAGCATATAAGTCTACCAGGTGATCCTTTTAGCATTAAGGTCCTTAACTATTTCTAACACACAAGAAGACGTATAAGAACATACCTATGCAATTATTATTATTTCCCATATTAAACTATGAAGTTAGGGTGAGTTGTAAGCAATTCAGTTTAAGAAACCATCACAAGAAGGATCATTCTCACATATAGTCCTTCCTAATTTCAAGAGATCATAACCAAGACTTGATAGGGTTGGAGGGACATTACAGCTACCCACGAATCTCACTAGCCCCTTAGTAATCCCTAGGTGATTTATGGTTTAAAATAGACATGTAATTTTGTAGATTATAGTTCCTAACAATTTCTACAAGAATTGCACACTTAGGGCTTTGTTATATCCTTTCCATTTAACTAATTTCTTGTACTTTAGCTTTCATATGCACATAGTGTCATATATTGCTAAAGTGGGGGATAAATGTGCCATTGTAAATTGTAAGAACTTAAATTCTCTACAATTTCATGATTGTTTAGCACCTACCTTACTATGTTCTCATTATACATTGTATAATAGGACTTTATTATTGCACTTAATGCATACCTGAATTTGAATATGGGTCCTCTAATCTCCTCAAAATTTCTTGAAGTCAAGGTAGGCCCTTAATATTAGGTCTACTCCTTTATTTTCCCTCCAATCAAATAATTCATTTCACCTCCGAGGCCCTATTTGACTTTTTGTGGCCTCGGTACACTACCTTGATATTGTAATAAGCTATTTGTCTAAGTTTCACATCTACTAACTATTCAAGACCCACAAACCAAATTTTGGTCTATTAGGGTGGGACATGTTGTCATTGACAACATTTTCTTGGAACATGTTGCCATTGGTGACATGTTCCCTAGGTTTTTAGCCCAGATTTGAAATGGGTTCCTATCTCAAGGCATTTGTGGTGGATTCATATATGTGGTTGGCCTACTCAATTCTATCTCCTAATTTTGTATAAAAGAAACCCTCACACTTCATTTTGGCATGATGAAATAAATTGCAAGGTTGAAGCCCCAATTTGAAGACATCCCATGAAGTGATAAATTGTGAATCAAGGTTGCAACAATGTCTACCAATCATTTATATCCATTTCCAAGAATTCAAACATTCAAACATCACTTTAACATCATGGAGACACAAATATATTATGATGATGTCTAGGAGATCACCGATTGATGATTGGCTTTTACTCTTCCTTCTAGAATTGGTATGGTTTCTTGTTATCTTTAGATCTATACATGTGTGCTTTAAAATAGACATTTATGTTTCAAATCTATATTTATTTGCATGAATTGAATCACACATTGATTTCATTTTCATACTACATGGTTTACACTATCACACTTAGGGTAGATCTAGGCATTTATTTATGCATTTTAGCACCTAGCAATTTAAACATACTCTAGATTTATGAGCACCACACTTTATCTTTGTTATATTGGCTATTTGTAGAGGTGGCAATCACCAAAATGGAGGGTTGACCAAGGAAAACCCTTATATAGCCACACACACACACACACACACCCACAACCTCATATTTATAGGTGCATGAGATCCTAAATCGAGTTGTTAGACCATAGGAGCCTTCTTGAGAGAGAAATAGACTTTTTATAAAATTTATGGCATAAAGCTCTAGGTACATGATTACATTGGTGACATGTTCCCAGGAACATGATGACAGTGGTGACATGCTCCTCCCTTTTCACAATGAAATTTTAGGCACAAAAAGTTACATGTCTTTGTGTTTCAGATCTATAATTACATGTCACTTTGAGACTTTGACAGTCGAGAATTCATATCAGGAGCTTTATCTCCACCATTTGATCTCCAAGTGCATTCATTTCTTCTTCCTTTCTCTTTGTGCATTAGCTTTTTAGTTATATTAGATCAAATTTGCCATGCAGTCTTTTACTTATTGCCATTATCCCCATTCTTCTTGATTTTAAGCAACAAAGGAATATAGACCCTAAGAAGCATAAATATTGCATTAGAATCCTCATCATCAAAGGGTGTTGATCTGATTTTCTTTAAAGTGATTTTGTATTCCATTGTATTTTATTAATTGTGCAATATCCTCTTTATGTTTGTTACCATTTCATACATCACAATAGGCAAGGTGGATGAGGTAGACAAGTTGGATACACAAATAGACTAACTCTCCAAATATGGGACACTTTTGAGCTCACTTGACTGGTATGTGAGCAAGTGGAAAATGTATATATTATAGGTGTCTCACTAAGTGAGTACATATGTCTCAACTAGGTGAAGTGAGATAAAAATACTAAAATACCTAAGTACAAAATTAATCTTAGGTGTGAATAGGTCAATCTAGAAAGTGTTTACAACTAATCTGTTAGGTAGCAACACTATGGACACTAAATCCGTTCAACACCATTAGAAAGGGTGCAATCCATATGTTATGAGTTAGTTTGAATTATCATAATTTGAAGAAAGGTCATTTCCTTAAATCTCATAATAAACATGTTCGAATGATTTGAGTTGAAAATTTTGACCTACAACTTATAAATTTAAAGTCATTCCATTTCACATGTTTTTGATTAAGGAAAATAGGTTTTAAAGAGGCCTCGAAACCCAAAAAGTATTAAACATATATAGAAATATAGCAGTTACAGCTCACTAAGATATGATAGCCATAGCAAAAAATAGGCCAGACATAGTCCACCAACAAAACGAACAGTAAAAACCAGGAAACAGGACTAGAAACAGAAAGCAAAAAGCCAGGCTAGGCCCAAAAAACTAGGGGAGTAGATCAAGAAAATTCTCTGAGGATCTCCGCTGCTCGAATCTTGAGCTAAGACACCTTGTCCACTGCATCCTTGAGGTCAACCAGATCCTTGTCAAGTTCCTGCGTGTCTTTCTTCATGGTGTTGGACCTAGTTCTCTTCCTCGGCCCTTCCTCTAGAGTTTTATCTTTGCTACTATTTGGGGACTCCTCCTTGTTGCTCCTGTGTTCCTCAAATTTACTGATCAAGACTTTTATGTTATCATTTGAGGCTTTGAGAATGTTGTGGCTCTGCTCCACAATTTTCTGCAAAGTCCCCTCCAAGCTCTGCATTCTCTTCTTCACATCCTCCATTTTGCTTTCCATCTCATTCTTCTCCTTTGTTAGCATAATCTTTCTACTGTTGTCGTCCCTTTCCAGCATTCCCACTTGAAATTTTAACTCCTGAATTTCATGGAAAGTCCATTTGGTTGTCCTGTAGCTATCAATGACACTATTTTTGGCATTATTGAGGACATCCATCTAAGGGTGTTCTTTGGTGATGTCACTTAGAATCACCAAGGTAGGGTCTATGATGTCCTCTATTTGAATCTTGCCTTCCTTATTTTCCTTTACCAGGTTTCGCATCATTTCTCTCTTTAGGCCCATTCTAACAGACACATTGTGGAAGTCTCTCCAAACCACATTCTTCTCTTTATCTATTATCTTGCATGCATACTGGTTGGCCCCTTGATCTTCAGCAACTTGCATATGATCATCCTCTCTCCCCTGACTCTCCTCTTCCTCTTCACTATCCTTCCCTTCCTCTTGTCCTTCCTCCTTATTCTCCTCTTCCATTCTCCTCTTTTTCCTCTATTTCCTACCACAATCCGTAACCTCTTCCCTGTTTGCTAGCATTTTGATGATAAAGTTTCTCTTCCCCTTCTTATTTTTCTTAGTTTCCTCCTCATCCCCAATTGTATCTTCCTCAGCTTCAGCATTGTCTCCCTTAGTGTTCATGCCATCCACTTCCTTATCATAATCCCTATCGAAAGAGACCTCAATGCACTGCTTAGAATTCAGTTTCTCCTTTTTAACCTATTTTTCTTTCTTAGTCTTCTTTTTCCCCTTTTTGGTTTGTGGGGAGGCATCAAAATCCAAGTTCAAATGCATGTCTTGACTCTCCTCAGTGTCAGAAGGGACATACTCTTCTTCACCCGAATTGAGCTCTTCATCAGAGCCCTCCATCCCCCCTTTCCCCTGCTTAATTTCTTTACCTATGGTTTTAGCTTTGAAAAACTCATAAATCAACAACAACAGGCCTTCATGAAATACATGATTACCAATGGGTTTCTCCCTATAATCATTTATATTTTCATTGATGGACAAGTAGAGGTAAAAAGGAATAGAGATTTTAGTCCCAGACCTGAAATGGTTGAGAAGCACAAAGTGGTAGGAGTATATGTGATTGAACCTCATGTCCAGAGATATGTATTTAATTATCACTCTCAACATGAACCTCCACAGTGGTTTTATGGACCTCGACAGGTAGTAAGTGTCATGCTTCTCAAGAGCCTTCTTCTCCTCCTTTCCTTTGGTGAATTCCACCATCGCCTGACCAGAAATGCGACGATCTCTATAGAATTTCTTTCCAACAATAGGTATGTCTGTAACCATAGAAATAACCTCCTCCGTCACATTGAACTCAACCCCATCAATCTTAACACTCCCCTCATTCCAATTTTTAACCATTGTTTTGGTGATCGAGGGTTTCCATCCATGCAGTCTTTCGATGAAAGAGGTCACCTCCCCTTTACTCAAAATACCCCACACCTTTGACTGCCTCTGCCATTTCTTTGCCTCATCCTCAGGTTCCCTTCTGTGGCATTCCCCCACCATTTTCCTTCTCGTTCTGTAGACAAAGCTTCTGGTCATAGAGCACTTCAAAGTTTTGGGCGAGAAGCTGGTATGAAAAATGTTCTTGATCCTTCCCTTAGCATTTGGAGAAATACACCCAAAAATAGGCCCTGATGTGCAAAGATGGCAGTTGCCCAGGTGATTTGTACTTTGGCTCATGTTTTCACACATCATATATCAGCACAAATTCCCTAACACATAAACTTTCATCATTATATTTTGATATTTTCAAATATACTCAGGATTCTCTCACTTTCCATTAATTCCTTGATTTTGAGCAGAATTAAATGTCCTTCCCTCCATCTTTACACCTCATTATTTCTAACAGCCCAATTGGCCAACCTATCAACAACTTGGTTAGCCTCCCTGTACTCATGTTCCACGTGGATTTTTTCAAAAGACTTGAGGAACTAGACACTTTCATTAACCAAGTTGGCTATCGTCGAGGTCGACATATTTTTTTCATTGAGACAGTCTATTATGTTCTTTGAATCACCTTCCAACCACAGATTCCTAACTCCAATATCCATAGCCAGCTTAATGGTTTGATGAGCCGCAGTCACCTTCGCAACATGGTTGGTTTTCACTCCCAGAGGAGCCGATATAGAAACAATGCCTTTCCCATGTTCATTTCTGATGATACCCCCAATCCCAACCTAGCCAGGATTGCCTTTCGCAGCACCATTGAAGTTGGCTTTATTCTAGCCCTCAAGAGGAAGGGACCATCTGCAATCCTCCCTTTTGCTACAAACCTTCTCCTTAGCATTGGTAAGCAGGTTATAGCCTTTGATAATAGTGTAGTTTTTGACCAGAGCATTTAAACTTTTTTGAAAAACCACCTTAGCATTAGCTTCTTTTTCCTTGAATATACAGTTGTTCCGCTCCTTCCACACCCCCAGCAAAGATGAGGGAGAGACCAAGCCCATAAGCCTTGACTCACATCCCCAGCCACTCCTCTATGCCATTGTTGGAATAGCTCAGTTATGTTATTGGGAAAAACCCAAGTCTGCTTGAAAAAAGCCAGGAAAGAAGACCATATGTTCCTGGTGAAATGACAATGTATGAAAAGGTGATCAACACTTTCCAATTGTGTTTTACAAAGGATGCAACGATTAGGAATCTAATGGCCTCTCTTGATAAGGTTGTCCACCATCAAAATTTGGTTTTGAAGCATTAACTAGAAAAAGATGTTGATTTTGGGAGTTAGGCCAGCAAACCAAGCATCAGCCCAGACAGGGACAGGACCACACCTCTGCATAGTATCATAGCCCGACGCCACAGTGTAGTTGCCATCCTTAGTTGGCCCCCAAACAAGTTCATCCTTGCTGTGAGACAAAGGACAAAGCCTGATCATATTCATCACTGGTTTGAGCTCCTAGGAAATCTCAGTTAGATTAACCCAATTCTCGTTTACCCTATAGTCTCTCACCCTGTAGCCAATTCTTTCCATGCAAATCATCGCCCATCTATTTTACTGATCAATATTCCATAAAGGCCCCACACCAAGCCAGTCATCAAGCCAAAAATTGATATCTTCACCATTGCCAAGTTTCCATTTCACCTTCTCAAAAGCTAAACCCTTAGTTTTAATGATGCCATTCCAAATAATAGATCCCTTAGGCTCCTCCTCCCTACTGATAAACTGCTTTAAGTTGATGTTGGCTACATACTTGTTTTCTAGAATGTCCCTCCATTCACCTTTGGATATAAATATCCTCCAAATCTGTTTAGCTTGCAAAGCCTTATTGAACTGCTTTAGATTCCTAATCCCCAAACCCCCCTATTTTTTAGATTTGCAAATATTATCCCAAGCCACAAGCGGGCACTTCTTATTACCTTCCGGTCCAGCCCACAGAAACTTCTTTTGGATGGACTCCAAAGTAGCAGCTACTTTGGAGGGAATAGAGAAAAGGTTGAGAGCATAAATGGGCAAATTCTGAAGAGTGGACTTGATTAGAAGCACTTTTCCAACCTGACTCAGGATAATGCCCTTCCAGCTAGCCAACTTTCTATTGAACCTATCAATTAAGTTATCCCAAAAGTGGTCAGGAGGTCTAGTCCCCATAGGGAGACCCAGATAAGTGGAAGGAAGGGTTCCAATGCCACAGCCCAAGATGTTAGCAATTTTCCTCTATCTGCCTTCAAGGGTGTTGACAAAAAAGACCGACCTCTTGTTCCAATTAATTAGCTGACCCGTAGCATTAGAGTAAGAATTAAGAATTTCCTTCACCTGTCTGGCTTCCTTAACCGAAGCATCTCCCCCAAGGATGGTATCATCCAAAAATTGCTAATGATTGAAGACCAGGGGTCCGGAGGAAGGTTTCAAACCAACTAAATCACCTTTGCTCCTTTTTTCAAGAATCAGTCTGCCCAAGCATTCAACCAGAATAATAAAGAGGATGGGAGAGAGGGGTTCCCCTTCCCTGAGCCCTCTAGAAGATTTGAAGAAATCCGTGGGAGAACCATTGATCATAACCGCAAAGGTGGGGGTGGATCTCAGTTGAGAAATGATCTTCCGAATGTTGTCATTAAAACCAAAAGCATGCAAAACTTGATCCAGGAATGACCAATCCACCCTGTCATAGGCCTTAGATAGGTCAAGCTTGAGCAGGAAACCATCCTTTTTTCCTTCCTCTAAAGAGTGTATCACCTCATGAACAACTATAAGAGTCCAGGATACCTGGGACAAAGCCCGTTTATTGTGGGGAAATGATCTCCAGAAGGATTTTAATCATTCTAATAGTTAAAACTTTAGAAAAGATCTTATAGAGAGAGTTGCAGAGACTAATAGGCCTAAAAGAGTCAAAAGTGTCCACACCTGGAACTTTGGGAATGAGAGCCAAGAAAGTGGCATTAATCTCTTTGAGCAGACTCTTGGCACCAAATAATTCCTACATTGCTTTAACAGGATCCTCTTTAAGAACTTCCCAGTACATCTGGAAGAAGAAAGTAGGGAACCCATCTGGGCCGGGGGCTTTCTCAGCAGGCAGAGAGAAGACAACCACCTTGATTTCCTCCATATCTGGTATAGCTGCAAGGGCTCTATTCTGACAAGCCTTAATAACTCTGGGGATGGACTTGAGAATAGCTTTTTGATCCTCAACACCCAGATTTGTCTCTTTGGAGAGGATGGAGGAGAAAAATTTGATTGCTTCCTGGGCGATCTCCATATCATCTTTAAGAGAGACATCCCCCTTTTTGATAACACTAATTTTGTTGGCAGCCCTATGCTTTATTGTAGAGAGGTGAAAGAATCTAGGGTTTTTGTCCCCTTCCTTAAGCCACACCAATCTAGAACGCTACCTCCAAAACATTTCCTCTTTGCTCACAATGTTGTGAAGATCAGCTAGGATAACCTTTTCAACATTCAGTCTCTCCTCATCATAACCCACATTTTGTATCTCCTCCCAAACCCCAACAAGATCCTCCATTATCCTTTCTTTAGTCTGGAAAATATCACCAAAGTCCTTTTTGTTCCATTTCCTGATTTCCATTTTAATATTTTTGAGTTTCTTTGCCACTTTAAACATAGCAGTCCCTTCCACATCAATGCTCCACCAGTCTCTTATTCTATCGAACAGACCCGGATGAACAATCCACATCTTCTCAAATCTGAATAGGAAGGCCTTTTTCCTATTGCAAAGCTCAAGAGTGAGAGTGATCGGGGAATGGTCCGAACCAAGTCTAACCAAAGTGGAGAGTTTCCAATGGTAAGAGTTCATCCAGTCCATAGTGATCAAAGCTCTATCCAGCCTAACCTAAATGCACTCCAATCCAATTCTTCTATTAGACCAAGTAAACTTACCACCATCTAATTCCACATCAAGGAGAGCTAGCTCATTAATAAAATCCGCCAAGTGTTGTCTACTATTCCATTTCACATGTTAAATATGGATGAAGACCAAGACTTTTTTCTTTGTTTAGATCACAATTACAACTAAACTTAATTTTTTAATTTAAATTTTAATTAAAAAATAAACTAAAAGCCATTAAGACTCGCTTCACATTGATAGCAAAGTTGGTAAAGTCATTTGGTCCAAAATTGAAACCCCTTGTATGTACATAATTCCTATTTTTTATTAAAATGATTGTATTACATGGATAATGATGTCTCTTCCCTTGTATGATCAACTATAATATTATAAGGGGACATACATCTAAACTAGAAGCAATCCACCAACTAAATTCAGTTGATGAGAATGAAAATATACATATGTACTTTAATGAATATTGTAATTGTAATTTTATTTTTCTTTCATTTATTTTGTTACAATATGTTCTCTCAAAAGCAAAATTATAAATTAGGAGCTCTTTTATTTTGAAAATAAAAAATACAAAACAAAACAATACAACATGGTATTTTATGATCCAATTGCAATATAATAAAGTCATTTTCAATAAAATGTTGAAACCCCTTGTGAGCTTATATACTTCCAATTTTTAATTAAAACAGTTGAATAACATATATAATGCCATCTCTTCTTTTGTTAATTTAATCGTAATAATATAAAGAAGCATACATCTAAATCAAAAGCCACACCCCAACTAAATTAAATTGATAACTAGTGCATAATTCCAATTTCATTTTTTTTCATTATATGGTATTCTTGCCTACAATCTCAAGAACAAAGATAATTTCGGGAACTCTCTTTTAAGAAAGATAATGACAATATTAGATCTATGGTTCAAAACGTTGATATAAACACATATACAACTTCATTTAAATTCATTTAAATATCCAATTAATGACATGTACATACGCTTTAATGAATATATAATTCTATATTTCTTTTATTTATTTATGATATGTTCTTTCTGAAAAAAGAAGTTATTAATACTTTTTAATTTTAAAATTGTAACAACATAAAATGGTATTTATGATCCAATTCTAATATTATAAATTCATTTAGTCAAAATTTAAACCCCTTGTGCATATGCACTTCCACAAGATTGAATTGCATAGAAAACTACATCTCTTTGTGTAGTCAATTATAATATTAAAAGGGAACATTTATATTAACCATATCCCCCAACAAAGTCACGAATTAGGGATTACTCTGTTTTAAGGAAAACAACAATACAACATTTCCTCCCCTGTTTTCCTTATTTCCTCCCCTGTTTTAAGGAAAACAACAATACAACATGCTATGTATGATTAGAAATATTGATATGAAATCATATAATCGATTTAAAAAACAATATTTTTTTGTTCATTCCAGAAAAAACAAAATTGTGTGGAAATATACAATTGATTCGAGAAACAAAATATTGACATAAGACATACGATTGATCAGAGAAACATACGATACATAATTTAAAACATTGATATAAAGACACATATTATTGATTTGAGAAATAGACACATATACAATTTGATTGATCGGATAAATATAAGACAAATGATTGAAAACGATGATGATAGAAAGATATATACAATTGATCAGAGAAACAATCTTTTAAATACCCAATTAATCATCTGTACAGTTGACCTGGAAAATCACAGGATGAACAACAAAACTGTATGCAAATTATCAATCTACTTGTTATGACGGTCTACAAAACCTAGATTGCTTCTGCACAATCTTGGGTTCAGACCTCTTTTTCCTGCTATACAATCTAAATACAAGTGGGTCTCTCTGAAACCCACATAATTACAATTGATGCGAGGATGCTTGCTGCACACGGTAGCTCAGAATTCCATTGTACAGAGCAACTCTGTTGGCCGGAATCTTCTGCTCTGTTTTCTCGATTGACTGCTCCGAATTCAATTGGGTCTCTGAATTCATAATCTTCGCCGGAATCTGACGCCCACGGTATTCCCGATTATTGACCTCAGGCTCCACTATTTCTACAGCAAAATGGACTTTTTTCTTCGTTTTATTCCTCTTGTCTGCAAAACATACATAAATTAATCAGAAAAGAAATGAAAAAAGACAGATTTGTTCTACAGAGGACAAACATATGGAAGCATGAAAAGCTACCTGAAGAAAGACATGAGCGCGTGGGTGAATTATAATTTGTGGGTTTAATCAGTTTTTGGCGGCCTATGATCGCAATCACAATTGCGGCCGTCAACAATCCCATTCCTGTGCATTTGCCCACCATTGTTGGAATTTTTTCCTTTATCAAGATCACACTTTTATATGAATCCAATCGAGTTTTATGCAAGAACAAAGGATGATCAATGATCAATCCAGACAAACATAAACAACCTGAGAATAAAAAACAGAGCTTGATGATTATGCGATTCAGGGGACTTTCACCGGCCAAGAATTCATTTTTTTCATCATATGCTATGTTGTGTGATCCCCAAGTAAAGAAAGCCAGCAGTTATAATTCAGTGGTTGGAGTTATTGACCATTCTTTTCAATGTTTGGTGGTCATCAATGATGTCAGATGCCAGCAGCTTCCTCGACCGTCAATGGCGGGCCTACTCTTTGCAATGGTGGGATCAAAATAATTGGCAAGAGTCGCCGACACTTTTATATTTGCATGGCAGGTGGAAGAATGTAGAGAGTTGTGGGCACATTGTGTCACGTCACAAAATTCATTACATGCACGTGAACATTGGTTTGTCTAGGAAACGCCCATGAAAGAGCACTTGTTAGGTTAGCATTTGCACACATGGTGCTACTTGTAAAATGGGTTCAATTCATTTAGGTAATGAGTTCAATTCATGTAGGTTGAGAAGGTGTTTGGAAGAAAGAAGAAATGTTATACTAGATTTTGTTTTTGACTATGATCAAAAGGTAGGTTTATTGAGAGGTCAATGTCAAAAGGTAGGTTTATTGAGAGGTCAATGTCTTTTATTGAGTTATTTAGAGGTCGATTTCTTTTAGAAAATGAAGACTCTCATAGTTCAATTGAGGACTTACTTGTATTGTCTTCAATATGAAATAGATAGATGAAAGTGACTTAAAGAGGTATAGAAAGAGAGAGTTTGTGTCTTCTGCATAGTTGGAATAGATGAAACAAATAACATTTATTTTTGGAATGTAAAGCTTATAATGACATATGAGTTAATTTTACCAATGATCTTTTGGAGAGACTTATTTAGAGATCGATAAGTGCTCAAGACTGAAGACTCTTATAGCTAAATTGAGGTTTAACTTGGATTATCTTCAAAGTGAAATAGATAGATGAAAATGGCTAAATGTGGCAACCCACTTTTCAATTAAGTGAATTTGATTAAATAACTATGTACTTTATTATGATATTTTTACTTTGAGTTGAATTTAAGTCTAAATTGATAACAGTTTTAAAAAATAATAAATAAATCTTCAAAGGAGACATAGTGGAAACAAAAATTCAGGAGATAATTGTGGTAAGAATTGTACAGATGGCATGAATGCTTCCTCGAGATCAGAGACCCTCTGTCAACACTGAAATTTGTGGCATGTAAAGGAGAATCATTTAATGTGGAGATTATGGAAGCTCTCAAGGGATATCAATAAATTTATTTTTATTATTTTTTTTGGAAAAAAATGCGAAGGAGGGGGTTTCAGTGCCATGACAACTTGTCTTGGAGAAAATGTGTTTCCTTGAGTGTCGCAGGGGATGAAAGGAAGCCATGTTAGGTTACTCAATCGTAGGTACAGTACCATCAGCATCATGGATTTTCTAGGCATGTTGCACCAGAACTAGCTCTAACGGCGGTACCAAGTACTCAGTCTACCACAATGTAGGGCGAACAATCAAATTGGTAGCCACCAGAACGGGTTGTGGAATCTAGGTCAGATGTCTATCGTTTACAAGTGATATAGGATGACAATGTTTTAGAACAGATTAACTTGGACAAGTGGAAGCACATAAAAATTTGGCATTTTACCAGGTTCCCTCCACCATTTCCTAAATTCAATAATTCTTTGTCACTAAATCGTTACTAGAAATAGGATTTTGTTATTTTCCTTATCTTTAGAGATCACAGTAATTTTCAACCATGTTTAATATAGCTTTCTTATGTTGTATTGTTAATCCTGTCTTACCAAATGTTAATAATTTTTATTTAATGCTTTACTTATTGTTGCGTTTCTTTATTCACAACAATATGAACAAAATAAATACAAATTTATTTATGTTTGGAATGTTTCTTTTAATAATATAAAGAAAAAAGTTTATATAATGAAATATTGGCCAAAACACCTTGCTTTGAAGCTATTGGATTTTTTGATCCTCATCCTCTAATGTTTTTGATTGAGGTAACGACAGGTTTTGAAGGGGACCCAAAACCCTTTACATACTAGAAGAAAGATAAGTCATTAAGATCAACAAAATTAAAACAACTGCCCATAAAGAAGCGACAGTACCTAAAAAGGGCAAGCCCCAAGAAATACAATAAGTTCCAAAGCTTAACACAAAAAAATCCAAAAAACTACTAGCACAACAACTGAACACCAAGAAACACACCCATCAAAGAAAATCAGTCCAGATTTCTAAGGAACTCCTCAGAGTCCACCAGCAAGCCCTGAATCTTTTGGATTGAATCCTTTAGGCTCGAGGGATCCTTAGGTGGGGAGGTCATCTTCTTCTTAGTGCTTGATTTGGTTCTAGTACCAAGACCAACAATATGCTCATCTTGTTTAGTGTCATAAAAAATGCCATTAGCCTTTGAATCAGTTTGATTACCTTCCAGCAAAGCATATAGCACAGTTAGATTATTGATAGTGGCTTTGATTCCCTCATTACTGAGGGTGAGTAACTTCCTTAGCATAGTATCATTGTTATTGGCTCTGTTAAGGATGAGAGTGATTTTTTCCTGAACAATACTATTGATCTTATCTACCAACAAACTAGAAATTTTAGAATTCTCAATAAAAACATTTTTATTAGCAACATTATACATGGTTGCATCATTTCTCATTTTATCCAAAGTTTTATCAATCACATCATACCTAGCCTCCATAGCTCTTTTCTTCACCTTGAGATCTTGGATTTCATGGAAAGCCCATTTGTCAAGGTTGAAGGACAAAATGGCTTTGCTCCTAACCGCATTGAGGATGCTCAAGTTAGTGACTCTTCTAGGATTGAAGTCCATCTTCTTACCCTTACCAGAATACTCCTCACCATTTGGGTTCTCAGTAGCAGTTTTATGACAGGCATCAAAGGCCCAATTGACGGTGGGGTTGACAATGTTGGTCAGATTCTCAAGAAGAGAAGTATCCTTCACATTCTCCTAAACATCCATTTTAGTTTCCTCATTGTTAGTAGCAATTTCTTCCTCGTTAGGTTCCATTTCACTGTTCACCTCTTCCACCCTACATGTCTCTTCATTAGCACCTTCCTCCTCCTGATGGGTATCTTTAGCAAATTGGTCCCGATCCATCAATTTAGTAGTATCCCCAGAAATCTCCTGGTGGGAATCCTTATCAGAGACATCTTTTGGGTCATCAAGAATAATATCTTCATTACCTTCCAAAGGGTTAGAGCTCAACACCATGGTTTCCTCATCTTCCTTGTCAACCATAGGAGAGTCATCCTTAACCAACATCTCCTTCTCTTTAGGCACTTCATTATCCAGTCCATCATCATCAGATTTTATGTCATCACCATCATCCTCAGATTTCATGCCTTCAACCTAATTAAAAATAGAGAGGGACTCTTCTTTCTTAGCAGGTGTAGCCTTCCATTTCTTAGAGGAGGTCGGGCTACCTTTCTTCACAGAACTACCCTCAGAAGATTTCCTTTTCTTCTTGCTTATCTGCTTGGGAAAAGGGCTAGGGACCTTATCTCTGGTGTACTATGCAATAAGAATAATTAATCCTTCATGAAGGACCGATGAGGAAGATTTGATTCTATTGTCCATAATACTCTGGTTCAAGGAACTTAACAATGTTTGGTGGTCATCAGTGATGTCATATGCCAGTAGCTTCCTCAACCGTTAATGGTGGGCCTATTCTTTGCAATGGTGGGATCAAAATAATTGGCAAGAGTCACCGACACTTTTATATTTGCATGGCAGGGGGAAGAATGTAGAGAGTTGTGGGCACATTGTGTCATGCCACAAAATTCATTACATGCACGTGAACATTGGTTTGTCTAGGAAACACCCATGAAAGAGAACTTGTTAGGTTTGTTAGGAATGAATGCAAAGTGTTTTGGCAGTCATTCTGTAGCAATTGTTGTTGCATTCATGACTTGGATTGTCATTGATGTCAACACAGTGATATTCTAGATATTAGTAGGAAAGTAGGTACAATTTTGTTTTGCACACATGTTGTATTGCAGATTAGATTTTGTGCAGTTGATGGTATGTTCTTTGGTGTGTTATTAACCTATGGTTAACAGTGCAAAAATAAATTCATTCATTTGTAAGAGTTATGAGCATTTTGGTGAAAGCTGTGTTTAGACAGTGTTTCTGTGTAGCGATGTTAAAAAATCGGAGGATATCTCTTAGCTGGGATGGAATCTGATTTTGTGCAGTTAAAGGGATGTTGGAGACTTATTAATGATGATGTGTTTCATAGTGCAAACTTCGAGGATATGTTTGGAGAAATTTACAGTAACTGGAAGTCAACAGTTTTATGTGAATTCTGTGTGTAGCGTGTAGAATTTATTATTTTGTAATTGAGGACCGACTCATTTGTAATTATTTGAGTTTGGTTTATAAGAAGGAATTTTTTCCTTATTGTAATGTGTACTATTAAGAGTGAGATGCGAATATATGCATGAAGTGAAGAAAAGAGCTAATTCAGTGATGAAGGAAGACTTGTGAGTACAGAGATCTAAAATTGTGATCTTGTGTAGTAGAGAGTGCAGTTTTGGCATAGTGTGAAGGAGGTAATATATTTCATATTATTTTGTTGAATAATTCTAAGATCTTTTGGACAGTGGGTTCAGAGATCTTGCCTTGAAGCTGTTTGGGCAGTGGGTCCTTCTATCTTCCATAAACTCTTAACCGGGTTAGAATATTTTAATAGGGATTCAAAATCTCCTAATAGGGTTTTATATGTACTGAATGTATCTCATAAGACTCCTAACAGGGTCCATCCTCTAACAAGGAACTTTCATAATAGTGCATCATTTTGTGGGCATCATTCCCACCAGGGTTTATTCTTTTCAAGAGTTTCCCTAGTTAACATATCTTGTGTTATTATGCAATTGTGTATGATTATCTTTCTATGGTTGATCAGTACATTGATTATATTGTTTAAAGCTGTTGAATGGATAAATTATCAGATAATTGATTCACTCCCCCCCTCTCAGTTATCTTGGGGATCTTTACTTTCTAACAATTGGTATCAGAGCAGCAGGTCTTTGAAAGAAAAGTTTAACAACTTAAGGAGATCCATGGCGAATTTCAGAAAAGAAAGCCCTAAGTTTGATGGAGTAAATTTTGACAGCTGGAAAGAAAAGATGAAGACACATCTATTGTGTTTAGGACCAAGTTATTGGTTGATTACAAAGAATGAGAAGACTATCATTGAGGAAGACAATCTAGAGGCAAGAACTAAAGATGAACTAGATCTATTCATGTGTAACATACTTGCAAGAGAAGCACTTTTGTCAGCACTACCGGAGAATGACTATAGTCAAGTAAGATGTTTGAAAACATCTCATGCAATTTGGAAAGCTTTACATTCTACTTTTGAAGGTGATGAACATGCAAAGAAGGCTAGATTACATAATTGGATTTGTGCATTTGAAGATATCAGAATGATGGAAGATGAATCTATTAGAAGCTATATTGGTAGGATGTCTGAGATTGTGATAGGAATAAAGTCTTGTGGAGGTGATAAGATAGAGAATGAAGTGATATGGAAAATTCTGAGAACTTTGACACCAGTATTCAAGCAGACAACACAGATGATTGAACAAGTGATACCTTGTACATCAAACTTTTCAAGAGAGACTCTTCTTGGAAGATTAGAAACAACAGAGATGAACTTGAGATTATCAAGAGAGCTACCTAGAATGGAAATAGCATTCAGTGCTCTTAGCATTAGACCTACAAGAAGTACTAGTGTGAATGGAGATTATGGCAGCAGTAGCAGATCTGAGGAAGATAAGAAGATTGAAGAAGGTATTGCATTACTTGTAAAAAGAGAACCAGATGGTAAGAAAATATTTAAATGTTGGACTTGTCAAGAATATGGTCATTTTACATCTAAATGTCCTAAAAGAGTTAAGAAGTATAGAAGCAACTTTAAACCTAGGAGATCTAAAGAATGTTATTATGCAAATGATGAAGATTTTGAAGCAGGAATTGAAAAACATTTAAGTGAAAGTGATAATGATAACTTTGAGGAAATAGGATTTGTAGCAATTAAAGAAGAAAGTTCTGAATCTAATAAAAGGGAAGAAAAAGCAGTAGTTTCACAAGTTGAAAAGAAATCTGATTGGATTATAGATAGTGGTTGTTCACATCATATGACTGGAGATAAAAGAAAGTTTGTTAAGTTAGATAATTATGATGGAGGAATTGTTAGGGTTGGTAACAATGCACTTTGTTTGATTAAGGGTATATGATCTATTACTCTTGATGGAAAGACTAACACTGATGATGTTTACTTTGTTGATGGACTAAGACATAATCTACTAAGCGTTGGACAATTGGCTGATAAGGGTTATCAAGTTTGGTTTTCTGAGAAAACTTGTGTGATAAAAGATAAAGATGGAAATCTGATTGGAAAAGGATCCAGAACCAGAGGTAATGTATTTCAATTGAATCCTACTGAGATGACATGTTTGATAACCAGGATTGATGATAGTTGGTTATGGCATAAAAGGTTTTGTCATATAAACTTTGATAATATTGTCAAGGTGAGCACTACACTTGTGGTAAGAGATTTACCTAGAATTATGAAACCTACTAACATGATTTGCAAAGAATGTATGATGGCAAAGCAGAAAAGGAGTTCATTTCCCAATAAGAAGTTTACATCGACAGAGAAGTTGGAGATTGTTCATATAGACTTGAGTGGTCCTACTAGGAATAGAGGATTCTATGGTGAAAGGTATTTTATGATTCTTGTTGATGATTTTACAAGAATGATGTGGATTGCATTTTTGAAAGAAAAATCTGAAGCATTTGATAAATTTAAGATCATGAAAAGAAAAATTGAGAATGAATCTAGAATGAAGATTAAGTGTCTAAGATCTGATAGAGGTGGTGAATTTACATCTAGAGAGTTTAACACTTTTTGTGAAATGAGTGGTATTAAGAGACAACTTTCAGCCCCTAGAACACCAGAAAAAAATGGTATTGTAGAAAGAAGAAACAGGTCAATAACTAAAGCAACAAGAGCTATGTTGTTTGAAAATGATTTGGCTAAAACTTTTTGGAGAGAAGCAGTGAACACAACAGTATACACTATGAACAGAGTACAAATCAGAGCAGATACAAACAAGACACCTTATGAATTATGGTTTGGACATACACCCTTAGTTAAGTATTTTAGAATTTTTGGAAGTAAATGTTATATAAAGAGAGATGATGATATAGGAAAGTTTGATCCTAGAAGTGATGAAGGAATATTTCTTGGATATTCTTTAAAAAGGAAAGTATATAGATGTTATAACAAAAGAACTAAGACTATTGTTGAAAGTGCAAATGTAAAAGTTGATGAGAAGTTTAAAATTCAAGAAAGAATACTTGATTATGAATCTGATGGAGAAGCACAACCTCAGCCTAACATTGAAAATGCAGAATTATTTTTTGAAACTAACAGTGATTTGCTGAATGAAAGTCATACTGAAGAAGACAGAGAAGAAAATAGAGAAGAAAATAGAGAAGAAAGCAGAGAAGAATCTACAATCGAAACAAGATCAGTAACTATGACACCTAGCAGGTATACTTCAAGACATCACCCTATTGAGCAAGTTATTGGAAGTTTAGATAGAGGAGTTTTGACTCAAAATAAGGTACATTTATGTTTGATTTCTCAAATTGAACCTAAGACTATTAATGAAGCTTGTGAAGATGAACATTGGATCAATGCTATGAAAGAAGAACTAGAGTAGATTGAAAAAAACAAGACATGGGAATTGGTCCCTAGACCTGAAGACAAGAATGTGATTGGAATAAAGTGGGTATTCAGAAACAAGATGAAGAACAAGGAGAAGTGATAAGAAACAAAGAAAGATTGGTATGTAAAGGATATTCAAAACAAGAAGGAATTGACTATGAAGAAACTTTTGCACCTGTGGCCAGACTTGAAGCAGTGAGAATGTTTCTAGCATATGCAACTTACAAGAAATTCAAAGTGTATCAGATGGATGTGAAGTCAACATTTTTGAATGGTGAATTGGAAGAAGAAGTCTACATTGAGCAGCCTAAAGGTTTTCCTTTGACACAAGAAGTAGATATGGTATGTAAGTTAAAGAAAGCTTTATATAGATTAAAACAAGCACCTAGAACCTGGTATGCAAGATTGGATAAGTATTTATTGAAATTGGGATTTATAAAAGGAACAGCAAATAATAACTTATACACAAAAGAAATTGAGAATGGTTTGTTGGTTATAGTTATATTTGTTGATGATATTATCTTTGGAGGAGAAGATGAAGCTAGTGACAAATTTGCAGATGAAATGAAGACTGAATTTGAGATGAGCATGATTGGAGAAATGAAATATTTTTTGGGATTACAGATAACACAAAGCAAGGAAGGTATATTTGTAAGTCAGAATAAGTATTTGAATGACTTATTGAAAAGATTTGGAATGGAAGATTCTAAACCTATTGGAACACCTATGGTAACCAGACATAAGTTATCTAGCAAAGATGAGACACTAGCAGTTGAGCAAAAAAAGTACAGATCTATGATTGGAGGATTGCAGTACTTGACACATACAAGACCTGATATAGCACATTCAGTGGGGATTGTAGCAAGATTTCAAGAAGAACCTAGAGAATCACATTATGTAGCAGTAAAGAGGATACTGAGATATCTGAAAGGAATAATGGATTATGGATTATGGTATGAGAATTCTGATGATTTTACCTTATGTGCCTATACTGATGCAGATTGGGGAGGCAACGTTGATGAAAAGAAAAGCACCAGTGGTGGAGCCTTTTTTCTTGGAGGTAAATTGGTCTCTTGGCTAAGTAAGAAGCAAAATTGTACTTCACAAAGCACAACATAAGCAGAATATGTTGCAGCAGCAAATAATTGTAATCAGATTATTTGGATGAAGCATATGTTGAAAGATATTGGAATAAAGTTTGATGAGCCTATTGTTATACATTGTGATAACACCACTACAGTGAGTATGTCAAAAAATCCTATTTTACATTCTAAGACTAAACATATTGAGATCAAGTATCATGTTGTAAGAGAGAAAGTTGCAGAAAAAGAAGTAAGATTGGAGTACATAAGTACAAAGGAGCAGATAGCATATATATTTACAAAGCCTTTACCTAAGGATACATTTGTGTATCTGAGAGGTATGCTTGGGGTTATGCCCCAACCTATTTTTGAGAATTGATGTAGATGATTGCATCTGTCTAGTGGTATATGAGCCCTATCTTTCTTTTGGATTGGATGTTGGAACTTCCTCTATGGGGGAGTTTATGAGCTAAGTCATGAGAACTCTTGTTATTGTATTCTTCTGAAAAGTGTCTTTTGACATTAAGTTGTTGTTGACTTAGTGATGGAATTTTTGTCATTGATGTCAATGGGGGAGAGATATACATGAAAAATATTGTGGATTGTATGAGAGAGATGAATAGGAAAATGAAGCAAGATTTGATTTGATATTTTGCAGTGATGTTGCAGTATTGGATTTTTGGAACATTGGATGTTTTTCATCTATGTTGCCATCAATTCCAATGGGGGAGATTGTTAGGAATGAATGCAAAGTGTTTTGGCAGTCATTCTGTAGCAGTTGTTGTTGCATTCATGACTTGGATTGTCATTGATGTCAACACAGTGATATTCTGGATATTAGCAGGAAAGTAGGTACAGTTTTGTTTTGCGCACATGTTGTATTGTAGATTGGCTTTTGCACAGTTGATGGTATGTTCTTTGGTGTGTTATTAACCTATGGTTAACAATGCAAAAATAAATTCATTCATTTGTAAGAGTTATGAGCATTTTGGTGAAAACAGTGTTTAGACAGTGTTTCTATGTAGCGATGTTCAGAAATCAGAGGATATCTCTTAGTTGGGATGGAATCTAATTTTGCACAGTTAAAGGGATGTTGGAGACTCATTAATGATGATGTGGTTCATAGTGCAAACTTCGAGGATATGTTTGGAGAAAGTTACAGTAACTGGAAGCTGACAGTTTTATGTGAATTCTGTGTGTAGTGTGTAGAATTTATTATTTTGTAATTGAGGACCAACTCATTTGTAATTATTTGAGTTTGGTTTATAAGAAGGAATTTTTTCCTTATTGTAATGTGCACTATGAAGAGTGAGATGTGAATATATGCATGAAGTGAAGAAAAGAGCTAATTCAGTGATGAAGGAAGACTTGTGAGTACAGAGATCTGAAATTGTGATCTTGTGTAGCAGAGAGTGCAGTTTTGGCACAGTGTGAAGGAGGTAATATATTTCATATTATTCTGTTGAATAATTCTAAGATCTTTTGGACAGTGGGTTCAGAGATCTTGCCTTGAAGCTGTTTGGGCAGTGGGTCCTTCTGTCTTCCATAAACTCTTAACCAGGTTAGAATATTTTAACAGGGATTCAAAATCTCCTAACAGGGATTTATATTTACTGAATATATTTCATAAGACTCCTAACAAGGTCCATCCTCTAACAAGGAACTTTCATATTAGTGCATCATTTTGTGGGCATCATTCCCACCGGGGTTTACTCTTTTCAAGAGGTTCCCTAGTTAACATATCTTGTGTTATTGTGCAATTGTGTATGATTATCTTTCTATGGTTGATCAGTACATTGATTATATTGTTTAAAGCTGTTGAATGGATAAATTATCAGATAACTGATTCACCCCCCCCCCTCTCAGTTATCTTGGGGATCTTTACTTTCTAACAAGGTTAGCATTTGCACACATGGTGCTACTTGTAAAATGGGTTCAATTCATGTAGGTTGAGAAGGTGTTTGGAAGAAAGAAGAAATGTTATACTAGGTGTTGTTTTTGACTATGATCAAAAGGTAGGTTTATTGAGAGGTCAATGTCTCTGGAGAGTTATTTAGAGGTCGATCTCTTTTAGAAAATGAAGACTCTCATAGTTCAATTGAGGATTAACTTGTATTGTCTTCAATTTGAAAGAGACAGATGAAAGTGACTTAAAGAGGTATAGAAAGAGAGCGTTTGTGTCATTTGCATAGTTGGAATAGAGGAAATGAATAACACTTATTTTTGGAATGTAAAGCTTATAATGACATTTGAGTTAACTTTACCAATGATGTTTTGGAGAGACTTATTTAGAGATCAATAAGTGCTCAAGAGTGAATACTCTTATAGCTAAATTGAGGTTTAACTTGTATTATCTTCAAAGTGAAGCAGATAGATGAAAATGGCTAAATGTTGCAACCCACTTTTCAATTAAGAGAATTTGATTAAATAACTATGTACTTTATTATGATATTTTTATTTTGAGTTGAATTTAAGTCTAAATTGATAATGGTTTTTAAAAAATAATAAATAAATCAGGACACATAGTGGAAACACAAATTCAAGAGATAATTGTGGTAAGAATTGTATAGATGACATGAATGATTCCTCTAGACTTAGAGACCCTCATTTTGTCAACACCAAAATTTGTGGCATGTGAAGAAGAATCATTTAATGTGGAGATTATGGAAGCACTCAAGGGATATCAATTTTATTTTTTTAATTAAGCCGATAGGCTTTTTCTTGTGGGCATCGCCCACTAATGGAAGTGTCTGATACGAGAAAAATTTTCTGATCAGCGTCTTTGTTGGAAAAAAGGTGCACTGCTGGGAAAAGCGGTTGCCTTTATTTTTTTGCATGTGAGAAATTACGGGAAAAAGGGGAGCGGTTACCATTTTTATTTTCTAGTTCTGCATTGGACGACTAAATCTTCCACCAGAGCTTTTAATAAAAAAATTGAGGGTTTTAGAAATATTTGAAGACCATGGAGACCATCACTTAGAAAAGTTGTGGGTTGACAACGAGGTAAGTAGAGTCTATTTTAAATCTATATTTCAACCCTTTTATAATTGGTCACCGCTTTACATTTCTCTACTCGAAAATATGTTGCAGGCCCTTGTGCAGTTACATTTGGATTATTTTTGGCAAGGAAGGTGTCCCTTCCAAGGGCTATTCTGTACATGATGGCCCAATTCTTAGGAGCCACATGTGAGTGTGCTATGGTGAAGGCCTTCAAGCAGGCTGATTATGATAGGCTTGGAGGTGGAACTAATGTTGTAGCTCTTGGCTTCACCCAGAATGCAGCTTTGGGTGCTGAGATCAATGGTACTTTTGTCTTGGTTCACACAATTTTTTTTGCCAGAGACTCCAAGTGCAGTGCTCGAGACCCCATATTCCAATAAGTTCAATTTTGTTGCAATTCTATGCAATGATTATTTTAATTCAGCTGACTAAATTACAATGAACTTTTGAAGCCAATCTAGTGTATTTTTTAAATTTTTTTTGTTTTTGAGTTTAGCTTATTTTTATGATCAATTAATCATCTTATTCAATTAAGTGTTGGAAACTGCAATTGAAGCAATTGTTGTATTGTCATTGATGTCAAACCTTAATTGGTAAGACTATTTCTATTTAAGAAAGTACTATATCTATTTGATTGTTGAGAAGGATGTGGGTAAGCTTGATAACAATAGAAACTAAGGAAAGGTTGAGTTATCTTGATACTTCAATGGGTACTTGATTATGTGGCACAATGATAAGATAATGTATTTTTTATCTAAGTAATAATGAAGACTAAACAAGTAGGCTTAATCGAGAAAAAGTGAAGAAATCTAGTTTAAGCTGAGTGATGTTAGTGTTGACCGAGCTAGTATATGTCGACTAAATTTAGTGTTGACTGAACATCAGTTAATTGCTGAGGAAGACAGTATTAGCTGAGGAAATAGTTTTAATGGTGACCGAGATTTGCAATGAAGACCGAGGAGTTGAACATAGTATTGACCGAGCGTCAGTAATTTACATTTGAGGAAGAGTTCAGATTCCTAGCCGACATAGTTGAATTCTTGGATTATGTAAATCATGTTGACTTTATTTATTGATTGTATGAAAGTATTTAATGCACAGTAAAACATTTTATTCTAAATCTATTAAGAGATTTTAGATGTTTCTAGAAGGATAGACGAAGAACATAAAGTTAGAAGGATTCGATGAATTTGACCTAACCCTAAGATCTATGGAGGAGATTAAGTGGAAAAAGTTGTATTGACCTAATTGAGGAAGTATTAAGGAAGCCTAAGCATGAGGTTGAGAAGAGAGAGGATGTTGGAGTTGTTGTTGACTGTATAAGAAGAAAAGGCTGAAGGAGAAGTGTTGTGATTGCTTTAAGGGATTTCTAAGCAGATCAGTGATGGAGATGGAAATGAATCATAGTCAGTAAGCCATCATATGTGTATGGAATTGGATCTAATATTTGCAAAGTGAGTTGTATGTTTTCAGATCAATATTAGTGTTACTTTCTAACCATTGTATCAGTCAAAATCCTTTTAACCAAGGTTGACCTAACAACCATTTGTATAAATCCTTTGAACAAGGTTTCATTCTAATGGAATGTATGTAAGTCCTATAACAAGGCACACTTTTAACAGAGTCATTTAAATCCTTTAACTGGGTCACACCTGACAGTGTGTTTATAACCTTTGACATGGTTGGATTTTCACAGAGCTCACTTCAGAAGAGTGAAAATATCAGTAACATGTTACAAAGTGGTTTTTCCCAAATTGGGTTTCCACTATAAATCTTGGTGTCAGTACTTGTGTGAATGTTTTGGTTTGAACATTTCTATGTTTTGTAAGTTAGATACTATTGGATAGTGGACTGCACTATTATATGTTTGTGTTCTGTATTCAGTAATGACCAAGTAGCTATTGGTTGTTAGATCTTATTTGTTTTTGAATAAGGTAAAAATAGGTTTTGAATGGAACCTGAAACCATTTACATCATAGCACAAAGATAAAGCATGAAAGTTTTCCAAAATGAGATGCCTATTGGAAAGAATAGAGCAGGACCCAAATCAACACTAGAAACAACAACAAAAGCAAAGAAAAATAGATCTAGTAACACTACCAGCAGCACCCAGCAACAAATAGGACAAAAATAATTGCTTATCATTTTGTCTGCCTTCATCTTAAGCTCCTCCATCTTTTGGATTGCTTTTTTCAGGTCCTTCAGGTCCTTTGGCTTTTCAGGGATCTTCCTGTTGGCAATTTGGCTGAGTTAGATACTTAGATGTTGTCATTATGGAAACATATGATCTACATGAAGATCACACATGATAGAGAGCAAGTATGTCTGAGCGCAAAGCAAAATTGTCTAAGTATGAGACAATGTTTTTCCAGTGTACGTGAATATAGTTTTGATCAGTGATGATGATTGGAGTAAGGTCAGTGCTTGCACACTTGAAAATAGATACTATGATGACTATAGAAGACTCACCTGAGAGTGAAAGTTAGTATGGCATGTACATAATAAGTTATGATAGTTTTACCACAGACAGTGTTAAGCCGAAAGGACAGTATATGAAGACAAAATTGGTAAAGAGTTAAGGGATTATTTTGTTTATCAAAATAATTTCTTAACAATATAAAGGGATGAAACCTAGATGTTAACCCTTGTGTAAATATGTATTTTGTATAATTATTTTGTTAACCTGACTGTAAGAGTTATTAGCTTTAATAACTTGTATAAATATGAGGCATTTGTAAATGCGAAAGACACAAGCAATTCTAATGATATAGATGGTATAACGAACATATAGCAAAGAGATATTGATGTGAAGTTGTGAAATCAAGCAAGCAGTATAAGGTTATGTACCTTTCCATATTTTTGTAATCAGCAATCAATGTACATTGGGCAGTGGGCTCATCTAGTAATCATATTTTGTACTACCAACTCTTAGCAAGGTTGAGGCTTCTAACAAGGCCTAAAGTCCCTTAATCAGAACTGAGACACTATATGCATGTAATAGGCTCCTAACAGGGTCAACATCCTTAACAAGATACTTTTGATTAGTGGATCTTTGTGGGTACCATCCCCATCGGGGTTTTCCCTTGGCTAGGGTTTCCTCAAGAATAAATAATGTGTTATGAGTTCATTTGCTTTACTGTTATGCATATTATTTAGTTTACTATGTTATGCATGTATCAAGTTAATTTGTTATATCCATAATTGGGCAAAAGTAAAAGTTTGTAGAATACTGATTCACCCCCCCTCTTAGTATTCCCTATTTCTAACAATTGGTATCAGAGCTTAGTTACTCAGAAAAGAATCATTCAAGGAAAGCCTAGCAGCTTGAGTAAGATCTCTATGGATATGGATCAGCTACAAAAGAATCTTGACAAAGCTCTTGAACAGATTGATATGCTTACTGAAGAAAGAGACACTCTAAAAGGAAAATATGATGATGCAAAGAACCTCATTGAGAAACTGAAAAACAAGTTGGAAGATTTGAAATTAGAAAAGGAATCTACAATTCAAATTGAAGATTGTGATGAAAACCTGAAAAAAGAAAATGAGATCCTTAAACATGAACTGAAGTTAGTACATCTGAAGTTGAATTTGAAAGATGGAAATAGCAAGAATGAAGCAAATCTTAAATCTGAGAATGAAAATCTGAAATCTAAGAGAGAAGATCTGAAATCTAAACTTTGTGTAGTGACATCTGAACTTGAGAAAACCAAATTACAATATGTTGAACTTGAGAAGTACAATACAATTGTGAAAGGTGAAATGACTCAATCTAAGCAGCAACTTGAGAGACTATATTCAACAAGTGAGAATATTGATGAACAATTGTCTTATCAAAAGCCATTCTATGATAAAAATGGTCTTGGATTTAACTCATCTAAAGAGAGTAAAGAGAGCAAGGAACCAGATCTGAAAAGTTTCTGAAAGCATAGAAGAAAAGAAGTCTGATGAAGTTGACAAATTTGAAGATACACCTAAAGAAGAAGAACCACCTAAACAAGAAGAGTCACCTAAAGGTATGCAAAGAGAATTTAAAGGTAGATGCTTTGCTTGTAATAATTTTGGTCATATGAAGAAAGATTTTATTGGTAAGCAATTTAAACCTCTTAATGGTTGTTGTTATAATTGTCATGGTTTTGGACATAGAGCTATTGAATGTAGAAAACCTAAATTTGTTGAGAATAATAATAGTAGTAGAATGTTTAGAAATACTAACCATGTAGATAAGAGACCTACTAAATATATGAACATGAGAAATGGAGTAGTATGTTATAGATGCAACAAAGCTGGACACATTGCTAGAAATTGCAGATCACAAATCAACCAGTCAGGACCAAGATATGGAAACAATGGAATAGTTTGTCAAATATGTAACATGTTTGGACATATAGAAAGGTTTTGTAGAATGAATAATAGGGTTTCTCATCCTAACCCTAACCCTAGAAGTCATGCAAGGAGAAATGAAAATGCAAGTAACAGTCAAAGAGGATGTTGTAGTAATTCAGAAGAAGTGAAGTTTTATAAAGCCATGGATCAAGGAGATATATTCAGCACTGAAGGTAATTAGAAAGGTGAAGTATCTAATGGTAAGAGTGAATCTCTACCTAACCCATCTCAAAGTACTTAATTCATGAAAAATATAGTAGAATAGGAACTTAGGATAGTATAGAAGTTAGTATAGGATGAATTGAGTCTTGCGTAGTTAATGCAAGGTAGTATATGATGTATTGATGCTATGGTTAAGAGCGCATAAGATAATATTGTGTTATGCAAGATCACAAGAAGTTTTAAGTTTTGCAGGTAAGAAGAAACATCTTTTTGGAAAGAAGTGGCAAAGGAATTGAATGCGATGTCAGATTTTGTTAGATTGAAAGGTTAAAAGGTTATGATTAGTATTATTTGATCATTAAGATGAATACAAGTGTTAAGGAGATCAAAGAGAATTGATTGAAAGCAATTTGCAAGGATTTTGTGAAGGACTTTCGTGTCAAATCTATGCAAGCCCTAATCGCAGAATCGAGGTATTTTACTAAGAAAATCTATAAATCGGTTAAAGAATTTCCAGTAGTCATGGATGTTTCATTGATTCATAATGTAAGAGATAAGAATAGACCTAAGATCAAAAGGGAACCAGTAGAACCCTTGGAGGAAGACCCTAAATTATCTTTATCATCCATACTAGACGGAGTTCTAAATTTAGAGAATGTTAGAAGTTATTTGGGATGCAAGCTTGAAACCCTCAATGATAGTGATTTTACCAAAGAATATGAAAAGCTTTACAATCAAGATATGTCATTGAAAGTAGGGTTTGAACACTTGAAAGATAATGAGATCATAAAGTATTCATTACAATATGAGTTTGATATTGAAGAATGCACTAAGATAATCCAGATCAGAATTCACAATGGAAAGTTTTGGTTAGATGACAGAGTGATAGATATCATAGCTGACCTAATTCATGAAGCAATTGGTTTATCTAAAGCTAGAGTCATTCCATTGAATGAGAAGAACATGAGAAAAATAGGATTAGACAACACAAAATCATCTTACAATGGCAAAGGCATAGTGATTAGCAAGATACAACAGGATGATGTTAGATATTTGTGCAAGATCCTTACAACTAAGTTTTGTGCTAACTCTAGAGAAGATGACATGGAAGGAGGAATGATACATGTAGCCTAATTAATGTGTGTTGACAAAGTTCAAGTTGACATGTGTGAAATTTTGAGAATTCAGTTGTTTCAGAACTTGGAGAAGATAAAGAAGACCAAGAATTCCCAGTTTAGATTCTCATCATCGATCACTTATATGTTTTTTCATTTGTTAAGAAGATTTCCATTTAAAATTGGTGATGATTGGAATGATGGAAAGACCTCAATGGAAAGGATAAACACAGTATTCAGGAGGCATCTTATTGACAAGGTCAATGAGAATGCAGTATTGGTAATCAAAACATTTCAGAATTTAATGAAAAATAGATCAAGGATTCCAAAGTCCTTAGTTGAGAAATATAGGAATGAGATATGTTTCATGGTTGATACTGACTTTACATTCATTAAAGCAGTAGAAACTAGAGTAGAATTCATAGACCCTCTTGGCTATGAAATTTCTGAAGCTGAAACAGAAGAGTATGTGAGCAGATTGCTTAAGGGCAAGTTGGATCTTCACAATAATAGATTTGGGACTTATGAGAAATTTAACTTCACAAAGTCTATCTTAGAAGAGAAACAATCTAAGAAGAGAGTAGATAGTACAATAAAGAAGATTTTGAAGGACACAGGGATGACATAACAAGAATTTGTAATTGCTAAGAAGATAGAAGCAGCCATCAAAGATATAGGACAAAAGGAAATTTTGTCTGTTCCACCCCTTTCATCAGTTGCAGAATAGCCAACAGACATTCAAATTAAGGTAGAAGTGGAGGAAGTTGAGAAAGATCAAGAAGTTAGGAAATCCACAAGATCATCCTCATCTACACCTAGTAAAAGAATAAAAGAAATTACCACTAGACCTGGAAAAAGGCAGAAAACATTAGTACCACCAGTTCAGAGGAAGATAGTAGAAATAAAAGATGATGAAGATACCCCAGTGAAAAAGAAAACATGGAAACCTAAGATTGAAAAAGTGAATGAACAAATCATACAAGATGGAGATTTCTCTAAGATGAACAAGTATTATGACCTTTATGACTATTCAGATAGACTAAATCTTGAAAATAAAGTGGTGAAACACATGATACAATCTAATAAAAAGTTTGACACAATTCAGGGCAAGATACCTGATGACTTATATGAGAAATTAGTAAATAGAAAGAAAAGAGCAACAAAAGAAGACAATAAGATCAAAGAAAATCTTGTAAGAAAATTATGTGATGTTAAAGATGAAGAACATTTCAAGGAGATCATGAAAGAACTGAACACCCATCTGAGAACAAAGAAAAGAACCATTTAGATTATGGGAGGAAATTATGAAGAGATCAACAGAGAAATAGAGCAAGCCATACTCAAAGTGATAATAGCTAGTGTTGAAAGACACTCTAGTATAGCAGGACAAATGAAGCAAGATAATGAAGCTGAACATTAGAGAATTCCCTCTCCACCAGCTATAAATATTGAAGATGAGTCAATGCATGTGGAAGGAACAAAGATTACTTTAGATAGTGATGATAATCCTTTCAAGAATCTTGAAAACATTGTTGACAATTCAACTTTTGAAGAGTAGGACAGTGCCAGAGAAGAAGAGAAGAGAGATTCAAGGATTGAAGAAGAAAAGGTAACACAGAAACAAGTAGAAGTTCCTAGTCAAGCAAAAATTAGTCTTACACTCAAGACTACAAAGAAATCATAGTTTGGATCTATATTTGAAAGTTTTGGAAAATAAGTTGATGATGATGATCAGATGGAATTGATCACATCTTTGAACAAGATAATTGGGAAGAATAAGAAGGTGAAAAGCCTTGAAGGATCACTAAAGGAACTATTAGAGAAGTTACAAAGAATTGTGACTACACAGATAATAGAGGCAGACCCTCTTGAAAGAGATAAGAAAATTATGAATGTATTTGATGATGAGTGTACTAGATTATCTAACATAGCTAAAGTGAAGGCTCAAGCAGCCTATGAGGCCAAATTATGTCTAGATATAAGCCAAAATATCAGGAATGACATCAACAACTTGTATATCTGTATAAAAGACTTAAGAAGGAACTTGGACAGAGGTAAAACTTTGTACATTCAGTGTACAAAATCTGAGAATCTTTTTTAAGAAGAAATTCAGAAAATTAAAGACAAAGAAGTAGAGATTCAGACATAGGTAAATCTTCTAGCCAACCCCAATGTGAAGATATTGGACATTGAAAAGAAAATTAGCTAGATTAATGATGAAATAAGGATCCTATTTGATGACAAGGATAGGAAACTAAAAATATTCTCTCTTCTAAGAGAACATATTTCCATTAAGTTAAGCATTACTGAAGGACAATTGGAAGAATGTCTTTCATCAAAGACATCTTTTCAGAAGTTTAGTTTTGAAAACCTTGAAGCCTGTGAAATAGCATCTTATGGATTGTGCACTACTCACTATTGCAGACACCACTAAGAAGGCATGGGAGAAGGAGATAGAAAGCATCAAGATAAATTTTGCAAATTGTGTTGCAAGCCTACCAGCTCTGCAATATTGAATCAAGGTATACACATTTTTTTTAGCACAGTTTTTTCACCCTTTTTGTCATTGTTGTCAAAGGGGGAGAGATATTTAGCAGAAAATTATCATATATGATAAGAATGTATATTCTTAGGGGGAGTACATGATATAGCTAAGATATATGGAGTTATAAGGACATCAGATATATATTTTTGTTATGGCCACAATTTTGAGTTTTTGAAGTGTTATGAATTAGCCAATTTTCTCATATGTTGCCACCAATGACAAAGGGGGAGATTGTTGGAAATTTGGCTGAGTTAGATACTTAGATGTTGTCATTATGGAAACATATGATCTACATGAAGATCACACATGATAGAGAGAAAGTATGTCTGAGCGCAAAGAAAAATTGTCTAGGTATGAGACAGTGTTTTTCTAGTGTACCTGAAGATAGTTTTGATCAGTGATGACGGTTGGAGTAAGTTCAGTGCTTGCACACTTGAACATAGATACTATGATGACTATAGAAGTGTCAATTAAGAGAACAAGTTAGTACGACATGTACAAAATAAGTTATGATAGTTTTACCATAGACAGTGTTAAGCTGACAGGACAGTATATGAAAATAAAATTGGTAAAGAGTTAAGGGATTATTTTGTTTATCAAAATAATGTCTTAACAATATAAAGGGATGAAATACTAGATTTTAACCCTTGGGTAAATATGTATTTTGTATAATGCTTTTGTTAATCTGACTATAAGAGTTATTAGCCTTAATAACTTGTATAAATATGAGGCATTTGTAAATGCGAAAGACACAAGCAATTGTAATGATATAGATGGTATAGCGAACATATAGCGAAGAGATATTGATGTGAAGTTGTGAAAGAAAGAAAGAAGTATAAGGTTATGTACCTTGCCATATTTTTGTAATCAGAAATCATTGTACATTACTTGTTTGGGCAGTGGGCTCATCTAGTAATCATATTTTGTACTACCAACTCTTAGCAGGGTTGAGGCTTCTAACAAGGCCTAAAGTCCCTTAATCAGGACTGAGACACTATATGCATGTAATAGGCTCCTAACAAGGTCAACATCCTTAACAAGATACTTTTTATTAGTGGATCTTTGTGGGTACCATCCCCACCGGGGTTTTCCCTTGGCCAGGGTTTCCTGGAGAACAAATAATGTGTTATGAGTTCATTTGCTTTACTGTTATGCATATTCTTTAGTTTACTATGTTATGCATGTATCAATTTAATCTGTTATATCCATAATTTGGCAAAAGTAAAAGTTTGTAGAATACTGATTCAGGCCCCCCTCTGAGTATTCCCTATTTCTAACACTTCCCCTTAGTACGCCCTTTGGTTCTCATACCTGGACTTGCATTCCCAGCATCATCTTCAATAGTGATGGTCATGTTTTCTAGCTGGTTTTTCTCTAGGTAGTTGTGAAGCATGTTCAGGTTGATGACAACCGCATTGACTCCTTCATTGTTGTGGCTCAGGACTTCGTTAATCATTTTCCCATTGTTGCTAACTTTGACCTTAATTTCTTTAACCTTATTGTCAACAATTTTGTTGATTTTGGTAGTTATCTCCTCCTTCCAATTTTTATTGTTAACCTTATCTAGAATCTTGTTCTCCAACTTCTCCAGCTTTGTGTTCAGGGTTTCCATAGTTCTCTCCAGAGTATGAAGGTGAAGCTTTATCTCCTACATCTCCTAATTGATCCAATCCTGAGGAATACTTTGACCTTCATCATTTTTAGCCTCATCCAGATTCATAGCATCCCCCAAGGGAGCGACGGTATCCTCCTTTTGAATTTTTTCCTCCTCAATGGCATTCTGATCAGTACTGGCATTTGATTCTTTTGGTTCCTCCTCTTTTTCATCTATGACAGGGGATTTCTGATTAGTTTCAATTTCCTCTTCATCCTGCCCCTCCAAGTGGCCCAAAGAATCCTCCTTTTGGGTTTCTCCATCCTCTTTACTAGCCAAGTCCAATCTTTCCTCATTATCCAAGTGGGTGTCAGTGTTTTCTTCTTTAGCAGGGAAATTCAGAGCTTCATTCTTATCAACCTTGGTAGGGGAGACTTGGGCCTCTTCTTCCTTCTCCTCAGCTCCTTCCTCTTCTTTTTCATCATCATGGTAGTCCCCATCTTTCCCTTCTTCATCTTCCTCCTTCTCATCCTCTATTATGACAACCCTGTCCTCTTCCTACTCGGTGTTATCATTTTTCCTATCCTCTTTTTCCTCACTTCTAGAATCCACCTCCACATTTTCATCCTCAACATTTCCTATTTCCAGAGAAATAGGGATTTTTCCCTTAGTTTCTTCTTCACTGCTGTCGAGGATTTTTTCTTTATTTTTCTTCCTCTTTTTTCCTTCTTCATCACTATAGTCAGAGATTTTTCCCTTGTTTTTCTTCCTCTTTTTGCTAGATTCGGCCTTTCTATCCCCCTCAATAGTCTCTGAATTTTTGATTTTGACCCTTTTAGGAATTGGGTCCAGGATAAAATCTCTGGCATAGTTAGAAATAAGGAGGATCAACCCCTCATGCAACACCAGTTTATTCTCCTTCTTCCTATGCTTAGTGATGCTACTACTCAGGGAGCTCAAAAGAAAATATAGGAAGGAAATCATCTTGTTATGCCTAAAGTGGTTAGCCAGGATGAAATGCAAGTTGTAGATTTTGGAATAGCACCCATCAAGTGTGAAATACTCAATCATAACCTTCAACATTTTAGCCTAGAAATCCTTTATTTTGGTGATATCTACATAATCCCCCTTCCCTTTTGTCATGAGGGCCTTTTTATCAATAGTTTTAGGAAACAAATTAAAAGCTTTAGTACCAAGTGTATGGTTTCCTCTATGGAAATGAGTTCCGTCCAGGGGTAATTCTGTAATCTAAGCCGTAAGGGTAAGAGAAAGGGGAAAAGATTTACCCCATAAATTAAATTTACCTCTAACCCAACCATCAATGAACAAGGAAGTCACCTGTTTGTCATAGCCGTGGAGCTTCTCGATGTACTAAGAGACCCCTCCCTTTCTCAGCTTCTTCCATACTTTCCTATCTTGCATCCATTTGTCATAGTCAACTAGCTCCTCTCTTCTTAGACCACCTCCCATTTTGTGTTTTCTTCTACTATCTTGGCTCAGCTCCTTACAACTAATCCTCTTCTTACTGCAATGCTTTCTTATGTTATCATGATTACTTGAAGTAACCCAGGCTCTGTATATCATTAATACTAGAATAATTATCCCGCACTTTGCCTTACATGCAGCCTTCCTCAAAAATTGTTTCATCCTTGTCATCATAATGTTAAGTGACATTCCCTTCATTGTGATTAATTCTATCATAAGTGATTAGATTCATGATCTCAGAGTTTAGATTTCCTTCCCCTCTCTATGATTTTATGATGTCACTTTGGGTACCTTCATTACCTAGCCTGCCCACTGGCTTATTACCTTCACGGTAAATATGGGTGACATGGCACTCTTCAAAGGTGATGAGAAACATTTTGATTTTATTTATTATATGGGTTATAGTCCAAGAGCACTCCACATTCCCTTTAATACAGTTGACAATGTTGAGGGAGTCACCCTCAAGCCAAAGTTTCAAGCAACCCATGTCTTTGGCCAAATTAACCACATAAGTGCCACCTCGGCCTCTGCCACTTGGTTAGTTTGAGTGCCCAATGGAATTGCTATAGCACCAAGGTAGTTTCTAGCCCAGTCTCTTATGAGGCCTCCCTCTCTAGCTCTTCCAAGGTTTCCTCTAGCAGATCCATCAAAGTTCCCTTTTGACCAACCCCAATGAGGAGCACACCACATAACATTATCTCTAGGATTCAGGTCATTTTTCTCTTCAAATTCTCCCAAGAAATGGAGATGTCCTTTTTAGAGCTAGGGTTCCAAGAGTTACAATCTTTTCTACCACTACTTCTATAGTTCTCCATTATACTTTTGATAACAGAGTTAGCTACCAAAAGGGGGGTAGCTTTTTTATCTCTAAAAATTTTGTTGTTCCTCTCCTTCCAAATTTTCCATGTAAAATGGGGAAAGACAAGTTTCCAGAGATTCTTAGCATTTTTATCATGAAAAGGGCTCTGCCATTGCTGGAAAAAGTCTTGGATATTTTGAGGTTTAACCCACTTCAAATTTAGAAACAAAATTATGGAGTCCCAAAATTCTCTAGCAAAGGGGTAGTGTATCATCAAGTGGTTACATGACTTAGCATCCTCATAGCACATGATACATCTATTAGGAATTTGGAAGCCTCTTTTCATAAGGTTATCCATTGTGAGAATTTTATTCTGTACAAGAAGCCAAAAAAACATGTTAATTTTAGGGATAAGATCTTTATTCCATACCTGAGCACAGGAAGGCTGATCTCCAGAGGGGATGAGAAGAGCCGAAGTAGAAGTAATCGAGAATTTTCTTGAGATAGTTGGCCCCCAGATCAATTCATCACACTCATTATCTCTAATAAACCAGTTGTTCAGTTGTTTATTCACCTCTATTAGTCTGATGTCCCTCAAACCCAAATCAATCCATTCTTCATTAATCCAGTAGTCACTCACAAGAACCCCAATGGAATCTTTGCATTCCTGAATCACAGTGTTCCACTCCTCAATCTCTATGAGGGGTCTATTCAAGATCCATTTATCATCCCAGAAAATGATTTTCCTGCCATTTCCTAGCTTCTATCTAGCCCCTTTACTGATAAGGTTCCTACCCTTACTAATACTGTTCCAAATAAACGATCCTTGGATATCATTAAAATAATTGAGGGTGCCTTCTAAAGAAGTGAGATGGTATTTACTTTTGATTATTGCATTCCATTATTTTTCATCTTCAAATATCCTCCAACATTGTTTTTCTAAAAGAGCCTTATTGGTATTAGAGATATTTCTGATGCCCAGGCCCCCAAGCTTCTTTGGCTTACACACCTTCTCCCAGGCCACCAAGTTCAGTCTCTTCTTCTCTTCCACGCCGGTCCAAAGAATTTTTTTTTGAATTTTTTCAATAAGGTCAATATACTTCAGAGGAATTTTGAAAAGACTTAGAGCATAAACCAGGAGATTTTGAAGAGTAGCCTTCAACAATTGAACTTTTCCATCTTGGCTAAGAATCTCCCCTTTCCAACCCACTAGATTATTGTGGAATCTATCAAGAATATCATTCCAGAAGTTAGCCTCCAGTTTTGAACACAATGACAATTCTAAATAGGGGGCGGGAAGCCTTCATATCTTACAACCAAGAATGGAAGAGATTTTATTCATTCCAACTTCAGGTGTGTGAAAGAAAAACATAAAGATTTTTTCCCAGTTTATGAGTTGGCCAGTAGCGTTAGAATAAACATTTAGAGCTTTTTTGATGTTCCTCACCTCTTTGACAGTTGATTCCCCCATGAGAATCATGTCGTCAATAAATTGTTCATGAGAACATTTCATCTCCGCTGAAGAAGGTTGTAGACCAGAGATCAACCCTTGATTAACTTGGTTTTTAAAGTATCTCCCTAGATGGTCAACCATAATGGTGAAGAGGATTAGATAGATGGGATCACCTTGTTTGAACCCCTTAGAAGGTCTAAAGAAGGGAGAAGAACCACCATTCACAATCATAGAAGAAGACACCATTGTAACCAATTGCATGATTAGTTTAATCACACCATTATCAAAACCAAAAGCTTGAAGAATTTTGGATAGCAGCTCCCAGTCCACTCTATCATAGGCTTTGGATAAATCAAGCTTCATCAGGAAGCCCTGTTTCCTAGATTTATCCAAGGAGTTAGATCTGATTTGTTGAAAAGTATTGAAATTTGATTTATACATCTGGACCTGAGAATAACTGATTCACCCCCCTCTTTGTTGTTCTAAATCATATTAACAATTGGCATCAAAGCTATTGGTGCTTACATAGGACAAGTTTAAAGGTACTTGAAGTAAATGATCAGGATGTATAAGAAGGAGGTATTGAAGCTAAATAAGGAGAACTTCCTTGCAAGGAAAAGTTTGATGAAGCTGCATCTAGCCAGTATTGGTGATTCTGCAAAGTATTCTATTGAGCATGATTATGTTACACCTATTGCACCTCTGACTACCAAGGATATGAGAGTTAGACAAGAGCACAATCAAGCAATGTTGGAGACTGCATCTGCCCTAAGTTATTTGGAATTTGAAGACATCAACGACTATACAAATGCAAAGAAATTGTGGGACAGTCTTGCAAACATCTATGGCGGTGACATAAATGTACTGAGGGAAAAAGCTGAGAGCCTAAGAGGTAAATTTGATGAAATGAAAATGCAAGAAGGTGAGAATATTGCTCAATATTATGGTATGATAAAAGAAGTTGTAAATGCTATTAGAGGAGCAAATGGAACTATTGAAGATGAAACTATTATAGGAAAAGTATTGAGAACCTTGCATCCTATGTATGCCTTAAAAATTTAAGCAATTCAAGAATCTAGATGTAACCAAGTAATAATGCTCTTACTTTGGAAATTTTGGTTGGTAAGCTTACTGATTTTGAATTTCTAACTATGATAACTTCACTGTTGCTAATGTTGAATATGCTTTTAAATCACAAATTGTTATAAGTAAGTCAAAGAAAGAGAAAGAAAAATGCATTAGTGAGAGTGAAAGTGAAAGTGACACTTTTGATGAAGAACTTGAGGATCTTGAAGCTCTTATGGCTAGAAGATTGAAAAGGGGAAAAGGAAAGTATAAAGGTAAAATCCCTATTATATGTTTTTCATGTAATAAAGTTGGTCATATAGTTGCAAGATGTCCTGGTAGGGATGGTAAGGATGAAGAAAGAGATAGCAAGCATAAAGACAAAAGAGAAGATAGAGGTCATCAAAGGTACAAGGACTACAAAGGAAACAGTAAAAAATCCTGCTATATTGCTACAGAAGAGACTAACACTGATAGTGATGATTTTTAAATTGAGGTAGTCTATGTTGCAATGAAAGATGCATTTGATGAGGATGAAAAAACTGCATTGATATCCTATGTGAAGAAAAATGATAAATGGATTATTGATAGTGGTTGTTCACACCACATGACTAGTGACAAAAGTAAGTTTGATACCTTAGATCATTATAAAGGTAGAAGTGTAAAATTTGGTAATGGTGCACAAGGTCTTGTTAGGGGTAAAGGATTGATTAAGCTAATTAATAAGATCACTCATGAAAATGAATACTGGGTTGAAGGTCAATCTGCTAAGTGTTGCATAGCTTAATAGCACTAGATACTGAGTGGAATTTCATCACAAGAAGGCCAAAATATTTGATGCCACTAGTGAACTGATTGGAAGTGGAGAACAGACAAGAGGTAATTTGTTCTATCTAGACCTACCTGAAGAGACATGTATGATTGCACAACTTGATGATATATGGTTATGACATAAGCAACTATGTCATGTTAACTTTGATAATCTGGTAGAAATTAGTAAGAAGAATAAAGTGACAGGACTACCTAGATTGAAGAAACCTGAGAATGTAATGTGCAAACAATGTCAGTTGGGTAAGATGACAAAGTCTAGTTTCAAGAGCAAGACTTTTACTTCTAAGAATGCTTTAGATTTGGTTCATACTGAGCTTTGTGGACCTATGGGTGTACAAAGCTATTGTGGTGGTAGATATTTTATCCTATTTGTTGATGATTACACCAAAATGATGACTGTAATGTTCTTAAAAGAAAAATATGACACTTTTCTATTTTTTAAGTGGTATTTGGCTAAGGTTGAAAAGGAGATAGGTAGGAACCTGAAGTGTCTGAGATCTGATTAAGGTGGAGAATTTATATCCAATGAGTTCAATCTATTTTGCAATGATAGAGGGATCAAGAGACAGATATTTACACCTAGAACACCTCCACAGAACGGTATAGTAGAGAGAAGGAACATATCTATCATGGATTATGCAAGAACACCGATGATAAAAAAGAATGTTGCACAAAAGTACTAGAGAGAAGCTGTAAGTACAATTGTTTATACCCTTAGCTGAGTAAAATAAAAAAAGGTACACATATCACACCTTATGAGTTATGGCACAGGTATGCACCTAATGTAAAGTACTTTAGAATTTTTGGAAGCAAATGCTATATACTAAAAGACAACAGGAATGGAAAATTTGGTGCTAAAATTGATGAGGGCATATTCCTAGGCTATTCCATGAAAAGTAAAGCTTACAAGTGTTTGAACTCTAACACTAACAAAATTGTGGAAAGTGCAAATGTCAAAGTTGATGAGTATGTAGAGAAAAATGAAGCTGAAAGCAAGAGAGAATCAGAAGATTACATGATATCTTTTGTTTATATAGAAGAAGGAGAGGCAAGTGACAAACTTGCACCTGATGCAGAGTCTTGGGTAAGCAATGCCAAGCATTAGGGAAACAATGTCGAGTGATAAGAAGAACATGCTGAGTAACAGGAGAATACTGCTGAGTATCAGAAAGAGGTTGCCGAGCATTCAGAAGCTGAATCTGACAATCTTGTTGGTGAACCTGAAGAGCAAGAAGAACCTATTTTTTCACAATATGTAAGGAGACATCACAAGCCTGAACAAATTATTGGAGACAAAGATACTGGAGTTCTAACTAGAAGCAAGTTAAGAGACCCTACATGTTTTCTATGTGAATTCAAGCCTAAGACAACAAGGGAGGCATTAGAAAATGAAGACTGGATACAAGCAATGAATGAGGAGATAGACCAGATAGAGAAGAATGATATCTAGACTCTGGTGCCAAGACCAAAAAACAAAAATGTCATTGGAATAAAGTGGGTGTTCAGAAATAAGCTGAATCAGCATGGACAAATCACAAGGAACAAAGCAAGGCTAGTATGCAAAGGATATGCACAAGAAGAAGGAATGGATTATGGGGAGACATTTTCCCTTGTAGCAAGATTGGAAGGAATAAGAACTTTACTTGCATATGTTGCCTATAAATATTTCAAGGTATACCAAATGGATGTCAAGTCTGCATTTTTAAATGGTATATTAGAAGAAGAAGTGTACATTGAACAACCAGAAGGATTTGTTGATCCAAACAAGAGACACATGGTTTGCAAACTGAATAAAGCACTGTATGGATTAAAGCAAGCTCCCAAACCATGGTATGAGAGGCTGCACAACTACCTAATACAGATTGGATTCTCAAGGACAAATGACACTAGCAATTTGTATATGAAAGATGAAGGTAAAGGAATCTTGTTGGCTAAGATTTTTTTAGATGATATTATATTTGGTGGACAAGATGCCCTGTGTAAGAAATTTTCACATGAAATGAAAACTAAATTTGAAATGAGTATGTTTGGGGAGATCAAATTCTTTGTTGGTTTACAAGTATATCAGTGGAGAAAGGTATTTTCATCATCCAGTCTAAATATATTCATGAGATATTGAAAATCTTTGGTATGGAGGATTCAAGGCCAGTAAGTAATCCCATGGCTACTGGACAAAAATTGTCTAAGAATGATGATGTTGTTGAGGTAAACCAGAGTTTGTATAGGTCCATGATTATAAAACTACAGTATGTTGTTCACAACAGACCAGATATTGCTCTAGCAGCTGGGATTGTGGCAATATTCTCTACCAATCCTAAGGAAACTCACATGATGGTTGTCAAAAGGATAATGAGATATTTGAAATAGACTGCTGATTATGGATTGTACTACAAGAAGCATGAAAGATTTGAACTGAGAGTGTATATTGATGTTGATTGGGTAGGAAATGTGGATGATAGAAAAAGTACTAGTGGTGGAGATTTCTTTCTTGGACAGAGATTAGTTTCCTAGAAAAGAAAGAAACAAAATTGCATTTCCCAATCTACAATTGAAGCCGAGTATATGACTACACAAGTGAATTGTTCAAACTTGGTATGGATAAAGCAATTGTTGGTAGGCATGAAAGAAGAGATCACTGAACCAGTTGTCATCTACTGTCACAACACAAGTGCTATCAACATATCTAATAATCTAGTAATGCACACAAAGACCAAACACATCACCATCAAGTATCATTACTTGAGAGAACTGGTACAAGATAAAGAGGTTAGAATGGAATATGTGAATACAAAGGAACAACTAGCAACCATATTCACTAAAGCTTTACCTAAAGAAGATCATGAATATCTGAGACGAAAATTAGGAGTTCTTTCCCTAACTGAGGCTGCCTAGTCAAGGTAGGAGCACTGCATCAAATGTGCTACAAAGAATATCTGACAAATTGATGCAGAGAAAGATCACACTTTAGGAGCAGCCTAGAGTTGTGAAAAGTATAGCAAAGCTAATAATCAGTCATAAACAAAGATGATAGAGGGAGAAATAATGTTTCTAAACTGAAAAGATGACATCTACATCTGAAGAATGTATGTTTTAGTTTCTTCTTTGGCATTATTGTCAAAGAGGGAGATGAATAAGATGAAAACACATTGTGAGATTTCATGGAAGATCAAGTAAGAGGGAGAGATTCAGAGGAAAGAATGTTATTGTGTGGATGGTCATTTAAGAAAGGCTAATTGATTCTGCATCAAAATGAAGCTAAGGATATTATAAATTATTTTTTGATGGACATATAAGTTTTGGATTGGTTGGTGATTCATGTGTTATTCATATGGTGTTTCCTTCAATGCCAAAGAGGGAGATTGTTGGAAACTGCAATTGAAGCAATTGTTGTATTGTCATTGATGTCAAACCTTAACTCGTAAGACTGTTGCTATTTAAGAAAGTACTATATCTATTTGATTGTTGAGAAGGATGTGGGAAAGGTTGATAAAAATAGCACCTAAGGAAAGGTTGAGTTATCTTGATACTTCAATGGGTACTTGATTATGTGACACAATGATAAGATAATGTATTATTTATCTAAGTAAGAATGAAGACTAAACAAGTAGGCTTAACCGAGAAAAAGTGAAGAAATCTAGTTTAAGCTGAGTGATGTTAGTGTCGAATGAGCTAGTATATGTTGAGTAAATTTAGTGTCAACTGAACATTAGTTAATTGCCGAGGAAGACAATATTAGCCAAGGAAATAGTTTTAATGGTGACCAAGCTTTCCAGTGAAGATCAAGGAGTTGAACATAGTATTGACCGAGCGTCAGTAATTTACATTTGAGGAAGAATTTAGATTCCTAGCTGACATAGTTGAATTCTTGGATTATATAAATTGTGTTGACTTTATTTATTGATTGTATGGAAGCATTTAATGCACTGTAAAATATTTTATTGTAAATCTATTAAGAGATTTGAGATGTTTCTAGAAGGATAGACAAAGAACATAAAGTTAGAAAGATTCGATGAATCTGACCTAACCCTAAGATCTACGGAGGAGATTAAACGATAAAAGTTGTATTGATCTAATTGAGGAAGTACTAATGGAACCTAAGCATGAGGTTGAGAAGAGAGAGGATGTTGGAGTTGTTGTTGACTGTATAAGTAGAAAAGGCTAAAGGAGAAGTGTTGTGATTTCCTGAAGAGATTTCTGAGCAGATCAGTGATGGAGATGGAAATGAATCATAGTCTACTAGCTAGCATATGTGTACGGAATTGGATCTAATATTTGCAAAGTGAGTTGTATGTTTTTAGATCAATATTACTGTTACTTTCTAACCATTGTATCAGTCAAAATCCTTTTAACCAAGGTTGACCTAACAGTCATTTGTATAAATCCTTTGAACAAGGTTGCATTCTAATGGAATGTATGTAAGTCCTATAACAAGGTGCACTTTTAAAAGAGTGGTTTAAATCCTTTAACCAAGTCACACCTAATAGTGTGTTTGTAACCTTTGACAGGGTTGGCTTTTCATAGAGCTCACTTCAGAAGAGTGAAAATATCAGCAACATGTTACAAAGTGGTTTTTCCCAAATTGAGTTTCCACTGTAAATCTTGGTGTCAATACTTGTGTGAAAGTTTTGGTTTGAAGATTTCTGTGTTTTGCAAGTTAGATACTATTAGATAGTGGATTACACTGTTATATGTTTCTATTCTATATTCAGTAATGACCGAGTAGCTGTTGGTTGTTAGATCTAATTTGTTGAAAAGTATTGAAAGTTGATTTATACATCTGGACCTGAGAACAACTGATTCACCCCCCTCTTTGTTTTTCTAAATCATATTAACATTAAGACTCTTATTCTTATTCAATTAAGACCTTGTGCTAATTTCTAATTGCCAGAAATTCAAGGTTTTCCAAAATTGATAGGTGGTCTCAATCATTTGACAAAGATAGTAATCATTGACGTCTCCAATGTGAGGAGTCTTCCAGATGAGTTTTACTTTCTCAAATCATTGGAACACCTAGTTCTATAAGAGTAAATTGCTATCACTTATGATCAATTTCAACAATTTGAGTAGTCTGTGGCATCTAGATTTGTTTCATAGCGGTGTGTTGAGGAGATTGCTGGCTTCTTTTAAAAACATCTCAATTTGAGTTGGTGTAGTGATCTCATATTCAAGTTAGAAGAGGAGATGAATTGTCTTCAAAACTTAACAAAGCTAGAGTATTTGAATCTTGAAGGGTCTGAGAAATTGGAAGAGTTTCCCTGTCACATTGCAAATAATGTGTCCTTGAGAGAGCTCTCTTTGGCCTGTCCCAGATTGAGGGAGGTACCATAGAACATCAGTCAACTCAGCAAGCTGAGAGAGATGTGGATAGAAGATATGTTGTTGACAAGCTCTGGCAGAAGAACAAGAAAAGGAACGCACAAACAAAAAAACCTTTAGTTGAGGCTGCCAAACATGAAAACAAGAAATTGAAATCTTTTAGTTGATGCCACCATGGAAAAGCTGAAAACAACTTGCACATAATTTCTGTGTACACGACAAACTACCTTGGTCCATCATTGTCCAGCTTTGATGGTTAAATAAATATTTTTTTAAGTTAATATTGGTAGAGTTTAAACATTTTGTAACATAGTTTGTATAATAACATTGGAATTATTGTCGTTAATGCAACCTTATCATGCAAATGAATAAATAAGTTAGAAATAAAAAAATTTGTTTCCATTTTCTTTCATGCAAAGGAATAACTACAGTTAACCCATCAAGTTTGGATATTTTTTAATATTTCTTTTTAACACTAATCTCAATATATATAACAAAGGATTTTTTTTTAAATTTTAAATAAGTTGTCGTGAGAAAATAAAAAGAAATGATTTTAAAAATACAATTTGTTGTGTTTTAACGTTATAATATATATTATATATAAAATATTATCTTTATATTTAATAATTTAAAAAATATAATATATAAATATTCTATTTTTTTCATAAAATAAATAAATAAAAATATAGGATATGTAAAAATAATATAAAATTAATTATAAATTTACTATATATAAAATTAATATTATAATATTTTTAATAAAGATTACATACATAATATACTCATTAAATATAAAAATATCATCTAATTAATATTTTTAGCATAATTTTAAAATAATAATATTATAATCAGTTTATAGGAAAGAGGAAGATATCATAGGAAAAGATAAATTTATAAATTGGACATAAATTCCCTTGAAGGAGAAGGAGAAGGAGAAGGAGGAGAAGCATGAGGAGATGAAGAAGGAGAAGGAGAAGGAGGAGGAGGAGGAGGAGGAGGAGGAGGAGGACAACAACAACAACAACAAAAGAGAAGGAGGGAAAAAAATGAGAAGAAGATGACACAAAAGAAGCATAAAAGGAGCAAGGAGAAGGAGAAGATGATGGAGAAGAAGGATAAAATGCAGGAGGTGAAGAAGAAGGAGAAGCAACAAAATAAGAAGCAACGAAAGGAGAAGAAGAACAAACAATAGCAAAAGAAAAAGAGGAAAGAGAATACACTTGGTTTTCCCTCCTGTTAGCACCCTGAAAAATTTTCATGGCTCCTGGTCTTTTCCCCTGGTCCTGGTCTAGCCGTTGGTGTGAAAAGCCCTAAAAATCTAGCCGTTGGTGTGAAAAGCCATAAAATACCCTAGCTTTGTTCTAATTTTGCGTTACCTTTTTGAATCACTTAAAACCTCTAAAATGCATGTGCTTAATTGTTGTCCCCTTTGTCACATGATCGCATGAACCTTTTTCATGTCATGCGATCTTGTGACTAAAGGTTTTCGGGCCCCTTTTAATATTTACTGATTTGCCTAAGTCTCCCAGGTTATTTTTTCCTAAGTTTGGAGCCCGGCGGTGCTTTAATTTTTTCTTAAGTTAGTGCCTTAATTTTTCCTATGTTTCGGCTTGATTTTTCCTAGCCTAGTCTTTCTAACAGATTTTCAATGCGATAGTTGTCGTTAAAGTGCAAGGGATTTGTCAGAGCTATGCGATGTTAAGACAACCATTGATTCTCCTATATGACACGACACTTCAAACTATGGGTCCAGGGTGACACGTATGTAGAAATGGTGATCTGTGATTAGTCCATGTATTAATGCAGTGGCAGTTGTTAGTGGGACCTGGTTTCTAAGTTTGTCAGAGGGTCCTAGACATTGTCAATTGATCAACGATTGGCGTAAGTTCTCATGAGATTTGTCAGAGCTTTGAGATCTTACGCCAGTCGTCGATGTTACTTTATTCTTAGGCAATAGTATAAAGGTGGGTCTGATTTCCAGATGGTTTTTATGTGCCATGATGTGCTGATTTGTCGTTATCTGATTGGTCCACATTGTGTGACTAGACATGTTGTCAGTGGGGCTAGGTTTTTCAAGGTTCAGTGGGTTCTTACACTTGTAGAGCATCGATGGTCGGTGTGTAATCTGATGGGTTTTTTTTGACACTTGTGATCTTAAGATAGCCATTGATCTCTTTCGGTGTCAAAGGGTTGTCAAGGCAGGGTAAGATTCTTCATCTGATGGTTGTCTTATGATCTGATGGAATCTTGAAGGTCTATGTGAAGATGAGACAACCGTTGATCTTCTTGATGCGGGCCCATTAAAATTTCCTCAGTCTTGTGGTGGTCCTAATAAAAGGTTAGCGGTCCAATAAATTTCAATGCTTTTTGCTCATTCATGAAATGAGATGGCGGTATTCTAAAAGGTCTGGCGATTCAGCGAAGGAAGGTCGCATGATCGCTAAGTATTTTAGCGGTGGCTTAAAATGTTCTACGAACTGGTGAAAACCTTTTCTCGGCAGTTCACCAGATGTAGCTGAGATGAGTTAGATTTTCCTTTGTTCTCTAAGTCACGGAGTTAAAGGCGGGTTAAGTATTTCATTGCGCGAACAGGAAAAATCTTTGTCGCATGTTTGCTAGGGTTAACCCGAGGTATCTGGTTGGGTTAAAGACATAAAGCCTGTGAAATAGATTGATCAAACGGTTATGACTTAGAGTTGGCTCAGATTCAAATTTTGACCGCTGATATGTTGTAGGCGCCATGAATGTGACCGTTGAAATTCAAATTTAATTTTTTGAGGGTTTCTTAGTGACAGAAAGGATTGGTTTTGAATGCTTTCATGGCTGGATTTGATTTGTTTGGTGGCGCCAGTAGTTGTAGTGTGGTCCAGGGTGTTCCATGATCATCTGTAGGGGTTTGTACCATGTTCTTTGTGTTCAAGGTGTGTTTGCAAGTGGCCTATTTGATTGGTTTTCATAGCAATTCCTTGTTTTTTACTATTCTCACAGATTTTGATGATTGCAAATCTATTTGAGATTCATTTTCTTTGGGTTGCCTATGTTTCCTACCCCTGTAGTAATTTTTGTTGTAATTAGGGTTGGTGTAGTTGTTGAAACCCTTACCTTAGTCACTCGAAGCTTGATGCATCCTCTTTGAGGATTCCAAGGTGACTAGTGGTATAAGTAGTGAAATGTTTTATTTTGTAAGGGTTCCTTCTTCTGCAAATTTTGGGAGAATTGGTTCCAAGAAAGGTTTTGTCCTATAGATTTTCTCCTTCTCTCTGCATATAGGGTGTTCTTTCTTCCTTTGTTGGTTCAGAGAATATGATACATATTGTGATTGATTTGTCTTATGTATGAGGACTCAATTTATTCTTACTGTTACCAAGCTATCTCCATTTGAATTCTGAATTCATTAATCATACATCAAGGGTGTTTGATTTTTATATTTGCATTTCCTATGTGCTTGCAAGTGGAGTTGTCTTTGCAGAGATAACTAGTTTGGGATTAGTTTTCATGTATGTATGAGCTGAGGTGTCAAAGATATGTCATGCTTGTCTTCCAGTGGATGCTGGTTAATGTATTATCTGTTTATAGGTCTCTTCTAAGGGGAGGGTTAAAAACCTTTGGATGGGTGATAACATACTTGAATACACAGGTGAGTTGTTGAAGTGAGGTTTGGTCATGGTGTGTGATTGATGTTAGGCATCAACACATTGAATTTATTGCTTTCTTGTTTCATAGTTGTCTATTGCAATAGGGTATTTGACTCTATGGCCCTTTGGATAAGGCACTGGTCTATGAGGGACTTAGGGTATCTCAGGGGTCCTTTCAAACCTATCACAAAATCATTTACATTCAGTTCTACCCTTTCCCTTTCATGTTGTTAGGATAGGTTTCTGGTTTTCATACTTACTCTATGCAAGTAGGGCTATTGCATGAGATCTTGGTTTCATTGAGGTACAGTATACCTACAAGGGTTTGAAGACTATTCCATAATAATGTATCTATAGGCCTTTTATTCACCAAAAGGATGTCATGAGTGTGCAGATAAAGCAATACCCACCTGAGTGATGTGGAGCTCAAAGAAGAAGGAGGATGTTCTCTATCCTCATCAATTGGACTATTTTCTTGTCAAACTTGAGTGCCTACCTGAAGAATCAAGCCCATCTATTGATTCAAGTTTGGTCCTACAAGGAGAAGCTCCAATACCTCCCTCCTGACCCCCAATACATTAAACAAGGTATATCAACTCTTCTTCCAATTTTTTTTACTCTCGAAAATATTACACAAAATTTATTTTGCTATCAGTGTAACCATTGCACCTTGTTGGTTCAAGTGCTAGTTATTTTTTTTGGAAAAAAAATGTGAAGGAGGGGGTTTTAGTGCCATGACAACCTGTCTTAGAGAAAATGTGTTTCCTTGAGTGTTGTAGGGATGAAAGGATGCCATGTTAGGTTACTCAATCATAGGTACAATACCATCAACATCATGGATTTTCTAGGCATGCTACACCAGAACCAGCTCTGATAGTGGCACCAAGTACTTAGTCTACCATAATATGGGGTAGACAATCAAATTGGTAGCCACTAGACTAGGTTGTGGGGTCTAGGGCATGTGTCTATCATTTACAAGTGATATAGGATGATGTTGTTTTAGAGAAAATTAACTTGGACAAGTGGAAGCATAGAAAAATTTGGCACGTTACCAAGTTCCCTCCACCCTTTCCTAAATTCAAAAATTCTTTGTCACTAAATCATTGCCAGAAATAGGTTTTTTTTATTTTCCTTATCTTTAGAGATCACAATAATTTTCAACCATGTTTAATATCGCTTTCTTATGTTGTATTGTTAAGCTTGTCTTACCAAATGTTAATAATTTTTATTTAATGCTTTACTTATCCTCGCATTTCTTTATTCACAACAATATGAACAAAATAAATACAAATTTATTTATGTTTGGAATGTTTCTTTTAATAATATAAAAAAAGTCTATATAATGAAATATTGGCCGAAACACCTTGCTCTGAAGCTGTTGGATTTTCTGATCCTCATCCTCTAATGTTTTAATACTAGAACCATTATGTTTCATGTCTATAGACTGTATGATGGAAAAGTGTTTGATTGCAAAGAGGCTTCTTAGTGCACATAACCTGTTTTGGCATTTAATGTACCTATCCTCTTTGATTTATTGCCATTTGTTTTTTTTTTACACGCGATAGCTTCATTGAAGTTTGGGCTTCTATTTATAAACTATATCTTGTGTTAATCATGCCAAGTTTACATATTTCCTTAGCTTATGTGTTGGTCGAGTTTGAACTTATTTGGTGATGAGTATTTGTGTCACTACATAGAGGGGTTTATTCCACAATGGATTCCTATCGTAGTGGTTAATATTGGTTTGTCAAGAGTTTTATTCTTTTGTTTATTACAACATCTTTGAGAACAAGAACCTTTAGTTTCTACAACGTTACATGTTCTTTTCTACACAAAGGTTGTAGTCATCTTTTGTGTTGCATCCCATTTTTGTAGCCTACCTTAGTTATTGGATTAGTGTACTAGATGTCTAATGAAAAATAAATCACATTGTCATAACCCAATCTCAAGATGTATTGGATAATGACTGTTTAAAAGGAACTTAATGTTTTACTATAAATTTTGGAAGCCATGAGAAGATTCTTTTGGTCATAATGACTTGACTCTTGTACATTAATAAGTGTATGCCTTTGATACTTTGATAATATGTTGGATAGATAGGGAGGTATTTTTAGTAATTATAATAGAATGGATACCTTTAAAAGACATCACTCAATTGGATATGAGGTGATTTTTATTTCTTTTATATGTGATCTTGTATTGTTGATATAATAGGAAACTTAAAATGTAAGATTCTTGATGAACCAGTGCCACCTAGAAAGTTGATGTTTTTACTTACCTATGCTTTGATTATCTTTCATGTAATTGAAAGATTTTACATTACTTTAATCAATAAGCTTATGAATGGATTTCTCATCTAATATAGTGTTTGACCAAACTGCATGAGTGCGAATGAGCTAGATATGCAAGGAATGAGCATTTGAATTCTTTATGTGATACTATAGTGGTCCATTATATATCATCTTATGTAGAAATGTGAATATAATGATGATATATATGTCTTAAATATTCATTTACTTCCAAAATAGATGTGTGGTTGTATTCATGTGCTTTCTTCTCTCTTTCTCTAAGTTTGGGATAAACTAATGATAATGTTTACTTTTCAAAATAAGAATGATCGAGAAGGATATGAAATGATTTAAATAGTCAAGAAAAAGATATTGCTTCTGTTAACTTATACACACTATTTAAGTCCTTAGTTTTTGTTGTATTAGCATGTGGATCTAGATGGTTATCACATGAATTCCATTACATCAATCAATTTTACTTGTATGGACTTCCTCGAGCTTGGATGGGCATCTTTCATATTAGGAAAGATTTTGAGGAAGTGTTAATGCTTTGTGGTAGGGTGGAAATGCATTCCCACAATATTATCTCCCTTGATGATTTGTGTGAATAGGTGATCCTAGCTTCTTTCAACAAGGACTTTATTTATTGTGCTTATGCTCCTATGTATTTTTCCTGGTGGTATTGGTAATTTTATTGTTTACTTTTGTCATTAATATGGAAGATAATATTTGATCTAATCTTTAACTTACATTGATTTGATTTGACATTTGGTTGATATCATTTTGAGTTGTTATATAGATAAGTTGGCCAAAACCTTTATATTGAGTCGATGTAACATCTATTATTGTGATTATGTTAGGACACTCGACAGATGGTTGACATTCCACTTTCCTTGAACATAGAGGTATGATGAACTACAACTGATTGATTATCTTGAGGGAGAGTTTGAAAATAGATTGGATTTTTGAAAGATAATGATTGATGATCACCGAGATACTAATGTGTATGTAAGACACTAAATCAGTTAATGTATTGTCATTGATGTCAACTAGATTTGACTATACCTATCATGATGGTTGCAAACATCTTAAGAAGGAATAATGATGAAGGAATGAGATATCTACATGAAGATGAGATGGATGAGAAAGTTATGGATATGGTATTCATTGGGCAACTTATTGATGAGTCTATGACATTATGTTAGTGATTTGATTGTAGTACGTGAATCTATTATGGATTGAAGATCAAGATTGAACAATTTTATGTGGTCGACAAATGAAGAATTCAGTATACACCAAGAAAGTGTAGTGTATACCGAGTATAGTGTTAATCGAGCTAGTTATCACTGACCCATTATGGTATTGACTGAGTGAAAGAAATAAATGTAACTTATGCTTGTTGACTTAAGATGATGAGCTGGACAATTATTTATGATTCTAAGGTAAATGATAATGTTTGTTATGATGATCAAATGAATGAAAAAATTCAAGGATGATTGGATGAAGGAGAATGAAACATGTTATTGACACAACTATCGAGGAAGGTTAAAGCAAAAAAATCAATGGTGAAGATTAAGAGCCAAAATCTATGGATGGAAAGAAAATAGTTTATGATGTCTATATAAAGAGACAAGAGATTCATTATTGAGTCTGTTGTAGGAGAATTCATGTGAAAAGATTGATTTCATGCAACACTGATCAAACTAGTTGAAGACAGGAGAGCAATTCTGCTGACAACATCAAGCAAAAGAGAAAGCAATTACCGAGCATAACAGAGTTGGAGGAAACAAAGATATTGAGTTGATTATTGATCAAAGGTATTTTTGAGCTTAGCATAGATCTGAAAATCAGAAAATCAAGTTGTATTTGAATAAGATCATTACTATATCAGTTTAACCATTTCTACAAATAAAATCTCTTAACCGAGTGGGATTTAACAATTTTTATATTTCAATATGACATTCAATGAATGTTGATTGTTTTCTTGTTGACCCCATAGTGAATGTTTGGTCAAGGGAGAACTATTAGTGATAAATCTTCTAACCAGGTCACACCTCACAGTGTGTTTTGTAACATTTAACAGGGTTGGCTCCTAACCGAGCTCACTTTAGAAGACTGAATTATTTTGGGTTACTCGTCCCAGGTGGTTTTTCCCCTAATAAGGTTTCCATGTTAAAAATCTAAGTGTTATATGTGTATGGATGTGTTGAATTTTTATTTTAATTTACACATTATTATAACTAGATTGATCGGTAAACACAATACTTAATTTGCTAGTAATCGGTATATGAAGAGAAAGACAGAATTGATATTTTACCGAGTTGATTAATTGATTTGAAAGTTTTTGTTATATACATTTGGGAGTATTTGGGACTATAGGATAACTAGACTTAACTGATTCACCTCCCTTCTTAGTTATCTAACAATTGGTATCAAAGTGTAGAGTTCTTGAAAGAAAAGTTTGAAGGACTTAAGCTAAAGATCACAAGATGTATAAGAGAGAGGTGCCAAAGTTGAAAAAAGGAAACTTATCAACATGGGAAAGAATAATGAGATTGTATCTATTAGGGATAGGTGAATTTTCCGAGTGAAAGTAAGTTGAGAAATATTGAGGAAGTGAATTGATTAATGATCAGAGGATTTTATGAGCTTTCCATAGATCTAAATATTTGCAATTGAGTTGTATTTGAATCAGATCAGTACTGTATCATTTTAACCATTGACTCAAAAAATCTCTTAACCAAGTGGACTTAATAGTCTTATTGTACTACCCTATGACATTCATTGAATGTAAAGTGTTATCTTGTTGACCCCATAGTGAATGTTGGTCAAAAGTTAACTGTTAGTGATAAATCCTCTAACCAAGTCACACCTAAAAGTGTGCATTGTAACCTTTAACAGGGTTGGCTCTTTACCGAGCTCACTTCAAAAGAGTGAATTATTTTGGGTAACCAATCCTAGGTGGTTTTTCCCTTAGCAGGGTTTCCACATTAAATCATTGTGTTATGTGTTGTTTTCTATGATTGTTTACTATGATTGATGAACTACAACTGATTGAATATCTGGATGAAATTAAGAAATAGTGACTAGAGATCACCGAGCTACTGAAGTGATATGTAAGATGCTTAAATCAGTCAATATGTTGTCATTGATGTCAACTAGTTTTGACTGTACTTATCATGATAGTTACAAACATTTAAACATCTATTGAAGGAAGAAAAGATGAATAACTGAGATATCTACATGAGGAAAATATGTCCATGTATTGGTATCAGAGCATATTGGTTACTTGGTGGAAAGTTTTAAGGACTTGAGCAAAAAGATCACAAGATGCATAAGAGGGAAGTGTTGAAGATGAACAAAGATAACTTTACCACATGGCAAAGCCGGATGAGACTTCACATATCTGGAATCAAAGAATCTGCTATACCCTTACTTGACAATGGCTATAGACAACCAATTTTTGGACCTTTAACTCTTGATCAGTTGAGAGATCGACATGAACACAATATTACTATGATAGAGATTGTTGCTGCTCTATCTGATGCTGAATTTGAGGATGTTAAGTATTGCACTACAGCACGAAGAAAATGTGGGATAAACTTTCTCTAGTTTATGGTGGTGATGTGAATGTGATGAGAGCCAGAGTTGAAAGCTTGAGAGGTAGATTTGATGACATGAAGATGAAAGAAGGAGAGAACATCACACAATACTCAAACCAAATCAAAGAGGTAGTCAATGGTATCTCAGGAGCAAGAGGTATTATTTTTGAAGATACAATGGTAAGTAAGATACTGATAACTTTTTTTCTTGTCTATGCAATTAGAATATCTGCTATTCTTGAAATGAGGTCTGCACCTAATAGCACTCTTACTCTAGATAGTTTGATTGGAAAGTTAACAACTTTTGAGCTGAATAATTTTGACAATAGTGTTGTACTGAGTGTTGAGTCTACTTTTATGTCATCTCTTAAGATTGGTAAATATAGTAGTAAGTATAATATAAAGAATGAAAGTGATAGTAATACTGAAGACGAACTTGATGAGCTTGAAGCACTTATGGCCTGGAGACTACAAAAAGGTAAAGGAAGGTATAAGGGAAAGTTACCTTTAGCTTGTTTTAACTGTAAAGAGGTTGGCCATATTGCTGCTAGATGTCCTAATAGGAAAGAGGAAGATAAAGACCAATCTGGTGATGGAAAGTTTGGTAGAAGCAATAATAGAGGAAACTGACACTAGAATAGAGACAATCGAGATTACAAAGATAAAGGCAAAAAGGCATGTTACCTTGTTGGAGAAAATGAAGATGACACTGACACCGACACTGACGATGATATTGAAGTAGTATTTTTTGCAATGAAAGATGATTCAAAAGAGGAGGAAAGGTATGTAAAAATAGCACTTATTTATAAAGTTAGTAAGAATAATACTTGGATTATTGATAGTGGCTGTATGCATCACATGACTGGTGATGAAGATAAGTTTGATCATCTTGAGCATTATAATTGTGGATAAGTGAAAATAGGAAATAACACACCTTGTTTGGTGAAAGGAAAAGGATCTATTTTATTGAATGATAGAATTAGATGTGATAATGCATACTGGGTAAAAGGACTTAACTACAATTTGTTGAGTGCAGCACAACTAAATAACTTAGGTCACCAAGTTTCATTTGAAAGAAAGAAGGTGAAAATCTATGATGAAAATGGAAAGCTTGTTGGTATTGGAGGACAATCAAAAGGTAATTTATTTTATCCTGACAATGTTGAGACTTCTTGTTTACTGGTGAAGAATGAAGATGCATGGTTATGGCATAAGAGGTTATGTCATATAAACTTTGATAACATGATTAAGATTAGTAGAAAGAGAAAAGTTAGAGGATTTCTTAATCTAACCAAACTTGATCATGTTATGTGCCATCAATGTCAGAAAGGAAAGATGACCAAATCTAGTTTTAAAAGTAAGGACTATTCATCTAAAGGTATTTTGGAGTTGGTACACGCTGACCTATGTGGTCCTATGAGAACTCAAAGCTACTATGGTGATAAATATTTTTTTATTTGTTGATGACTATTCTAGGCTGATGACAGTAATGTTCTTAAAAGAAAAGTCTGAGGCATTCAAACTGTTTAAATGGTATAAGGCTCAAGTTCAAAAAGAAACTGAAAAAGGATTGAAATGCTTAAGGTCTGATAGAGGAGGTGAGTTTGTTTCCAATGAATTCACTAATTTCTATAATGAGCATAGAATCAAAAGGAAAGTTTCTACACTTAGGACACCACAGCAGAATGAAATTGCTGAAAGGAGGAACTGATCTATTGTTGATTGTGCTAGAACATTGATGATTGAGAAAAATGTTGCACAAATGTACTAGAGAGAGGTAGTTAGCACTGCAATATACACCCTAAACCAATTTCAATTGAAGAAAGACACAAATAAGATATCTTACGAGTTATGGTTTGGATATACCCCGAGTGTAAGGTAATTCAAAATCTTTGGTGGTATGTGTTATATTCTGAAAGATGATAGGAATGGTAAATTTTACTCTAAAGGTGATGAAGGAATATTTTTAGGATATTCTACTAAGAGTAAAGCTTATAAATTTTTGAACAAGGCTACTAATAAAATGATAGAAAGTGCTAATGTAAGAGTTGATGAGTTTGCTCAAAATAACAATGAAGAAAGCATGAAGGAACCAAAAGACTATGGTAGTTTTACATATGTTGAAGATCCAAATTATCTACTGAAGCCACAAGATGAGTCTACCAAGCATCAGAAAAATGCTACCAAGAATCAACAAATGCAAACCAAGAATCAGGAAGAAGCTATCGAGTAGGAAAATGAACTTGAACTGAATGATGAGCAGAGAAGAGAACAAGTGCTATTAAGATTTGTTAGAAGACACCATCCACATAATCAAATCATTGGAGATAAGAAAGTTGACATGATGACCCAAAGTAAGTTAAGACATAACACATGCTTATTTTGTGAGTTTGAACCTAAGAATGTTAGGGATGCACTTGAAAATGAGGAATGGATAAATGCTATGAATGAGGAAATTGGACAGATTGAGAAGAATAAGACATGGAAATTAGTAACCAAACCAAAAGATAAAAATGTTATTGGTACTAAGTGGATTTTCAGGAATAAGTTAAATGAAAATGGTGAGGTCACTAGGAATAAGGCAAGACTTGTTTGCAAGGGATATACATAAGAAGAAGGTATTCATTATGGTGAAACCTTTGCACCTATTTCTAGACTTGAAGGAGTCCATATACTACTTGCATATGCTGTACATAAGGGATTCAAAGTATATCAAATGGATGTGAAATCAACTTTTCTAAATGGAATTCTTGAGGAAGAGGTCTACATAGAGCAACCAGAAGGATTTGTTAATCTAAATTAGAAGAAGATGGTATGTAGACTACACAAAGATTTGTATGGACCAAAGCAAGGACTGAGGGAATGGTATGAAAGACTACATGCTTATCTTATCAGTATTGACTTTGTAAGAACTAGTGAAAACAATAATTTGTACATAAAAGGAGAATCTAATGATAATATTTTGATTTCTAAAATATTTGTTGATGATATAATCTTTGGTGGACAAGATGTGATTTGCAAATCTTTTTCTGATGAAATAAGAAAAGAATTTGAGATGTCAATGTTTGGAGAGATAATCTTTCTAGGTTTGCAGATTATACAACAGAATGATGGGATTTTCATCACTCAATCAAAATACATTAAAGAAGTGTTAAAATTTTTTGGCATGGAAGATGCAAAACCAATAGGAACATTGACGGTAACTAGATGTAAATTGATAAAGGATGATGAATCTACATAAGTAAATCAGACACTGTACCAATCTATGATTGGGAAACTGATGTATGTAGTACATAGTAGGCCTAATATTGCACATGTAGTTAGGATTGTGGCAATATTTTCTGCCAATCCTAAAGATTCACATATGGTTGCAGTTAAAAGAATTTTGAGATACTTGAAGAAGACATAAGACTATGGTTTATGGTACACAATGGAAGGCAAATTTGAAGTTCGAGTTTACACCGATGTAGATTGGGCTGGAAACATAGATGATCAGAAGAGAACAACCAGTGGAGCATTCTTTTTAGGGGAAAGGCTTGTGACTTGGATAAGCAAGAAACAAGCATGCATTTCTTAGTCTACTGATGAAGAAGAGTATTTTGTTGCCACTACAAATTATTCAAATATTGCTTGGATTAAACAAGTGTTGGAAGGAATGAATGAGGTAATCACTGACCTGGTGATTATATATTGTGACAACACTAGTGCTATAAATATTTCCAAGAATCTTGTGACACATTAAAAAATAAAGCATATATCTATTAAGTATCACTACTTAAGGGAATAAGTTCAAGAGAAGCAGGTGAAACTAGAATTTGTAACATCTAAAGAACAACTTGTTGATATCTTTACCAAACCCTTACCGAAGGAAACATTTGAATATTTGAGGACTAGACTTGGGGTCTGTCCCCTGTCTATCAGTCACTAAGGTGATCAAGAGGTTGCATCAGCCTATACTTATCTAAAGATCATTCATGTTGATGCACATAGCTCACACTTTACTTTTTCTAAGGTTGTGAAATATTTTAGAAGCTATAACAAGAATTTGTTTATCAGTACACTGAAGGTACCTGATATGAACCAAACAAGAGATAATTACTTGATTGTTGAAGAGCTGTTTGCATATTTTCTTTGGCATTGTTGTCAAAGGGAGAGAAGATCAGAGAGAGATTGAATATGAAATATCTATTGCTGAGGACAACTATCTGAGAACTGAAAAGATCAAATCTGGAGGGAGAGTCTACATGTAATGTTGTTTTGTTTTGTAGTGATTAAACATATTAAATATCAAGCTAGGGAGAGCTTACTGAGCTACAACATTTACTTACATAGTTGTAGAATACATGTTTGGTATGTGTATGGCATATTTTCATATTTCTTGTATTTCCATCAATGCCAAAGGGAGAGATTGATGAACTACAACTAATTGAATATCTAGATGAACTGAAGAAACAATGATTAGAGATCACCGAGCTACTAAAGTGATATGTAAGATGATTAAATCAATCAATATGTTGCCATTGATGTCAATTAGTTTTGACAGTACTTATCATGATAGTTACAAACATCTGAACATCTGTTGAAGGAAGAAAAGATGAAGAACTGAAATATCTACATGAGGAAGAGATGGATATGACAGATAAGAATAAGGTGAACATTGGGTAACTTATTGATGAGTCTATGGATTTATATTGTTGACTTGAGCATGCTACATTAATCTATTATGAAGAAGAGATTTGAAATTGAACAAGTCAATGTGGTCGGTAATTAAAGATTTTTGTATACACTGAGCTAGTGCAATGTATATTGAGTGACAGTAATAACTAAGCTAGTTATCACCGACACATTTCTATATTAACCAAGTATGGATGAAAACATTAAATGCTAAGAACAATCGACTAAATTGTTATGATTTCAACGTTAAGGATGAAGTTAGTTATGAGATCCACGGTTGAAAAAATTTAGAGATGATCTAAAGGATGAGATTGAAACATGTTATGGACACATCTACCGAGGAAGGTTTAAGTGAAAAAATGGATGAAGGAGATTAAGAGGCAAAATCTAATGGCTGATATGAAAAAAATTTACTTGTCTATTTGAGAGATATGAGTTTCATTATTGAAACATGTCAGAAAAAAGAAGACTGCATAGATTTTGTGTGAAGATTGTATTCATGCATGTTTGATCAAACTGGTTATTGAAAGAACTGAGCTGCAGACATTACTAAGCATCAGAGAACTATTTACCGAGTGAAAGTAAGTTGAGAAATATTGAGGAAGTGAATTGATTAATGATCAGAGGATTTTATGAGCCTAGCATAGATCTGAATAGTTGCAATTGAGTTGTATCTAAATCAGATCAGTACTGTATCAGTTTAACCATTGATTCAAAAAATCTCTTAACCTAGTGGACTTAACAGTTTTATTGTACTACTCTATGACATTCATTGAATGTAAAGTGTTATCTTGTTGACCCCATAGTGAATGATGGTCAAAAGTTAACTATTAGTGATAAATCCTCTAACTAGGTCACACCTAAGAGTGTGCATTGTAATCTTTAACAGGGTTAGCTCTTTACTAAGCTCACTTCAGAAGAGTAAATTATTTTGGTTTACCAGTCCCAGGCGGTTTTTCCCTTAGCAAGGTTTCCATGTTAAATCATTGTGTTATATGTTGTTTTCTATGATTATTTTTCTATCATACTTTACATATTGCATAGTTGATTTAGTCAGTAATCACAGTTTGCATAATTACTGGTAATCGGTAAAGTGGACAGACAGATTGATATTTTATGTTACCGAACTAAATAATTTGTTGAAATTGTTTTGTAAGGTACATCTATGTATTTGGGACTTTATGATAATTGATCTAACTAGTTCACCCCCCTCTCAATTATTCTATTAAGCATAATGAAATTGTATCTATCAGGGATAGGTGAATTTACAACGTACTACTCAGAAAATGAGTTCATCTTACCCTGTGGACCTTTGACTATTGATCAGATGAGAGAAATACATGAAAATAATGCAATGATGATAGAGCTTACTTCTTCCTTATCAGATGATGAATTTGAAGATGTTAAGACATGTACTACTGCTAAAAAAATGTGGGAAAAGCTTACACTAGTTCATGGAGGAGATGTGAATGTGCTAAGGGCTAAAGCTAAAAGTCTTAAAGGAAAGTTTGATGACATGAGAATGAAAGAAGGAGAGAACATATCTCTGTACAACAACCACATCAAGGATATTGTGAATGCTATTCAAGGAGAAGGAGGTATTATTGATGAAGACACTATTGTAAGTAAAATTCTCAGAACCTTGTTACTTTCTTATGCTATTAGAGTTTCTGAAATTCATGAGATGAGATCAGCTCCTGGTAAGCATATTACACTTGATAGTCTAATTAGTAGACTAACTTTATTTGAGTTGAATAACTTTGACAATAGTGTTTTTCCTAGTGTTGAGTCCGTATTTATGTCATCTCTAAAAATTGGTAAATCAAGAAGAAAACATATGATAAGAAATGAGAGTGATAGTGAAAGTCACGAGGATGAACTTGATGAGCTTGAAGCATTAATGGCTAGAAGAATACAGAAAGGTAAAGGAAGATATAGAGGAAAAATACCTTTGGTATGTTTTAATTGTAAAGAGATTGTCCATATTGCAGCTAGATGGCCTAATAGGAAAGAAGATGAGAACAGTACTGAAAGATCTAATGAAAGGAAGTTTGATAGAAGAGATAACCGAGAACACAGAGACAACTAACAATATGATAGAATAAGTAACCGAGATTAAAAAGACAAAGGAAAGAAGGCATGTTACCTTTTTGAAGATTATGATGATGATGATGACACCGACACTAATCATGATTGCATTGAGGTAGTATTTGTAGATTTAAAAGAAGATTTAGAATCTAAGAAGAAAGGTATGTTGAAACAACACTTATTTTTAAAGTTAGAAAGAATGATACTTGGATTATTGATAATGGTTGTACACATCATATGACTGGTGATGAAGAGAAATTTGATTACCTTGAACATTATAATGGTGGATCTATTAAAATGGGAAATGATACACCTTGTCTAGTAAAAGGAAAAGGGTCTATATTGTTGAACAATATTATCAGATATGATAATGCATATTAGGTGAAAGGACTTAATTATAATATGTTGAGTGTAGCACAGATGAATAACATAGGTCACCAAGTTGTATTTGAGAATAGAAAGGTAAAAATTTATGATGAGACTAGAAACTTGGTCGGTACTGGTGAACAATCTAAAGGTAATCTATTTTATCTTGACAATGTTGAAACTTCTTATTTGTTGGCTAGAACTGAAGATATGTGGTTATGGCACAAGAGGTTATGTCATGTTAATTTTGACAACATGGTTAAGATTAGTAAGAAAAGGATAGTTAGAGGTTTACCGAGAATATCTAAACCTAACCATGTTATGTGCAAACAATGTCAAATGGGAAAAATGTCAAAATCTAGTTTTAAGAGAAATTTTTTTTCATCTAATGCTATTTTGGAGTTAATTCACACTGACTTTTGTGGTCCTATGAGAACTTAGAGTTATTATGGAGACAAATATTTTATCTTGTTTGTTGATGACTTCTCTACAATGATGACTGTCATGTTCTTGAAAGAAAAATCTGAAGCTTTTAAGATGTTTAAATGGTATAAAGAAAAAGTGGAAAAAGAAAGTGGTAAAGAACCTAAAATGCTTGAGATCAAATAGAGGTGGTGAATTTATTTATGATGAGTTCACTAATCTTTGTAATGAGCATGGAATTAGGAGACGAGTTTCTGCACCGAGGACACCCCAACAAAATGGGATTGCTAAAAGGAGAAATAGATCTGTTGTTGATTGTGCTAGGACACTAATGATTGAAAAAGATGTGACACAGATATACTAGAGAGAAGTTGTTAGTATTGTTGTATACACATTGAACTGAGTTCAACTAAAGAAAGATTCAAACAAGACACCTTATAAATTATGGTATGGTTACACACCTAATGTAAGTTATATCCAAAATTTTGGAAGTAGATGTTATATTCTAAAAGATGATAGAAATGATAAATTTGATTCAAAAGGTGATGAAAGAATATTCTTAGGATATTATACTAAGAGAAAAGTTTAGAAATATTTGAATAAGGCTACTAACAAGATGATTGAAAGTGCAAATGTGAGAGTTGATGAATTTTCTTAGAAGAATGATGAAGGAAGAAAAAAGGAACCAGAAGACTATGGTAGATTTGTTTGCATTGAGCAACCTGACATTCTACCCGAGCAACAACCTAGCGTTACCGAGAAACAGGGTAATTATACCAAGCATCAGCCTATACAAACTGAGAATCAACAAACTATTACTGATGAAGATCATGATCATGCACTGAGTGGAGAATACAATGAAGAAAAAATAAATGAACCTGTACTTGCAAAATACGTAAGGAGACATCATCCACAAAATTAGATTATTGGAGATAAGAAAGCTAACATGATGACACAAAGTAAGTTGAAAAATAACACATGCTTAGTTTATGAATTTGAACCTAAAACTTGTAGAGATGCAATTGAAAATGATGAATGGATTAAGGCCATGAATGAATAAATTGAGTAGATACAAAAAAACAAAACATGGACATTGGTACCAAGACAAAAGGACAAAAATGTGATTGGAACCAAATGGATATTAAGAAACAAATTAAATGAAAATGGAAATGTCACTACGAATAAGGCAAGACTTGTATGCAAAGGGTATGCACAAGAAGAAGGTATTGACTATGGTGAGACTTTTTCACCCATTGCTAGACTTGAAGGAGTTAGAATATTGCTTGCATATGTTTCCTACAAAGGATTTAAAGTTTATTAGATGGATGCTAAATTTGCATTTCTGAATGGAATACTTGAAGAAGAGGTATACATTGAACAACCTGAAGGTTTTGTTGATCCTAATCAAAGGAATATGGTATGTAAGTTTCACAAAGCACTATATTGACTGAAACAAGAATTGAGAGCATGGTATGAAAGACTGCATTCCTATCTTATCAGTATTAGATTTGTTAGAACAAGTGACAAGAATGATTTGTATTTGAAAGGTGAAACTGATGACAAGATTTTTATTGCTGAAATTTTTGTTGATGACATCATATTTGGAGGACATGATAAATTATGCAAATCATTCGATGATGAAATGCAAAAAGAATTTGAAATGTCAATGTTTGGAGAGATTTTTTTTTTCTTGGCTTGCAAATTTTATAGCAGAATAAAGGCATATACATTACTCAATCAAAGTACATAAAAGAAGTATTGAAGACATTCAGTATGGAGGATTCAAAACCAGTCAGTAGACCTATGGTCACTGGATGTAGATTGACAAAGGATGAAAAGTCAACTGAGGTAAATCAGACCTTGTATAGATCAATGATTGGTAAATTGATGTGTGTTGTGGATAGTAAACTAGATATTGCACATGTAGTTGGAATTATAGCAAGATTCTCTGCTAATCCTAAAGAATCAGATATGACTGTTGTAAAAAGAATTTTGAGATACTTGAAGAACAGTGAAAACTATGGTTTGTGGTACAAGAAAGAAGGCAATTTTCAACTGAAAGTTTATACAGATGTGGATTGGGCTGGAAATATTGATGATAAAAAGAGCACTATTGGTAGAGAATTCTTTTTGGGAGAAAGGTTAGTTACTTGGATAAGTAAGAAACAAGGATGCATTTCTCAGTCCACTACAAGAGAAGAATATGTTGTTGTTTCTACTAATTGTTCGAACATTGCATGGATAAAATAAATTTTAAAAGGTATGAATAAAGAGATCACTGACCCAGTGATAATATATTGTGATAACACTAGTGCAATAAAAATTTCTAAGAATCCAGTGATGCATGCAAAGATAAAGCATATATCTATAAAGTATCACTACTTGAGGGAACAAGTACAAGAAAAGAAAGTAAGAATGGAGTATATGAAATCACAAGAGCAACTTGCAGATATATTTACTAAACCTTTACCTAAGGACACATTTGATTACTTGAGGAGTAGACTAGGGGTCCACCCCCTATCTATCAGTCACTAAGGTGATTAGGAGGTAGCATCAACCTATACTTTATTAGAATATCAAATGATGTTGATGCCTAATGTTCACACTTTGGGTTTCCTGAGGTTGTGAAAATTGAAAAATGGAAGACAAACTGAAACTGCATATCAGTACATGCAAGGTACTTGATCTGAACGAAAGAAAAAATATATTGATTTGGCTACTGAAGAGGTATTTATTTGCTTTCTGGAATTTTTATCAAAGGGAGACAAGATTCAATGAAATATTCAAGAAAAATATGCATGGAGAGAGACTGCATGGAGAGTATTGATGCTGTGTAATGTAGTGATTAAACATATTAAATGTACAAGCTAGGGAGAGCTTACCGAGTTACAACATTTGCATACAGAGTCATAGAATAGATGTTTGGTATTATATGACATATTTCATATTGTGTTGTCATCAATGTGAAAGGGAGATATTGATGAACTACAACTGGTTGAATATCTTGAGGGAGAGTTTGACAATGGATTGGATATTTGAAAGACATTGATTGATGATCACCAAGATACTAATGTGTACATAAGACATTAAATCAGTTAATGTATTGTCATTAATGTCAACTAGTTTTGACTGTACTTATCATGATGGTTACAAACATCTTAAGAAGGAATAATGATGAAGGAATGAGATATCTACATGAAGATGAGATCAATGAGAAAGGTATGGATATGGTATTCATTGGGTAAATTATTGATGAGTCTATGGCATTATGTTAGTGATTTGATTGTATTACACATGAATCTATTATGGATTGAAGATCAATAATAAGTAAGTTTATGTGGTCGGTAAATGAAGAATTCAGTATACACCGAGCAAGTGTAGTGTATACCAAGTATAGTGTTAACCAAGCTAGTTATCATCGATGCATTATGGTATTGACCGAGTGAAAGAAATAAATGGAACTTATGAATACCAACTTAAGATGATGAGTTGGACAATTGTTTATGATTTCAAGGTAAATGATAATGTTTTTTATGATAATCAAATGACTGACAAAATTCAAGGATGATCAGATGAAGGAGAATGGAACGTGTTATTGACACAACTGATGAGGAAGGTTAAAGTAAAAAAATCAATGCTGAAGATTAAGAGGCAAAATCTATGGATGGAAAGAAAACCATTTATGATGTCTATATAAAGAGACAAGAGATTCATTATTGATTCTATTGTAGGAGAATTCATGTGAAAAGATTGATTTCATGCAACACTGATCAAACTGGTTGAAGACAAAACCAAGCAATTCTGTAGAAAACACTGAGCGATAGAGAAAGCCATTACCAAGAAGAACAAAGTTGGAGGAAATAAAGATATTGAATTGATTATTGATCAGAGGTATTTTTGAGCTTAGCATAGATATGAAAATATACAAATCAAATTGTATTTAAATCAGATCATTATTGTATCAGTTTAACCATTTCTATAGATAAAATATCTTAATCGAGTGGGACTTAATAGTCTTTATATTTCAATATGAGATTCAATGAATGTTGATTGTTTTCTTGTTGACCCCATAGTGAATGTTTGGTGAAGGGAGAACTGTTAGTGATAAATCCTCTAACCAGGTGACACATCACAGTGTGTTTTGTAACTTTTAACAGGGTTGGCTCCTAATCGAGCTCACTTCAGAAGAGTGAATTATTTTGGGTCATCGGTCCCAGGTAGTTTTTCCCCTAATAGGGTTTCCACATTAAAAATTTAAGTTTTATATGTATATGGATTTGTTGAATTGTTATTTTACTTTACACATTATTATAATTGGATTGATCGGTAAACAAAGTACTTAATTTACTGTTAATAGGTATATGAAGAGAAAGGAACAGTTGATATTTTACCGAGTTGATTAATTGATTTGAAAGTTTTTGTTATATACATCTGTGAGTATTTGGGACTGTTGGATAACTAGAATTAACTGATTCACCCCCCCTCTTAGTTATCTAAAATAGGTATTCCCCATTTTTTTCAACAATTTTGGTTGTAATTGTAATTCTTTTATTCCTATATTAGAGGGAATCTATTTATATCTTTTCAACTTGTGTATTCGACCTTTGACTTATTGACTAACTACTTTGTCTTAATTATTTTTTCTGATGTGGCATTTGTGTCGGAAGGTCTACCTTTACACTAAAAGAGGTATAGATAGAGAGATTTTGTGTCTTTTGCATTGTTGGAATAGTGGAAACAAAAAATGCTTATTTTAAGAATGTAAAGCTTATAATGACATTTGGGTTAACTTTATTGATGATCTTTTTGAGGGAATCATTTAGAGGTCAATATCTCCTGAAGATCGATGATTCTCATAGCTTAATGAGGTTTATCTTATCTTATCTTTGGTGTGAAACAAGTAGATAAAATGGCTAAAAGAGGTATAGAAAGAGAGAGTTTAGTTGGAATAGTGGCAATAGAATATAGTTATTTTTAGAATGTAAAGCTTACAATGACATTGGGGTTAACTACATAAGTAATTTACAAACAATCTTTTGGAGATATTTGTCTAGAGGTCAATATCTCTTTGAAAGAGTGAAGATTCTCATAACTCATGAGAATTAACTTACATTGTCTTCAATGTGAAATAAACTGATGAAAATCACAAAAATAGGTATCTAGAAAGGGAGAGTTTATCCCTTTTACACAGTTTGAACTATGTAATTGATTAAGACTTCATTTTGGAATATAAAGCTTACAATGACATTTGTGTCAACTAAATAAGTAATTTACCAATGATCTTTTGGGGAGAAATATCTAGAGGTCATTATCTCTTTTAGAGAAAAAATATTCTCATAAACCACTTGAGGATTTACTTGTATTGTCTTCGATTTGAAATAGATACATGAAAATGGCTAAAAGAGGTATAGAAAGAGAGAGTTTATATCTTTTACATAGTTGGAATTGTGGAAACAATTAACACTTTAAAAAAAAAATATTTAAAGCTTACAATGACATTTGTGTCAACTGCATAAGTAATTCAACAATGATGTCATGTCAATATGTATGCAGTGAGGAGATGGTTAAGTGAATGAGAGAGTTCATTATGAAATTAAATAATAAAAAATATCAAAACTTAAGAAGACAAAAAAAAAAATGTTTAATGTCTCATAGGCTAGTTTTGGTCTTATGAAAATTAAAAGTCTTTTACTGTATTTCAGTCTTACTCATTTTCTATTTCAAGTTTAAAACTGACATCCTATTTACACAATTTTATTTTATTTTTTATATTAAAATGCTCAAGATTTTTTTTTATTGTAACATTGTTGATTTAATAGTTATTTTAGGATTTAAGATATTTGGAGTAGTATTTATTAATGAAAAAAATATTAGTGTTTATTTTTGCATAATATGATTATAGAAGTAATTTCAATAAAAATCTTAATCTATATAAGTTAAAAAGTGTGAACATTATTATACTTTACCTACTTGTTTTACATTATTTTATCTCGATGTAATTAATCCATTATTTGGTCATATATAGTCACTTTTATCTTGCATAATAACCTTAAACCAAAACTATGCTATATAAAGTCTCTCAAAGATTTCTTTGTGCACTTCTAAGAGCATTACCACCAATAAACTAGATTGCATTTTTGCTTCTATCTATTTGACCTAGTTATGGTCATACTCTTCTCTCCCAATATCAAAATTAAATGCATTATTTCTCATGTCAATTCATTTAGAACCTAATTCTTACACACTGGCTACCACACCAAAGGCTCAAAATTGTGTATTGATCACTTATTTTTTATAAAAATGGGAGAACAAAATATTTACATATATTTTTCATAACACCTATAGGTTTCAACTATTGATTTCTCTATCAAAATCAACATCTAGAGCCTCTATTATTTCTCTAAATTTCACCATTGTTGGTTCCATTTTGAGGCTTAATCACTAACAAGAAGTCAATTTCCCTTACCATTATCATATTAAAAATCTTACTCGTTCCTTTCAACATTACCCAATAGTTCTTATGTAAATACACATCAACTGAACCTATTCCACTCATCCTAAATGTCAATTTGTGCTTAGGATAAGATTGTGCTATTAAGATGGAAACACACACTTAGACTAGCTCATAGTAATGTTCATATAGAATTAAATTTAATTATGCATTCAATTTTTTTGTCTCTTGGTCCCAAATTTTCAACATTCAAAGTTCACCTTTCATCAAATTTACGCAATTTCTAATCTTTTTTTTATATTTCAATATTTTAGAAGGTGTTTATTTTCCTTTAAATTTAGGATTCAGTTTTATTTTTCTTTTTGTCAGAGTCTCAATGTCTAAACCCCATCTTTATTAACTTCAATAAGATCTACTCTTTCTCATTTATATTTCATCATGTTAGTGTAAGTGTTTATTTTTCTTCATGGGTCTTCACTGAAGGGACAACACCATACCACATGCATTCATATTGGCAGATTTAAAATGGGAAAAAAGGGGGCAATAAATTTCCTATATAGGGGGAGGGGGTGGGGGTTTATATAGGAAAATAGGTGTGGGGGGTATTGTAGTGGTATTAGAGGGGGTGGAAAAAGGAAATTTGGGGCAATATTTTTTGAAAATAGGGGATTCTTTAGTATGTCACGAATGCGTGTGCTATGATTTAGGTTCACTAAGTGAAGCCCCCATATTTTCCTTTAAATTCAATATTTGTTTCTCTTAGTGACAATATCTCAACATTCAAAGCCCACCTTTCATCAGTTTTGGAAAGCTCTAATCTTTCTTATTTTTATTTCAATGTGTGATTGGAGGTGTTTATTTTCTATCATATATAGGTATATTTATTTTTCATGTATATATCTTTAAGCCTTTTTAAGATATAATAAGTGGTAATTATGAGATCACATGACATATTTGACAGGAGACATGTGTAACTCTCATATATTCTTGGTATTTTGAGATATTTGTTCTCTTGAATGTATATAGAACCACCCTTAACCACTTTCATGTCTTGTAACAAGTAAGTGTGGACATCTATTTAGAATCTTCTTAATATGTGAAAAACCTTCCTATTATTTGTACTTGAATTTACTCCTTAGGTACTTTTTTTTTTCACTTTTATCTGTGTATATTCCACTCATGTCACTCATTTTTAGTGTTATAGATTGATCTCTCATCACGTTCTTTATGTTTTTTTTTTGTGTTGTTGATAAATAGTCACATTATGCTATTTTGATTTTAGGGTCATATTTTATAGTAGATCTATTGTATATTACCTATCACTAGGTCTTATATAATTTATTATTTTAAGTTGTAAAACCTAACATAGTGCATTAGATTTATTGGTAAATTTTATAGGCATTTTTACTATACTATTATACTTGGGAAACTTGAGAAAGTTAGAATAATGTTTGATTTCAATTAAATTAGAATTTGAAAACCTAATCTATAGCTATATTTTCTCTATGGTTGAGTTGTGTAGATTTGTAGGTGGATTATGTTTCTACAAATTTTGATGTCAAATGTAGTACCCCGCCCCTAGTCTGATTTTATAAATGTTATGACTACTTTAGGATGATAGATTATATGTTAGGAAATTATTGATGTGTATGATTTTACTAGCCCCATACTTGCATGTGTATGGTTGACGTGTTTGTTTGATATTTCTGTTTGACATGTCTGATGTGGTTGAGGGACAGAGTCGTAGTTACTTGCTTGTGAGATCCACACGATCGGCCGATCCCCACCATTGTCTGTTATATCTCTATATATATGCACATGCTTATCTCTTATGCAGGTACCGAGCATCGACTTCCTTGAAATGTTAGGATGAGCGTGCCCTATCACAATATCTCAAATGGTAAGAGAGGAGAGATAACACAGGTCCAAAACCCTAACCTAAGCCTAATTGTCCTAGGATTGGACAAGTATCGGTCTGACTACCCTATTCGAATTCATCTGGTTGACAGGAATTCATGGATCCCTTCTTCTAAGATTGTTTGGTTTTTTTGTTGTTTTGATTTCAGTTGTTTTATTGTTTATGTGGGTGATTTTATGTGATTTTCAATTTAATGATTATAGTTCAATTTAATGATTAATTATGTTCCTATGATTAATTTGGAAAATTAATCTAAAGTCAAATGTTTGATTATTTGGAATTATTTAAACATTTAATTGTAATTAGATTTAATTTATGTTTGCATAATTTATTAAATTATTAAATATTTGATTTGCATGACTTTAGGATGCATTAAGTATTTAATATATTTAATACATATTTGAATTGTGGCATGTGCATTAATATTTATTTTAAATTGAATTGTTCTCAAAAGTAAACAACTTGTTTCAAAAAGTTAAAGTTGAGTTGTGCATTAAAAAGTATTTTTAATTTATTAATTGAATTTTGCCTCAATTTCTAATTTGGAGTTGAACTATGAGTTAACTTTTGAGTTGTCTTTAGGGTTGCATGAAATGGGGAATTGAATTCCTATTAGGAAAAAAATGCATTCATTTTAGATTGGAGAGGTTTTGGAGAAAATTTGTGTGGAGAGGGTTTGGAATTGGAATCTAGAGATTCTTCTGGCTATTTTGGATTTGTGTGATTTTGCTTGTGCTTCTGGATCGAGTCTCTGGTTTCTACATAGATTTCAGATGTGTAGACTGGGTGGATTTTTGGAGAGAATTCTATCTTCAGATCTACAAGGGTTTTCATTCTTAGTTTCTGGCATTGTATCTGAGGTAGGCACTGAATTTTGCCTCCTAGATCTATTTTCACTTTTATTTGTCTTTCTGTGTTTGCATAGATTTCTATGCTTATCATTAGGTAGATCTGTGTTTATCTTAGATCTAGGTATTTAGAAACTCTAGTATAGTTGATTCTTATATTTTATTACTATTTGGCATTGTACTGTTATGCTGGCCAAATTTCATTGAATATTTCTTTATAGTTTTCCTAAAAATCAATAAATTAGATCTGGTTTATAGTTGAACCATATGGTTGAATATAAATTTATTCCTAGATAGAAAATCAAAATGTAGAAAAGAAAATTCTATTCTAGTGGAAAAGTAAGCATGCTGGAAAAGTACAGGCAATGTTTAAAAAAAAAAAAACTCTATCAATGTCAAATTAACCAGTCAATAAAGAAAGTCAAATTTGTTGCATGACTATAGTAGTATGAGTATGATTAAATATATGTATATTTACCCCTTTAAAAAGAATAGATTCTTATGGAAAAGAATCTTGGATTTTGTATATTCTTTCAAAAATAGAACCTGGGTTTTATTCATTATTTACCCCAAATTTTATTTAAAAAAATATATACATATGCTATTAAAACATTACATTCATAATTGTTTTCATAAATTTCATTTCCGAAATTTAAAAAAAAATATAAAAAATTTAATAAAGGAATTTATATGTTTTAATGGTTTGAATTTTTTTTTTTTTAAAAATCAAATAAAAAATATAAATATAACTTTGGGGGTGGGGGCCACCCCGAACTCTTTACCCCCCTGCATGTTTCCCTGTGGGGCGTGCACAGTCCTTTAAGGACTGATGCATGGGCCCATAGGGCCTGCCGTGTGCAGCCCCAATGGGACTGTCACGGTAGAGCCTATGGGCACGACTCTGTCGTGGGTGTTGGGAGGGGAGCCATGGGCCCGCCCACACCAAAGCTTTTGTTTTTTTGAAATTTTGTTTTTATTTATTATTAATTAATTTAATTTTTTTTAAATTTGTAATGTTAGTTAATATTTCATATGAAATTTAAATGTTAGTGTATTAAGTTAGATTTTTTTTAGTTCTAAATTTATTAAGTGGTCTAATTAAATTTAGTTTTGATTAATGTTTCAAATAGATATGATAGTTAGTTTATTTATATAAATATATATGTTATATATTTGTACATTTGGTTGAAGATGTTAATTATTTAATTAGGTATAATGCATAAAGAAACGTACTCATTTTGTATTTTATTAGAGACTTATGTGTATTGTAACATATTTTATTTTGACTTGTATTGATAAAATAAACTTAATAGTGTTTTGCTTTTACTGAAATTGAGCTTTTTTTTTCTATTAGATCCATAGGACATCCTTAGGGAATATTCTCTATTTATGATATTATTGTAATGATTATTTTCAAATTTTCCTAGTAGGTTTCATTGTTTATATGTTTTGGATTCAATTGTGTTGAAAATGGAACTTCAAATTCTTATGGATTAGATATCAGTTTTCTTTAATGCAAACATGTATTCTTCGTGCCTGGAGTGTCTTTTTGTGCATAATATGTTATTGGGTACTAGATGACCTAGGGGGAAAATAGAGGCCGGGGTATGAGTCAATTGGTTATATTTTCAGCATTGTGTTTGGATGTGTATGTTCTCTAATCATCACCTGGCTTGACCATATGGGCTCTTGTTGCTTTGTATTCTGTTTATGGTATCTTTGTAATCATATCAGTTTTTTGTGTGTGAAACTAGATCTGAGATTACTTGGTTGTATACCTGATTGATCTATGTGAGATTTATGAGCCTAGAAGAGGTTAAATAGGTGCATCTTAGGGGAGTGGCTTACAATAGGGGTTTGGGGTTCAAAAGGGGCCAGTACTAGGGTAACCTATCATAAGTTGATTAATAAGTGATAACCTAATAATAAAACTTGGGGAATAACATTAAATACAAGATTGATATTCTAGTTCTGCATGGATTGTGTTGAGGGTCCGGTGTCCAGAGTGACCAGTCCAGGGTAACTCAACTTGATAAATGCTTGAGGGTTCGGGGTCAAGAGACCACTTCCAGGGTAACTCAAGTAGTCGTCCATGTGATGACACTCCCATAGTATGTAGCCTAAATCTCCTACATAGTTATTCTTCATGTTTCGGATGCCTTTGGATTAATGAGTCTTACCTTGCACTATTTCTATATACCTTGAGTAGAGAGCTTTCAGGATCCTTTTGCTAGCTTGATCTATTTGATATTTGTTATCTGAGTGGGATCTGTTGTTATCTCCTCAGCACGGTGGGAGTGGACCATTTAGGTTCACGAGGTCGGGTGGTAGTGATTCTTTTACCACTTGAGATTCTAACATTTGTGTACCAGTGTTGGATGATCCCTATGGTAGTTGTTCCTTCTTGATCTTCTTTGATGGAGTTGTACTCTTCTTCTTCTTCTTTGTAATCATGTATTAGAGTATCGCATGTGATACCTAATCTAGACTTTGTATTTTTATTTGTTAGAGTGATTACCACATACCCTGCGAAATGTGCAGTGGATGTGTGTTTATTTATATTCCATGGATGTTCATGAGGATTGTATTTATTGTTATGTGATGTAATTGTATTATTTATGTTATGGTATCTTTTGTTGATGTTAGTTAGATGTGTTTTGTTCTTAAGTAATTCTACGTCATGGGACCCTTGAGATATCTAATCTATTTTGGATGTTGTGTTAATGTGTATAAATGGTAATTGCTTCCGCACTAATGGCTATCTTGTATGTTAACTTTAAAAAGAAAATATCCACCAAACTTAGTAGCATGTTTTAGGTTAATTTCTCTTAGGTTCCCTAGTGGGGCATTACTCTTGGTATCAAAGCATTGGGTTCTACACTGGGAACTTTGGGAAGTTGTGTGCCCAGTAGATGTCTAAACTATTAAACTTGAAACCAAAAATAGACATATAACTCTTTGGTGTTTGATAACCATTAAATTACATCTAAACATTTATGTCGTTTCTTCTCTTAAATGTCTTTGAGATATCACTTGCCGAGTGATTGTCATAGGCGATTGGACAATTTATTGTGTATGGTTACCCTCTCTAATTCATCTAGGGTTAAATACCTTTGGATGTCATGAAGTGATTACTCCCTTAAGCATGGCTACCCCTAGCTACCTTGTTATGTGAATATTTTATGTTTGATGATTTATTTTTGGTTGATTGATGAATTGTTCATGATGTGTATGGGCTAGCATTGAAATTTTGAACTTTCTTATATTGGATTAGTCACCTAAAACTCTTTTCACTATCTATTTCGTGACACTAGTCACACTTGACTTACTATTGAATTACCACGGTATTTTTATGATTTAATGTTGAGCTTGGAATTCCCCCACTTGGGTTTGTCCTTTTTGAACTTTATGGTGGCTACTCTGAATGTTTGTTATTGTTGGCCCCATTCTATGATTAGTGTTGTTTCTATCATGTTCATCATGAACCCCTAATAGTATGTAGAAGGGAGGACATCACAGAGATGCTACTATGTTTGCTTAAAATCATTGTGTATCATATATGTTTGTATAATGTGTTTCATTAACTAGATTAACATGAACTTATCAACACATTATTTGATGAAGATGTGAATGTGTGTTTTATGCAATTGATCCTAAATGTTTTCTATAATGATAAATGAATAAAGGCTTAGATCTATTTTGAATTATTAATGAATGATTGATCAATGTGATATTTTTAGTTTGTTCCTAAATTAGATATTATATTGTTCTTAATGACTATATATCATGTTCTTAATTTATGGCTTGTTTTCAGATGTTGTATTTTGTTTTTAGTAAATCTTCATGCTTGGGGGATATATATCCTTATCTGTTTGTATGCTTCCAGGAGTAAGCCTAATCTTGGGGGGGTGGATGTAGTACCCTGCCCCTAGTCCAATTTTATAAATGTTATGACTAATTTAGGATGATAGATTATATGTTAGGAAATTATTGTTGTGTATGATTTTACTGACCCCATACTTGCATGTGTATGGTTGACATGTTTGTTTGATATTTCTGTTTGACGTGTCTGATGTGGTTGAGGGATAGAGTCGTAGTTACTTGCTTGCAAGATCCACATGATTGACCGATCCCCACCATTGTTTGTTATATCTCTATATATATGCACATGCTTGTCTCTTATACAGGTTTGCAGGTATCGGGCATCGACTTCCTTGAATTGTCAGGATGAGCATGCCCTATTTAAATATCTCAAATGGTAAGAGAGGGGAGATAACACAGGTCCAAAACCCTAACCTAAGCCTAATTGTCCTAGGATTGGACAAGTATCGGTCTAACTACCCTATCCGAATTCATTTGGTTGACAAGAATTTGTGGATCCCTTCTCCTGAGATTGTTTGGTTTTTTTATTGTTTTGATTTCAGTTGTTTTATTGTTTATGTGGGTGATTTTATGTGATTATTAATTTAATGATAATAGTTGAATTAATGATTAATTATGTTCCTATGATTAATTTGGAAAATTAATCTAAAGTCAAATGTTTGATTATTTGGAATTATTTGAACATTTAATTGTAATTAGATTTAATTTATGTTTGCATACTTTATTAAATTATTAAATATTTGATTTGCATGACTTTAGGATGCATTAAGTATTTAATATATTTAATACATATTTGAATTGTGGCATGTGCATTAATATTTATTTTAAATTGAATTGTTCTCAAAAGTAAACAACTTGTTTCAAAAAGTTAAAGTTGAGTTGTGCATTAAAAAGTATTTTTAATTTATTAATTGAATTTTTTCTCAATTTCTGATTTGGAGTTGAACTCTGAGTTAACTTTTAAGTTGTCTTTAGGGTTGCATGAAATGGGGAATTGAATTCCTATTAGGAAAAAAATGCATTCATTTTAGATTGGAGAGGTTTTGGAGAAAATTTGTGTGGAGAGGGTTTGGAATTGGAATCTAGAGATTCTTTTGGCTATTTTGGATTTGTGTGATTTTGCTTGTGCTTCTGGATCAAGTCTCTGGTTGCTACATAGATTTCAGATCTATAGACTGGGTGGATTTTTGGAGAGAATTCTATCTTCAGATCTACAAGGGTTTCCATTCTCAGTTTCTGGCATTGGATCTGAGGTAGGCACTGAATTTTGCCCGTCAGATCTATTTTCACTTTTATTTGTCTTTCTGTGTTTGTATAGATTTCTATGCTTATCATTAGGTAGATCTATGTTTATCTTAGGTCTGGGTATTTAGAAACCCTAGTATAGTTGATTCTTATATTTTATTACTATTTGGCATTGTACTGTTATGCTGGCCAAATTTCGTTAAATATTTTTTTATAGTTTTCCTAAAAATCAATAAATTAGATCTAGTTTATAGTTGAACCATAGGGTTAAATATAAATTTATTCCTAGATAGAAAATCAAAATGTAGAAAAGAAAATTCTATTTTGGTGGAAAAGTAAACATGCTAGAAAAGTATAGTCAATGTTAAAAAAACAAAACTCAATCAATGTCAAATTAACCAGTCAATAAAGGAAGTCAAATTTGTTGCATGACTATAGTAGTATGAGTATGATTAAATATATGTATATTTATCCCTTTAAAAAGAATAGATTCTTATGGAAAAGAATCTTGGATTTTGTATATTCTTTCAAGAACATGACCTCGGTTTTATTCATTATTTACCCCAAATTTTATTTAAAAAAAAAATATACATATGTTGTTAAAACATTACATTCATAATTGTTTTCATAAATTTCATTTCCAAAATTTTAAAAAAAATATAAAAAATTTAATAAAGGAATTTATATGTTTTAATGCTTTGAATTTTTTTTTTTTTTTAAAAATCAAATAAAATATATATATATAACTTTGGGGGTGGGGGCCACCCCCAACTCTTTACCCACTGCATGTTTCCCTGTGGGGCGTGCACAGTCCTTTAAGGACTGACGCACGGGCCCATAGGGCCTGCCGTGCGCAACCCCTATGGGACTGTCACGACAAAGCCTATGGGCATGACTCTGTCATGGGTGTTGGGAGGGGAGTCATGGGCCCCCCACACCAAAGCTTTTGTTTTTTAAAATTTTATTTTATTTATTATTAATTAATTTAATTTTTTTAATTTGGAATGTTAGTTAATATTTCATATGAAATTTAAATGTTAGTGTATTAAGTTATTTTTTTTAGTTCTAAATTTATTAAGTGGTCTACTTAAATTTAGTTTTGATTAATGTTTCAAATAGATATGATAGTTAGTTTATTTATATAAATAAATATGTTATATATTTCTACATTTGGTTGAAGATGTTAATTATTTAATTAGGTATAATGCATAAAGAAACGTACTCATTTTGTATTTTATTAGAGACTTATGTGTATTGTAACATATTTTATTTTGACTCATATTGGTAAAATAAACTTAATAGTGTTTTCCTTTTACTGAAATTGGGCTTTTTATTCTATTAGATCCATAGGACATCCTTAGGGAATATTCTTTATTTATGATATTATTGTAATGATTATGTTCAGATTTTCCTAGTAGGTTTCATTGTTTATATGTTTTGGATTCAATTGTGTTGACAATGGAACTTCAAATGCTTATGGATTAGATATCAATTTTCTTTAATGCAAACGTGTATTCTTCGTGCCTAGAGTGTCTTTTTGTGCATAATATGTTATCAGGTACTAGATGACCTAGGGGGAAAACAGAGGTCGGGGTATGAGTCAATTGGTTATGTTTTCAGCATTGTGTTTGGATGTGTGTGTTCTCTGATCATCACTTGGCTTGACCATATGGGCTCTTGTTGCTTTGTATTCTGTTTATGGTATCTTTGTAACCATATCAGTTTCTTGTGTGTTAAATTGGATCTGAGATTACTTGGTTGTATACCTGATTGATCTATGTGAGATTTGTGAGCCTAGAAGAGGTTAAATAGGTGCATCTTAGGGGAGTGGCTTACAATAGGGGTCCGGGGCTCAAAAGGGGCCAGTACCAGGGTAACCTATCATAAGTTGATTAATAAGTGATAACCTAATAATAAAACTTGGGGAATAACATTAAATACAAGATTGATATTCTAGTTCCGCATGGATTATGTTGAGGGTTTGGTGTCCGGAGTGGCCAGTCCAGGGTAACTCAACCTGATAGATGCTTGAGGGTCTGGGTTCAAGAGACCAATTCCAGGGTAACTCAAGTAGTCATCCATGTGATGACACTCCCATAGTATGTAGCCTTAATCTCCTCCATAGTTATTCTTCATGTTTCAGATGCCTCTGGATTAATGAGTCTTAGCTTGCACTATTTCTGTATACCTTGAGTAGAGAGCTTTCAGGATCCTTTCCCTAGCTTGATTTGTTTGATGTTTTTTATCTGAGTGGATCTGTTGTTATCTCCTCAGCATGGTGGGAGTGGACCATTTAGGTTCACAAGGTCGGGTGGTAGTGAATCTTTTACCATTTGAGATTCTGACATTTGTGTACCGGTGCTAGATGATCCCTGTGGTAGTTGTTCCTTCTTGATCTTCTTTGATGGAGTTGTACTCTTCTTCTTCTTCTTCTTCTTTGTAATCATGTATTAGAGTATCACATGTGATACCTAATCTGGACTTTGTATTTTTATTTGTTAAAGTGATTACCACATACCCTACGAAATGTGTAGTGGAGGTGTGTTTATTTATATTCCATGGATGTTCATGAGGATTGTATTTATTGTTATGTGATGTAATTGTATTATTTATGTTATGGTATCTTTTGTTAATGTTAGTTAGATGTGTTTTGTTCTTAAGTAATTCTACGTCATGGGACCCTTGAGATTTGTAATCTATTTTGGATGTTGTGTTAATGTGTATAAATGGTAATTGCTTCTGCACTAATGGCTATCTTGTATGTTAACTTTAAAAAGAAAATATCCACCAAACTTAGTAGCATGTTTTAGGTTAATTTCTCTTGGCTTCCCTGGTGGGGCATTACATCAAACACCATTTAGCATTCTATCTAAAAGATATTGAATTATGTAGATCATTATTTTTATGAAAATTAGAGATTGTTGATTCATAGGTCTCTAAATATTTGACACTATACATGGAAATTTACACATTGACATAATCATACTTCTATTAATGTTCATAGAGGTATTCATTGTTGTGTAGTCATGAATTTCTCACAAGAAATTAAGATATCATTTTCAAATGGCTCTTTCATGAATCCATCTCCATTCGTAAACTTTTTGGATCCCAATTATGGAAGGTTATATCTCAATCATTTAGAATTTAGGTGATTATTTTTTTAAAAAAATTGGTACCTTTTCACTGGCTACATCATTGTATTGTTAAATTTTATATTAACTATTATAGTTTTTGTAGTTTGAGTTTTACTAATTATTTAATTATTTGGTCATACATTTTGGAACTTAAAATACTCATAATTTTCAAAAATATCTCTTGTTTGAGTATCATTTTTAAAAATTTGATATTTTTTGAGCTTGACATAGTGGAGTATTTTTTTATTCCCATTCAATAAAATTATATATTACTTATAATAATTTGGTAATCTCAGACCACATAAAAGAACTATGAATTTGGTATGTAACATTATAACATGCACTAAAGTCATGTATCAAACATTCTAATATATTTGGGGGGGCACTTTACTCATAGTATTATAGTATTTGAAGGGTTGAATGTGAATTTCTTGTTTCATTACTAATCTCTTACATTTTTACTTTATGGATACTTCAATTTAAGTTACATTTCCAATTATTACATTGGAGAAATAATTTGAATGAAAGTCTAAAAGATTAATTTTAATTAAAAATTTAGGATATCATAAATACATACAATAAAAATAGTACTTGAACATATTGATGCAACATAAATAAACAATGGAGAGATAAAACAAGGTGATATTGTTGGATTTTTATACCTTATTATGTCTTTTGATTATTGTTTCATATAGAATCATTAAAGACACATGTTAAAATATATTTAATGGTGTGGTATCAAAAATTTTATCCTCATACAATTCACACTCCTTTGGGGCTCACTTTGATGAGTGGTTTTCCCTCATGCCCTTATTCAAGACTCATTGTGCTCATATGATGGTCAATTCTAAAATCTTTGGATAGATTTATGCCCACTAACAAAATTTAAGGCTAGAATGTTAGGACTATGACACTAGGGGCCTTAGACCTCCTAGACTATGGCACTAGGCACAATAGTTTTTCCATCCTAGGCCCAAATTTAAACATATAATGGTTAAAAAGTTGTTGGGTGGGAAAGTACTCCAAATGTTGGCCATCTTCAAAATTTCCAATATGTTTCATGAATTTGTGTATAAATACATCCCTCATCCCCTTATTCCAATATCTTCTTGTAATCACCTAAAAATGAGCTAGTCTAACCAAGAGACCTTAATCAACAATTCAATAAAATTTCCATAAACCAAATCAATCACCTAATTGTGCTAGTGAATTTAATTAGTTTACCTCTATAATTAGTCAAAAATAAATTAATCAAGTGATTAAATATAAAAGGTTATCAAACATGATGAATCAATTAATTAATACTCTTAGCCCAATTAATTAAATCAAAAGAATTAAATACCATGGCTAGAGTAATTAATTAAATCAAATAACTTAAATATCCTATTTTCCATCTCACCACTAGGAGACAAATCACTTAAATCCCTCCAATCAAAGACTAATCACATGGATCAAGTGAGGACCAATCCTAACCATCCCTCAAGGATGAGTCTCAACCATCCAAAGCGATCTCAAAACTATAAAAGAGACTCACCCAAAGCTCAATTCATCTAGTTTTCATTAATCTTAGCTACATGCTGCCATTTTGCATCTAGAGCTTAATCACTCATGTTTAGATAAATCATAGCTTAATATTGCATATTAGTCATTGGATTTCTTAGCTAGAATCATGATCATTGTTACACATTTGCATTGGAATTGTTTAAATATTCCATTCTAACCTTGTCTAGTCATTGATCTAGGTTAAAGTTTGAGAGAAATAGATTCATCTAGATTAAACTCTTCTTACATAGGAAGCAATCAGTGTTGGAAATTGCAATTGAAGCAATTGTTGTATTGTCATTGATGTCAAACCTTAACTGGTAAGACTATTGCTATTTAAGAAAGTACTATATCTATTTGAGTATTGCTAAGGGGAAAGGAAAGGTTGGTAACAATAACACCTAAGGAAAGGTTGAGTTATCTTCATACTTCAATGAGTACTTGATTATGTGGCACAATGATAAGATAATGTATTATTTATCTAAGTAAGAATGAAGACTAAACTAGTAGGCTTAATTGATCAAAAGTGAAGAAATCTTGTTTAAGCCAAGTGATGTTAGTGTCGACCGAGCTAGTATATGTCGAGTAAATTTAGTGTTGACCAAACATTAGTATTAGCTGAGGAAACAGTTTTTGTGGCGATTGAGCTTTCTAGTGAAGACCGAGAAGTTGAACACAATATTGACCGAGCGTTAGTATTTTACATTTGAGGGAGAATTTAGATTTCTAGCTGACATCATTGAATTCTTGGATTATGTAAAATGTGTTGACTTTATTTATTGATTGTATGAAAGAATTTAATGCACTGTAAAACATTTTATTGTAAATCTATTAAGAGATTTAAAATATTTCTAGAAGGATAGCTGAAGAACATAAAGTTGGAAGGATTCGATGAATCTGACCTAACCCTAAGATCTACGAAGGATATTAAGCGACAAAAGATGTATTGACCTAATTGAGGAAGTATTAAGAAAACCTAAGCTAGAGGTTGAGAAGAGAGAGGATGCTGGAAGTGTTGTTGATGTTATTGACTGTCTAAGCAGAGAAGGCTAAAGGAGAAGAGTTGTGATTTCTTGAAGAGAGTTTTGAGTAGATCAGTGATGGTGATGGTAAAGGTTCATAGTCAGTAAGCCAACATATGTGTATGAAATTAGATTTGATATTTGCAAAGTGAGTTGTATGTTTTTCAGATCAATATTATTGCTACTTTCTAACCATTGTATTAGTCAAAATCCTTTTAATAGAGGTTGACCTAACAATCATTTGTATAAATCCTTTGAACAAGGTTGCATTCTAATGGAGTGTATGTAAGTCCTATAACAAGGCACACTTTTAACATAGTGGTTTAAATCCTTTAACCGGGTCACACCTGACAGTGTGTTTGTAACCTTTGACAGGGTTGGATTTTCACCGAGCTCACTTTAGAAGAGTGAACATAATAGTAAAATGTTACAAAGTGGTTTTTCCCAAATTGGGTTTCTGATATAAATCCTGGAGTTGATACTTGTGTGAATTTTTTGGTTTGAACATTTCTATGTTTTAAAAGTTAGATACTATTGGATAAGTGGACTGCACTGTTATATGTTTATGTTATGCGATCAGTAATGATCGAGTAGCTATTGGTTATTAGATCTGATTTGTTGAAGAGTGTTAAAGTTTTTTTTTATACATCTAGACCTAAGAACAACTAATTCAGCCCCCCTCTCTATTGTTCTAAATCATATTAACAATTGGTATCAGAGCCAGGTTGGTGCTTACAGAGAACAAGTTTGAAGGTACTTGAAGCAAATGATCAGGATGTATAAGAAGGAGGTACCAAAGCTGAATAAGGAGAACTTCCCTGCATCGCAAAGCTTGATGAAGCTACATTTGGCCGGTATTGGTGATTTTGCAAAGTATTATGTTGAGCACAACAAGAACACAACCAAGCAATGTTGGAGATTGTGTCTGCCCTAAGTTATCCAAAATTTGAAGACATCAAGGACTGTAGTAATGCAAAGAAAATGTGGGACACCCTTGCAAACATTTATGGTGGTGACATAAATGTATTGAGAGAAAAAGATGAGAGCCTAAGAGATAAATTTGATGAAATGAGAATGCAAAAAGGTGAGAATATTGCACAATATTATGGTAGAATAAAGAATTTGTTAATGCTATTAGAGGAGAACATGGAACTATTGATGATGAAACTATAATTGGAAAAGTACTGAGAACTCTTCGTCCTATCTATGCCATCAAAATTTTTGCAATTCAGGAACTAGATGTAACCCTAACAATGCTCTTACTTTGGAAAGTTTGGTTGGTAAGCTTACTGCTTGTGAACTTTCTAAGTATGATAATTGCACTGTTGGTAATGTTGAATCTTCTTTTAAGTCACAAATGGTTTTGAGTAAGTCAAAGTAGGAAAAAGAAAGATGCATCAGTGAAAGTGAAAGTGAAAGTGAGAGTGACACATCTGATGAAGAACTTGAGGATCTAGAAGCTTTTATAGCTAGAAGACTTAAAAGGGGAAAAGGAAAGTACAAAGGTAAACTCCCTATTACATGTTTTTCATGTAATAAAGTTGGTCATATAGTTGCTAGATGTCCTGACAAGGATGGTAAGGATGAAGAAAGAGACAACAACCATAAAGACAAAAGAGAAGATAGAGGTTACTGAAGATACAAGGACTGCAAAGGAAAAGGTAATAAATCCTGCTAAATTGCCGAGGAAGAGACTGACATTGAAAGTGATGATTTTGAAATTGAAGTTGTTTATGTTGCAATGAAAGATGAATCTGATGAGGATGAGAAAACTGCTTTGATATCTTATGTGAACAAAAATGATAAATGGATTATTGATAGTGGTTGTTCACATCATATGACTAGTGACAAGAGTAAGTTTGATACCTTAGATTATTATAAAGGTAGAAGTGTAAAATTTGGTAATGATGCACCATGTCTTGTTAGAGAAAAAGGATTGATTAAGCTGACTGATAAGATCACTTGTGAAAATGCTTATTGGGTTGAGGGTCTTAACTATAATCTACTAAATGTTGCACAACTTAATAGCACTGGCTACCAAGTGGAATTTCATCATAGGAAGGCCAAAATATTTAATTCCACTGGTGAACTGACTAGAAGTGAAGAACAGACAAGAGGTAATTTGTTCTATCTAGACCTATCTGAAGAAACATGTATGATTTCACAACTTGATGATATTTGGTTATGGCATAAGCGGCTATGTCATGTTAACTTTGATAATCTGGTAGAAATTAGTAAGAAAAAGAAAGTGAGAGGTCTACCTAGATTGAAGAAACCTGAGAATGTAATGTGCAAAGAATGTTAGTTGGGTAAGATGACAAAGTCTAGTTTCAAGAGCAAAACTTTTACTTCTAAGAATACCTTAGATTTGGTTCATACTAACCTTTTTGGACTGATGGGTGTACAAAGCTATTGTGGTGCTAGATATTTTATCCTTTTTGTTGATGATTATACCAGAATGATGCATGTAATGTTCTTAAAAGAAAAATCTGATGCTTTTCAAAATTTAAAGTGGTATTTGGCTAAGGTTGTAAAGGAGACAGGTAGGAATCTGAAGTGTTTGAGATCTGACCGAGGTGGAGAATTTATATCCAATGAATTTAATCCATTTTGCAATGATAGAGGGATCAAAAGATAGATGTCTACACCTAGAACTCCTCCACAAAATAGTATAGCAGAGAGAAGGAACATATCTATCTTGGATTGTGCAAGGACATTATTGATTGATAAGAATATTGCACAAAAGTATTGGAAAGAAGTTGTAAGTACAACTATTTACACTCTTAACTGAGTACAGATCCAAAAAGGTACAAATCTTACACCTTATGAGTTGTGGCATGGGTATGCACCTAATGTAAAGTATTTTAGAATTTTTGGAAGTAAATGCTACATACTGAAGTACATTGGAAATGGAAAATTTGATGCTAAAAATGATGAGGGTATATTCCTAGGCTATTCCACAAAAAGTAAAGCTTATAAGTGTTTGAACTCTAACACTAACATAATTGTGGAAAGTGCAAATGTTAAAGTTGATGAGTATGTAGAGAAAAATGAAGCTGACAGTAAAAGAGAACCAGAAGATTATAGATCTTTTGTGTATATAGAGGAAGGAGAGGCAAGTGATAGACTTGCACCTGATGCTAAGTCTCAGGTAAGCAATGTTGAGCATCAGGAAAACATTTTTGAGAGAGAAGAAGAACGTGTCATGTGATAGGAAGAAGCTGCCGAGTATTAGGGAGAGGTTGCCGAGCATTTAGAAGTTGAATCTAACAATCTTGTTGGTGAACCTAAAGAGAAAAATGAAAGGAGAGCAGAACCTATTCTAGCACAATATGTAAGGAGACATCACAATCCTAAACATATTATTGGAGACAAAAAAATTGGAGTTCTGACCAGAAGCAAGACAAGAGATCCAACATGTTTACTATGTGAATTCGAGCCTAAGACAACAAAGGAGGCATTAGAAAATGAAGACTGGATAGAAGCAATGAATGAAGAGATTGACCAGATAGAGAAGAATGATACTTGGACTCTAGTGCCAAGACCAGAAAATAAGAATGTCATTGGGACAAAGTGGGTATTTTGAAATAAGCTGAATGAGCATGGTCAAATAACAAGAAACAAAGCTAGGTTGGTATGCAAAGGATACACACAAGAAGAAGGAATAGATTATGGGGAGACATTTTCCCCTATAGCTAAATTGGAAGGAGTAAGAACTCTACTTGCATATGCTGCTTATAAAGATTTCAAAGTATACCAAATGGATATTAAGTCTACATTTTTAAATGGTATATTAGAAGAAGAAGTGTATATTGAACAGCTTGAAGGATTTGTTGATCCAAACAAAAGAAACATGGTTTGCAAACTGAACAAAGCAAGCTCCCAGAGCATGGTATGAGAGACTTCACAACTACCTAATACATATTGGATTCTCAAGGACAAATGACACAAGAAATCTGTACATGAAAGATGAAGAAGGTAAATGAATCTTGTTAGATAAGATCTTTGTAGATGGTATTATATTTGGTGGACAAGATGCCTTGTGTAAGAAATTTTCAAATGAAATGCAAACTGAATTTGAAATGAGTATGTTTGGGGACATCAAAATTTTTGTTGGTTTACAAGTATATCAGATGGAGAAAGGAATTTTCATCACCCAGTCTAAATATGTTCATGAGATACTAAAAACCTTTGGTATGGAAGACTCAATGCCAGTAAGTACTCACATGGCTACTAGACAAAAGTTGTCTAAAAATGATGATGTTGTAGAAGTAAACCAGACTTTGTATAGATCTATTATTGGAAAGATACATTATGTTGTACATAGTAGACTGGATATTTCATTAGCTATTGGGATTGTGGCAATATTCTTTGCCAATCCTAAGGAAACACACATGATGGTGGTCAAAAGAATAATGAGATATTTGAAAGGGACTGCTGACTATGGATTGTACTACAAGAAGCATGAGAAATTTGAACTGAGAGTGTATACAAATGTTGATTGGGAAGGAAATGTGGATGACAAAAAGAGTACTAGTGGTGGAGCTTTCTTTCTTGGATAGAGATTAGTCTCTTGGACAAGTAAGAAACAAAATTGCATTTCCCAATCTATTGTTGAAGCCGAGTATGTGGTTGCAGTTGTGAACTATTCAAATTTGATATGGATAAAGCAATTTTTGGTAGGCATGAAAGAAGAAATCACTGAACCAGTTGTCATTTTCTATGACAACACAAGTGCTATCAACATCTCTAAGAACCCAATGATGCACACAAAGACCAAACACATTGAAATCAAGTATCATTACTTGAGAGAACTGGTACAAGATAAAGAGGTCTGAATGGAATATGTGAATACAAAGGAACAACTAGTAGAAATATTCTCTAAGGCTTTACCTAAAGAAGATCATGAATACCTGAGAAGTCAATTAGGGGTCCTTCCCCTAACAGAGGCTACCTAGTCAAGCTAGGAGCACTGTATCAAATGTGCTGCAAAGAATATCTAACAAGTTGATGCAGATATAGGTCACACTTTAGGAGTAGCCTAGAGTTGTGAAAAGCATAGCAAAGCCAAGAATCAGTTACAAGAAAAGATGATAGAGGGAGAGATACTGTTACTGAACTAAAAATATGATATCTACATGTGCAGGATGTATGTTTTAGTTGCTGCTTTGGCATTTTTGTCAAAGAGGGAGATGATCATAGATGAATACACAGAATGAAATTTTCATGGAAGATCAAGTAAGAAGGAGAGATTCAGTGGATGGTCATACAAGCATGGCTAATTGATTCTGTATCAAAATGAAGCTAAGGCTATTATAAATATTTCTGATGGATAGATAAGTTTTGGATTGGTTGGTAATTCATGTGATATTCATATGGTGTTGCCATCAATGCTAAAGATGGAGATTGTTGGAAACTAAAATTGAAGCAATTGTTGTATTGTCATTGATGTCAAACCTTAACTGGTAAAACTATTTCTATTTAAGAAATTACTATATCTATTTGAGTGTTGCTGAGGGGAAAGGCAAGGTTGGTAACAATAGCACCTAAGGAAAGGTTTAGTTATCTTCATACTTTAATGAGTACTCGATTATGTGGCACAATTATAAGATAATGTATTGTTTATCTAAGTAAGAATGAAGACTAAACTGGTAGGCTTAACCAAGAAAAAGTGAAGAAATCTTGTTTAAGCCAAGTGATGTTAGTGTCGACTGAGCTAGTATATGCTGAGTAAATTTAGTGTTGACCGAACATCAGTATTAGCCAAGGAAATAGTTTTTGTGGCGACCGAGCTTTCTAGTGAAGACTGAGAAGTTGAACATAGAGAAGTTGAACATAGTATTGACCGAGTGCTAGTATTTTACATTTGAGGGAGAATTCAGATTTCCAGCCGACATCATTGAATTCTTGGATTATGTAAAACATGTTGACTTTATTTACTAATTGTATGAAAGCATTTAATGCACTATAAAACATTTTATTGTAAATCTATTAAGAGATTTAAGATATTTCTAGAAGGATAGCCAAAGAACATAAAGTTGGAAGGATTCAATGAATCTAACCTAACCCTAAGATCTTCGAAGGAGATTAAGCGATAAAAGATGTATTGACCTAATTGAGGAAGTATTAAGAAAACCTAAGCTAGAGGTTGAGAAGAGAGAGGTTGTTGGAAGTGTTGTTGATGTTATTGACTGTCTAAGTAGAGAAGGCTGAAGGAGAAGAGTTGTGATTTCTTGAAGAGAGTTCTGAGTAGATTAGTGATGGTGATGGTAAAGGTTCATAGTCAGTAAGCCAGCATATGTGTATGAAATTGGATCTGATATTTGCAAAGTGAGTTGTATGTTTTTCAGATCAATATTACTGCTACTTTCTAACCATTGTATCAGTCAAAATCCTTTTAACAGAGGTTGACCTAATAGTCATAGGTATAAATCATTTGAACAAGGTTGCATTCTAATGGAGTGTATGTAAGTCCTATAAAAAGGTGCACTTTTAACATAGTGGTTTAAATCCTTTAACTGGGTCACACCTGATAGTGTGTTTGTAACCTTTGACAGGGTTGGCTTTCACCAAGCTCACTTCAGAAGAGTGAACATAATAGTAACATGTTACAAAGTGGTTTTTCACAAATTGGGTTTCCACTATAAATCCTGGTGTTGATACTTGTGTGAATATTTTGGTTTGAACATTTCAGTGTTTTACAAGTTAGATACTATTGGATAAGTGGACTGCACTGTTATATGTTTATGTTATGCAATCATTAATGATCGAGTAGCTTTTGGTTATTAGATTTGATTTGTTGAAGAGTTTTAAAGTTTTTTTTTTATATCTAGACCTAAGAACAATTGATTCACCCCCCTCTCTATTGTTCTAAATCCTATTAACAATCAGATGCTCTTCTTTATTTTTCTCTTATTATGTTTGATTTTGAATACTAACCAAAGGATGTAATGTCTCGTTGAAGTGTTTGTGCTTGCATGAAAAAAGAAAAAATTACACACACATATTTTTGGCTCCCACTATGGGGCCTAGCCCCATATTTTCATCATTATTTTTAACAAATTTGATGTTTCTAGGGTTCTGTTCAAGTAGAAATTTGCACCCCCGAATACCCAGTCACATATGGAATACCTTGAGTTGCATGGTGCTAACATTTAGTCGCATATGGGAATAACCACATTTAGATGATCAAGGGTCACATACAGGATATAAAGTCACCTTTTGTCATTCCTTAGTCACATTTAGTGAATGGTCACATTTAGTATTAGCAAAAAATGACATTTTGGGAATACAGAGTTGCATTTGGGACAAAGACAAAGTTTTTCAATTTTAATTATGATTTTTTGGACTAATGCTAATTGTTTGATCTTTGGTGATGATTTCAATAGCCTAATAATTGTCTACAAGACACTTTTCAAACACCAAAACATACAAACTACTAATGAAGTACATAAAGGCTTCCTAAACAATTAGAAAAAATATCACGTATTTTCATTAAGCTTATTTTCTTAGGAACATAGTTAATTAAAAGATTCACTTGTAGTGGCTAGTTAAGTGTTAGGGGATTATGCTATTTTTCCTTGTGGAAAATTAGAAACCTAGACGCACTTAAAATTTCACTTAGAAAGGAATCTCAGTAAATGAACAACATGCTTGATGTTTTTTAGAGAAAACAAATTGGATAGGAGAGTATGCTCTTTTCTCTTGCACGAAAATAAAAAATCTAGACTCCTAGTTGTATCGTCTTAAAATGGAAGCGCTTATATGATAAGAGCATTTAGCCCTCCAAGTAAGTAGTTTGGGACCATGTTAAGCACCTTGATTGGGTTTTTTCTTGGATCTAGCTTTCTCCCCCCTTTCTGCTTCTCTCTCCACCTGATTTCACTTTATTTTTGCATTTCCTGGTATTATGGACTAAGGTCCTGAGGTTTTTGACCTCAAGGTCAAAGTTGACCTTGAGGTTCAGAGTCGACCTCACCCTTGACCTAGGTCAAGGAAGACCTCAACCTTGACCTAGGGCAAGGTCTACCTCATCCTTGACCCAGATTTCAAATTTTAGATTCCCATGATTTTCGAATGTCAGGTTTCAGAGATATTTGTTTTCCCGCTTCTGGGTCGGCCATTTCGGGTTTTAGAATGGTAAATCCTTAAATTTCATTTAATATGGGACCATTTATAGGGGTTAAGGTTAATTGGGATTTAATTCCCCAATGTCAGCCTTCTCTAGATGTTTGTGCCCTAGATCACTATAAAAGGAAGCCTTCCTCTCTCATTTTCTCCATCTCATTCCTTCATGCATCAAGCACTCTCAAGGAGACATTGGTGATCAAGTTTTGGAAATCAAGTTCTCTCTCAAGAAAGATCAAGGAAACATCCACTCTCAAGCAATCATCCATTCAAACATTCAAGTTCTCCATTGAAGATCAAGGATTCAAGCATTCAAGCCTTTGAAGGGATTTTGTTCAAGCATGCAAGATTCATCATTCAAACCCTAGATCTAGCCATCATGATGGTGTGATCTTCCTTCAAGATCCTTTTATTCATCTTCAAGATCCATTCATTCTTCCCTCAAGGTGGATTCCAAGCATACAATCATGGAGGTTTGATTTACATTTGTTGATGTTATGTTCAAGCTTTCATATTAACATACTTGATTATATTTCAAATACAATTTTCATATCTATTGAATATCATAGCTTCATTGTTAGATCTACTTATACTACTTGCTATCATTTCCATTTCAATTTCAATATTAAGTTTGATTCCAAACCAGGGTTTGACCAAGGTAAACCCCCCCAAAAAACAATAAAAACCCTCTTTTTCTTGCAGGTACAGGTGCAGAACTGCAGATCTGAGATTGGATTTGGATAACCTTTTCAGCAAACTTCTGAGATCTATGAACAAAGTCAAAGTCTATCTTCAAAATATTAATGTAGCCTTTGACCTTTTATCAGGGTCAAAGACTACCTACTGTCAAAAAGATAAAAGTTTTTTGGGTTTTCTTCATCTCAACATTTCCAGTCCGAAACAGGTTGTAGAATTGCCTAAAACTGCACACAGACATCAGAAATCAACATTTTCCAGATCTATCCTATTTTGAGGTTAGTATTTGTCTTTCAATTATTTAAAATTTCAAGAACATCTCCTTTATAGGGAAATATAAGGTTTTCTTCCTCTTTCAGATTCTTCATAGATTGATTCAATTGTGCATTAACCTTTTGGTTGATCAATTTGGATCTTTCCTTTGGGAATTTGGATTTAGAAGTAGAGCTCATATTTCCCCCATACATTTTAGGGTGGATACTATTTCACCTTATTCATTTTGGTGAACCCGCGATAGACAAATCTTTCTTTTTGGTGTTAGATCCTTTGTTTAACATTAGATTTTATGTTCTTGCATTTTTATTTCAAAAATACAAAAAAATTGCTAAATTTCTTTTAAAATACAAAAATGTTTACATTTTTCATGCTTGTAGTATTACTTTGTGTTCAACACGTATGATTTTTGTTTTGAATACTTTGATGATGTCTTTCTTACAAAAGAGGATAGATCCCTTAATGAGGTACATGCCAGTGAGGATGAAAATTATTTGAATGAGATCTCCATTGATCCTATTCCTATTTCACACTCCTCAACAACCTCTTCAATTGACCTTTACAAATATGAGTTAGGGATTGATGTTCATTCTTCTCCTCATGAGCCTAGTTTACAATACAATTTACCTTATTTCCCCTTTAGGGATCAAGCTTTAATGACTTATGACACTCCTGCAATGCGCTTAATGGATAGGGATGATAATCCTCCTCTTTGGGATGAACCTTTAGATTTGGATATTGATTAATCTCTTCCTCATGAAACCATTGTGGATAATCCTCCTATTTGGGATGAACCTTTGGATTTGGATATTGATTACTCTCTTCCTCATGAAACCATTGTGGATAATCCTCCTATTTGGGATGAACCTTTGGATTTGGATGTTGATTACTCTTTTCCTCATGAAACCATAATGGATAATCCTCCTATTTTGGATGAACCTTTGGATTTGGATGTTGATTACTCTCTTCCTCATGAAGCCATTGTGGATAATTCTAGTTTTTTGGATGAACCCTTGGATAAATACATTGATTTATCCCCTCCTTGTGAAGAATTTTTGATACAAAAGGATGACATATTCTCTAATGCGAAAGAAGATGACATTATAAATCCTTCACCTCAATTTAGGATTCCTTCTAGTGATGAGGCATTAGTGGAGAAATATATGAATTCCCTTAATCCTCTTCCTCTTAGTGGTGATCTTATGGGAAATCAAGATCCTACCTCACAACATTCTTACCATAATATTACTTATATCTATTCAAACCCTTTCCCAATTGTGGTTCCAAGTGTTCCTCCAATTGTGTCTTCCATTCATATCACTTCCTACACTTTTACCAGTGTTCCTAATCTTCCTAATCATAATTCTATCTTTCCTAATCTGATTCCTAATATTCACATTCCCAATTCTCCATCTTCTATTCCTAGTTCTTCCCACACTTATGTTGAGGTTTAAACTATGGTTCATGATGTGCAAAGATTCTTCAAAGTACCTTCTCCTTATTATCCGATCCATAAAGATAAGAGAAAAGAAACTTCTCCTTTGAGATTTCTTCATAATTTTACCCCTCACTCTGATATAACATAGATCTTTTCTCCTCTAGACTGGGGGGCAAGAGGTATATTTCTTACTATCTTTTAGAATCCATTATGTTCCTTCTTTGAGCTTAATTGGTTATTCTTTCATTTATCTCAATGGTTTGATAGCTTTTCATCCATTGTTGTCTTCTATTATTCAAGATATCTTTTCTAGGACATGTGTTTTGAAAAGGTATCCCTTGCCTCTCATCCTTGGGGGGCAAGGTTCTCCCTTCTTTCACTTTATCTAGGGAATGTCTTTCTTTAGCTTAGTAGTATGTGTTTATATTGCAATATTATTTCATCATATTGATAGATGTTTTGACTATGGATAACCTTCTTATATGAGAAGTTGTTGTCCTAAGTTTGCACTTCTTATCTATGTTGCAAATTATGTTCTTTATAAACTCTTACCCTTGCTTGGTGTTGGAGTTGTTTTCCTCATTCCAAAGATTCATCTTCCTCTTCTTCCTTGGGGGCTTGATGATTAAATCTTTGTTCCCACTTTTGAAAGATGATATTTTAGCTAAAGCAATCCTCTATGGTGGGGGTCCTGTCAATAAGATCTCTCTCATTTGAGGATCCTTTTTCATGAGTGACATATCCTTTTCATGATTATCTATGCTCTTGGATGTTGGGATCACTATCCCTCGCTATGAATATGGTATATATTATTGTAAACATGATATCTCCTTGCATTGTGAACTAGGTATCCTCTTCCTTATCTTGTCTAGTAGACTACCATGATAAGGAGGGGGGCATATATAGGGTCTCCCTTGTACTATAGTTTTTTATTTTTATATGCCAAATCTTGGAAGGTAACACACATAAGTTGCTAAAACCTAAAAAGACATGCATCTATATGCTAAATCTTCCAATGGTAATGCACATAAGTTTCTAAATCTTGAGGAGACACATTTTTCAAATTTTCAATATGCTAAATCTTGGAAGGTAATGCACATAAGTTGCTAAATCCTAAAAAGGCAGGCATCTATATGCTAAATCTTCCAAAGGTAACACACATAAGTTGCTAAATCTTGAGGAGACATGCATTTTCATATTCATAGTGATACAAGAAGGTGGATCTATGGGTATTATAGAAGCCATCAAAAGATGCATTACAATTGCAAGAACTATTTAGGGGTGAACCTATTGGGCTCTCCCTCCAGGGTGATTCATGGTAAGGTGGGCATCTTACTAGGCGAGGTAATCACTCTTTTCCCTTTCTCTATTTTCTCTTTCATGCTAGTAGGACTGGATCATGAGGATATGTTATTTATAGTGTTTCTCTTGTCTTTCTTATGTAATCATTTATGCTTTTATGATAGCTTTCCAAATATGATATTAGTATGAGAAATATTTCTTAACGAGGTTTCTTATGCTAGTTGATTTGGGTTTGTTTAGTACTAACCCCTCTTTTGTGTCTTTTTCCTTTTTATTTTCACACCCTCGTGCATGTACATTGAGTTAGAAACCTTAGCCTGGGGGTTTGTGTCCCTAGCTAAGTGTCATTCTATCTCATTCTGAATCCACTGGGATCTCTTCTTTCATTTCCTTTACCAAGAGTTTGCATCAAGTTCATACTCTTGCTAAAGTGGGGGCTTAATGTATCGTCTTAAAATGGAAGCACTTCCATGATAAGAGAATTTAGCCCTCCGAGTAAGTAGTCTGGGACCATGTCAAGCACCTTGATTGGGTTTTTTCTTAGATTTAGCTTTCTCCCCCCATTCTGCTTCTCTCTCCACCTGATCTCACTTTATTTATGCATTTCTTGGCATTATGGACTGAGGTCCTGAGGTTTGTGACCTCAATGTCAAAGTTGACCTTGAGGGTCAAAGTCAACCTCACCCCTGACCTAGGTCATGGACAACCTCAACCCTGACCTAGGGTGGGGTCTACCTCATCCTTGACCCAGATTTCAAATTTTAGATTCCCATGATTTTCGGATGTCAGGTTTCAAAGATATTTGTTTTCCCACTTTCGAGTTGGCCATTTCGGGTTTCAGAATGGTAAATCCTTAAATTTCATTTAATATGGGTCCATTTCTAGGGGTTAAGGTTAATTGGGATTTAATTCCCCAATGTCAGCCTTCTCTAGATGTTTGTGCCCTAGATCACTATAAAAGGAAGCCTTCCTCTCTCATTTTCTCCATCTCATTCCTTCATGCATCAAACACTCTCAAGGAGACATTGGTGATCAAGTTTTGGAAATCAAGTTCTCTCTCAAGTAAGATCAATAAATCATCCATTCTCAAGAAATCATCCTTTCAAACATTCAAGTTCTCCATTGAAGATCAAGGATTCAAGCATTCAAGCCTTTGAAGGGATTTTGTTCAAGCATGCAAGATTCATCATTCAAACCCTAGATCTAGCCATCATGATGGTGTGATCTTCCTTCAAGATACATTTATTCATCTTCAAGATCCATTCATTCTTCCCTCAAGGTGGATTCCAAGCATACAATCATGGAGGTTTGATTTACATTTGTTGATGTTATGTTCAAGCTTTCATATTAACATACTTGATTACATTTCAAATACAATTTTCATATCTATTGAATATCATAGCTTCATTGTTAGATCTACTTCTACTACTTGCTAGCATTTCCATTTCAATTTCAATATTAAGGTTGATTCCAAACTGGGGTTTGACCAAGGTAAACCCCCCAAATAAACATCAAAAACCCTCTTTTTCTTGCAGGTATAGGTGCAAAACTACGGATCTGAGATTGGATTTGGATACCCTTTTCGGTGAACTTCTGAGATCTATGAACAAAGTCAAAGTCGACCTTCAAAATATTAATGTAGCCTTTGACCTTTTATCAGGGTTAAAGACTACCTATTGTCAAATAGATAAAAGTTTTTTGGGTTTTCTTTGTCTCGACATTTCCAGTCCGAAACAAGTTGTAGAATTGCTCGAAACTACACACAGACATTAGAAATCAACATTTTTCAGATATGTCCTATTTTGAGGTTCGTATTTGTCTTTCAATTATTTCAAATTTCAAGCATATCTCCTTTATAGGGAAATATAAGGTTTTCTTACTCTTTCATATTCTTCATAGATTGATTCAATTGTGCATTAACCTTTTGGTTGATCAATTTGGATCTTTCCTTTGGGAATTTGGATTTAGAAGTAGATCTCATATTTCCCCCATACATTTTAGGGTGGAGACTATTTCACCTTATTCACTAGTCGTCAATCTAGTTTTAATTTTAATTTTCATCCTTTAGAGGGCTTGTCATTGAGGAAAAAATCTCACAGGATGACCTAAGTGGAAACAAGGTAAAGCCAACCATTTTGATCCAGTATAAACAAATGTCTCTTTGAGATTAAAGTCTCAGAGGATGGAATTATCTTATGCCTAGTCTTGTGGGACTATAGGTCTCAATCACACTTGTGTGACCATGTTTCCTTGTATGGTTAACATAAGATATCTTTGAATGGAGCCCTAACTAGACACCATAGTGTAGCAAGCCACCTAGATCACCCCTGAAAGCTTAATTACCATTGTACAAGGAGGATACCTCTCCAAGATCACTCACCATATTGTACCTTCATTGTGCATTTCGAGTCAGATAATATGGCATTTCTTGACCCATTGTATGGTCTTCAATGGCCATATTTTGATTATCTCTTTGGATGGTACCTAAGTTTTGGGAAAGGATTTTTATGCTATGTTGACTCCTATAGGGATAATGTGTGCTTGGTCTACCTTACCCTCATATGCTTGATGTGTCTATGTTCCCAAATACCCAAATTAATAAAATTCAATTAGAGACACATTGGAAATAGAAAATTTACACTATCATATAGTTGAAAAACATCCTAACTAGTTGCATAAAATTTCATATAGTTGATCCAGAATCACATCATCTATACCAAGTTCTACCTATTTTATAAGAAGTCACACCTAGTAAAATATTACACATTGGTTATCTTTAGTCACATCCCAAATATCAAGTCACATCCTATTTGGCTTGAGTTTCAAAAAATCCCATATAGGTGATCCGAAGTCACATCTCGTATATCAAGTTTCATATGCTTAATGCTAAGTCACACCTGGGAGAAAATTCACACATTGGCTATCTTTAGTCACATCCTGAATACTACAAGGTTGCACATGGTTAGTTGCATCTTTGATAGTGAGCTATTCCATATAATTTTCAAACAAGTTTGTCATTGATTCTGATACCCTTTTGGACGTACTTTCAAATCATATAGTTACAATCATCAAAATTAGGGGTTATTGTGTTTTTGTCATCAAGGTACACCCTATTGTTGCACAATTTCACATCATCCCTCATACAATTTATTGTTGTTTCAAATCTCTACATCTAGTTCTTGGAATTTAATCACCAGGGAAGATCTAACCCTCATCACGACATCTGAAACTGACATCAAAATCCAATCAAACCAATCCAATCATTGGCAAGATTTTGTGCAATATTGCCTATTTGAAACCTTAGACATTGAGTCATACCTTATCAAACAACATAATATCCAAATTTCATGGTTAACATGAGATCCACTCAGTACCCCTTTGATCAAGATCCTAAAGGCATACATCCCCCTAGACTTCTCACTTTCAACCAAGGATAAACCTCAAGGGTGAATCCCTTGTTTGATCAAGAATATCCTAATTTGATAAACCAAGAAGATTAGACCACACCAACCATTTCACATGAATAAAATGAGTGGAGAGGGCACCATGAGAATGAATGTGAGTGTGATTGTGATTGTAAAAGTAACCATAGAAACCATGACATCTCAAACATTGTCGAAGAGTCAATCAAGGATGAATTTAAGAAATTATAGCAAAGAAAAAGATTTTAAAAGATGATGGAAAGAATCATAAACATTGACAAAGAATGATATTTCATGAACCTAGCATCCATGGGAGTGAAACTTCCTAATGATTTTTATTTTGATCAACTAAAGATGAGAGAAGTGGATACACCTATCTCTATCCATTCTAAACAACTTCTAGCTTTGCAAACCGAGTTCAAGGATCTTAAGAAATAAAAGGACAAACAATCAAAAAAGTATTCATTGGATCACATATGTACTTTTTCATTTGACAAAGAATAAAAAATGATATTGTTTCCTATGAACAAGGATATACCCAAGTATGACAAATATAATGGAAACATAGATCCTCAAGACCATGTAAGGGAGTTTTGTACTCTTAGCATGGAATTCATGAATGAACAAACCTATCTTATGAGGTTATTTCCAAGAAGTCTGCAAGGGAAAGACATGGAATGGTTCTCTAAACTACCTCCAAGTATCAATTCTTTTGAGGATATAATTAAATTTTTCATCTAGAAGTATTCCTACAACATACAACACATAGTTATAGTGCTAGATCTCTATAATACGAAACAATGAAGTGAACCCTTTGTCACATTTCTTCAGAGATGGAGAATAATATTCACAAGATATCCAAGGAAGATACTGAAAATGAAAAGATGGATATTTTTATCAATAATTGGTTCCCAAAATGAACTATGCACTACAATTATAATGCCCATCTAGCTTTGACAAAAATGTGGTTAGTGCAATTAAGATAGAATATGTTTTGGTAAGAAGGGGGGAGATAAAACTATACAAAGACCCTAAATTCTCTAACAATTCCAATTATAACAAAGACAAATCCAAATATTGGAATAAAAAAAAAAATGTGGTTAATGACAGATTTGTGGAAATATGTAATATTAAACCAAAATTGGAATTCTTCAATCTCTCAAGTAACTTCCAAGCTACTAAGAGCTCTAACAATACACTATCTCCTAGAAACAATCAAAAATCAAATAAAGACAAACCTTGGATGTCAACACCCAAGAGAAAATTTACTCCTCTTGGAGAACCTCTAGAAGCAATACTAAAGACTCTATTGGACAACAAAATTATAACTCTACCAGAATCAATCCCGTGAGAATCACAAATCACACCAAAGTGGCAAAGTGATGACCATTACTATGACTTGCATGGAAGCAAAGGACACAAAATGAATGAATGCACGAATCTTAAGCATGTCATTCAAGATCTGGTTGACAATGATAAAATCAAAGTGGATGGTCACCAATCTAACAATGATCACAAGGAATTCAAAGAATTGTTACCCCACTATGAGAAAGGTGAAAGTTCAAATACCAAGGGTGAAAAGATCAACTACACTTACACTGATAATGATAATATGATTCACATGATTGAACCCTATGAACAATCCATTAATGATCAATCTACTAGTGATATTTTTACACTTCATGAAACTTCCATGTTCGATCAAGAAATAGAATGGGATGATGAATCAAATTTATTACAACCAAGTGAACAATTAGTTAATGTTATTATCATCAAGGAAAAAAAAACACTGGATCTTCCAATGCAGTCACAAGAATTAAAGCCAAGGTCACTATCAAGGGAGTTAACTCCTTATCAAAACAATTGGCTATTTTAATATCAAAACTATCTACATCAAAACAATTGGATATTTTAATATCAAAAATATCTACATCAAAACAATTGGAACCTTCATCATCATCACTTAAATACAACTTGGTGGAGCAGTTACAGTGGACCTCTACTCAAATTTCAATCTTTGAATTGCTAAAGATAACTCCTACACATAGAGAGATTCTTGAACAAGCCCAACTTTCAAAAAATGTTCCAATAGACTAAGATGTAGATTGGTTCCAATATATGGTTGGTTATTTGACTTCACTCATTATTTATCTCTCTAAGGAAGATGAAAAATCCTTGAATCATCCGCACAATCAACCTTTTCACATAGAAGTTTTGATTCATAAACACTGCGTTAAGCACATCTTGATGGATGGAGACGTGCATTTGAACATATCTACATACAATTTGGTCAAAGAATTGGGTTTCTTAGAACATACTATATACCCAAGGATAAAAATAACAATCAAGACATATGACAAAGAAGAAATATCATCAAATGGATTGGTTGTATTACCTATCAGGATGGGACCCATTGAGAGAGATGTTATTTGCCAAGTTCTTTATTTACCACTCACATACACCATCTTATTGGGCAAGCCTTGGATCTATGACATGCAAGTTGTTCCATCAACCTATCAAAAGTGTGTAAAGTTTCCACACATTAGAGTAGAAGTCACTATACCACAAGATTCTAGTTACTCTTGCAATAATTTGAAACAAATTAAATATCAAGAAATTAAAGATCAAAGATATATGAATGGGAGAGTACGAACTAAATTTGTTTCCATCTATGATCGATCTTCCTACATCTCCTAGATCTTATGGAAAACCATCATTCTCATCATGGATAACTTTAAGAAACCCCCATTTAGGAAAAAGTGTAAAATCCTGGTGAATTGTACATTATTTTAGGGGGGAATTTGTTTTAATGTAGGAAAATTTTTTTCAAATCCATGATTTTTCATAGTTTTTATTGGCAATTTTTTCCCTGCCGAATGAAAATTTCATAAATTGCTAGTGAATAATTTTCTTTTGAAGTAAAAAATTATAATATATGAGGCGAATAATTTTCTTTGCAAGTAAAAAATAATAATATATGAGGCGAATGATTTTCTTTTGAAGGGTAAAAAAAATATTTGTATCGGCGAATTTTATGTACCATTTGAAAATTTATTTATTTTATTGGCTAATCATTCGTTAATTATGGCAAAAAAAAATTTTGTTGGCGATTTTCAAAAGATGGGAAATATTTTGTTATAATACCTTAGACTAACATACCTAACATACATACATTATTTTATAATTTTAAATATATTATTTGAGACCATCCGATGATCCAAGATCAATGGCTGAAGTTTAATTTCGGCCCCAATTTCTTGAAGGAAACAGAGTTGTGGAGGAAGTCACCGGAATGTTGGCACATATCAAATAAGGGTTACTTGTCTGTTGACTACAGTGTACACATGTTGGTATTGATATTCACAGTTTTATTACTATAGTGCAACTTGTAACCTCTTAACTTGGTAAGCAATAAATGCCTTGTCAGTGGCAAGCGGCATTCTTTAACTTGTCACGTAGAGTAGACACACACTACTTCCAAATTCGTACAGATGCTATAACCGATATCTGACATCTTTTGCATTTATGGGAAAGATTTATTGCCAGATATGAAAGATTAAGTCCAAAATATTAATTTCTCACACGCATGCATTTAGGGGAAAGATTTAAATGAAAGATTTAGAGGCATGTTAAGGACAATGGATTTAATACCATTAAAGACAGAATAATTTATTGGTAAGTAACGATCAAGAATTCAAGGGCTATTTATAGATGATCTAGCTTCATTATTCATCGATTCATCTTTGGCCTTTGCTAGATAATTTGTTTGTTTAGGGTCAACAGTCTGCACTCTGCAAATAATCTATTTTTAAGTTTTTTGAAGTTTTACTATTTCAGATGGACACTCCAATTAGGCTTATATGCACATCTGAGGAGGCCCAGAAGGCCTTTCTGGGTTCCTTTACTGATGAAACCTTAGAATATATTTGTAAGGAGGGTGGGCCTTTCACTATAGAGGCTGTGAAAATGGTGCTGGGCTGAGAGTTTCTGAACAATGAAGATAGGCACCAGGTCAACATGGACATTACGTCCCATTTTTTGGCATCTCTTCTTGACCTCGGAGGAGAGAAGGTGGACATGTTAATGCTGATGAGGAGGCTTTTTAAAGAAGAATACCTGGGGGACAATGGTAATGTTGTCATGTTTGCAAAAATAGGGGTGGGGATCCCTTGGGCAAGTGAAATACCCAAGCTTCTCCTCCCAAGCCAAAATGTGGCCATGCAACTTTTTCTTTTGGGCCTCAATGCTGGGTAGTATAAGCGCCATAGGAAATGGTCCCTGATTGCTAGGGATTTTTTGTGAAAGTGGTTTATGCTTGACGAAGAGGAGGTTGAGGTAGGGCAATTTGGGTGTCTCGATGAATTCTCACAGATAATCATCTCTTGTGAATTCTACTTAGATGGAGCTGAAGGGAAAAATCAGTAGTGGACTACTACTGGTTTTTTTAATAAAACCATACCTCATAGTCATTTATGGGTTTTTTTTGTTTATAGTAGTTTTCCTTTTGTAGTATTGTACTCAAAGTGGACACTGGACTACTAGTCTACTAGTGTTTTTTTTATATAAAAACATACCTCATTTTTTAGTTTTTCTTGTTTATAGTAGGTTTCTCTTTGTTCTGGAAGTGGAACTGGACAACGTTTATGTAATTATAATTTTATGAAAAGAAAACAATGAAAATTTCGCAAGCTTTGGCTCATTTCAATTTGTACCAAAAATGGTTCTTAGACTTCTCTGTCACTATGATTGCAATATTTTAATTAGTTGCTTTATGATTTATCTGCGTATTAGATATATATGATGTATCACAGTTGTACAATGTAGACAGTTGTAGTTCATAAAAGAAATGTCTTATTAGTTATCACTGAGTATTGATATTAAGTTTGGGTAATGTTACCTATCAAAATTCACACACTCGTACATTTAATATGAAAGATTTATAGAATTTTGAAGGACAAATGAATTAATAAGGTTAGAGAAAGAATTTATGGTACATTCTAATTATAATGTATGAGAATTATATGTGAATATGTGATTATAATTATCAACGTTAAAGTTATAATCAATAAAAAATATCATTTTAACTTTAAGAATACTATATAATCAATTTGACAAACAAATGAATTATTAAGGTTAGAGAAATAATTTATTGTTTTCTAATTATAAGGTATGATAATTATATGTGATTATAATTATCAATGTTAAAGTTATAATCAATAAAAAATATTACTTTAACTCATGTTTGGGAGACCTAGCGAGTCAACGACCACATAAATCTTGTTATCTCTAAACACTAACCTTGACTCCGGCCTCTAAAATTTATTAGAATTTAATATTATTAAAAAAATAGTGCATTTTGAATTTGATTGGCTAAAATTGTTACTATTCAATTAAATAACTTTAAATGTTATTAACTTATTATCTATTATTAATTAATATTTATAAAGGAAAAAATAACATTATAACATTTAACAATGTCCGTTGCAAATAACTACCATTGGATGAGCACAGATCGATGATGTACGTTGGACTTCAAGATGAAAGGGAAAAGCAACCCCATCTTTTCAAACCCATTCTGGAATCATGACATGTGTCACTAAACACGTAAGATGTTCCATTCACAGTCTCGCATGGTCCTACCAACAATGCCATTTGATGATGACACATCTAACTTGTAGTCGTGAGGTGAGTCAGCCATCAGATGAGTGGTGACTAGGTGAGTTAATGGGACCCACGAGGCCCAGGGCCACCACAGGCACACAATGCCATTATGGCCATTGGATTATTGTAGATCAATGACCGAAGTTGTATTTTGGGATGAAATGGAAAAACAACCCCATCTTTTCAAACCTATTCCAAAATCATGACACATGTCACTAAACATGTAAGACGTTCCACTCATAGTCTCACATTGTCCTACCAACAATGTCATTTGATGATGACATGACATGTTTGACTCATAATTGTGAGGTGAGTCAGTCATAAGATGAGTGGTGACTAGGTGAGTTAATGGGACCCACAGGGCCCAGGGCCACCACAGGCACACAACACCATTATGACCATTGGATTATTGTAGATCAACTACCAAAGTTGTATTTTAGGATGAAAGGGAAAAGCAACCCCATCTTTTCAAACCTATTCTGGAATCATGACATGTGTCACTAAAAACGTAAGACGTTCCACTCGCAGTCTCGCATGGTCCTACCAGTAATGCCATTTGATGATGACGTGACACATCTGACTAATAGTCGTGAGGTGAGTCAGCCATTAGATGAGTGGTGACTAGGTGAGTTAATGGGACCCATAGGGCCTAGGGCCACCATAGGCACACAACACCATTATGACCATTGGATTATTGTAGATCAATGATTGAAGTTGTATTTCGGGATGAAAGGGAAAAGCAACCCCATCTTTTCAAACCTGTTATAGAATCATGACATGTGTCACTAAAAACATAAGATGTTCCACTCGCAGTCTCACATGGTCCTACCAATAATTCCATTTGATGATGGCATGACACATCTGACTCGTAGTCGTGAGGTGAGTCAACCGTCATATGAGTGGTGACAACTCTAGATTGTACAATTTTGGCACTTTAAGTTTCACTTTCTAGTAGTCTGTAGATTTAGAAAGGGTTTAGAAAGAGTTTACGGATTCTAAATTTCTATGTTGAGGAAAACAAGTGCAACAAAGTCTCTTAGTTGAAGCTCTGTTCCCATTCAAAGTCTACAAAAAACAAAACTAAGGGTAACGGGTAACTACTAAAATCTTCAACACCTAGGTCTCACATTTTAAATTTTTCAGATCTCTTGATTTACAACTTTACTGTTTATATTATAGAAAAAAAATTATCCTGTTACTTGTTAGGGTTTAATTTTGATTGTTGAATCACCCATGTAAATTGTAGGCTTGTAGCTATGTATAAATATTTAAATTTTCCTATGACTAAATAGTGATACCAATTTAGGTTACCACTTACCAGCTTACCACTATGGGCAAAAAATTATCAAGAATAAGAGTATGAGTAAAAAGACAAGTCATATAATAGAATTCCACAATCTTTTTAAAACACCAGGTTTCACAGATTTATTCCATGATATTTATGATCTTGTTATTCATGGAAATAAGGGAATAATGGAAATTAGATTTGCAATTGAAAACAAGTGGAACGATCCAAATAAGGGTTCAAAATTTTCTTCATTTAACCCCAAGGTAAATGCAATGGCAAATAAAATTGCATCGTGGAATGCTGGGTCAGCAAGCATGGCATTACCTCAAGTATTCCCTTGCCCAAAAATTGTCATGGTCTGCGCTGAAAATTATGATGAAAATAAAAAAGCAATTGTGAATAAAAATACTCAGGAGGAAATTTTGTCCATAACCGAGAGTGAATTTGCTAGTCTGTTGAACCTAGGGTTTGAACAGAAAAACTCAAACATGCAAATTGACTTGAGAAAGTTGGTAGAGGATTATGAAAAAATAGATGCAACATAGAGAGATTCTTATATCAGAGGAATAACAAACGGTTCTAGCCTAAGTCCAAATCATAGGCCTCCTTATGATTATGAAATTTTTGTGCCATGGGTTCAAGACAGTTTTTCCTTGCTAGCATTTTGTTTGGGATTGGATAGTAACAAAGAAGTGGGTGCCAACATTCTTGAAATGCTTTTTCATATTCATTTTGAAAAAGAACCAGTAAAATATTTTTTTATTGAGCACATTGTTCATTGCATGCAAGAACAATTACTAATGATTAAAACAGGTTCACAGAAGACATTTAGATTCACAATCTACTTGTGCTATCTTCTCTTAGCAAAGCATCATGCAATATTTTAGAAAACCAAGCTTTGCAGTCAAGGCCAAAATCCAATATATGAGTTGACACCTTAGATAAGGATGATTGATAACAGAAGGAACTAAAACAATTTTGTAGACTTCTTTTTGGCACCAATGTACGATAAAATTACAGGCACTCCAATGCCTAGATTACTTGCTACTTGTAGAGATTTCATTCAACTTGGAAGTAAAATACAATTGGTTGACTGGTACTTCATGGAAGAGTACATAGTGTTAAGGTTTTACGAATCAGTAGTAGAACCCTACAAACTTCCAATACATGTCATAAAGAGGGTATTTGCATTGGAATATGTACGGAAGATGGAGAGCACAAATGTACTCTTTAATGGTCAGCAAAAGAAAATGATATTTCCTTCCTTACCTTTCTCATTTGGAGGGTTCACATTTGAGAGAAGAGGATTCAAATTTGTAGAAGCCTTTTTAACAATTTTTCGCTTTGATGTTGATAGTCACTGGTAGTATGATCCACCCAACATAATTGGAACAAAGCTTAGAGGGACTGGGAAATCTGCAAGCAAATGTCAACATGAAAGTATGCCATTGATTGAAAAATTTAAAAACATGGATTCTTGGGAGGAGGTCAAAAAAGAGATGGAGAAATATGTTGCTGAAAATAATATGTCGATACAGGAATTGTCATCACAAATTATGGCATTGCACAAATAGAAAGGAAAAGTGTAGGCCATGACATTGTACAATTTCTACCAGAAAGCTACTCAACCATCTAAAAAATCTATTCCAAATGACCTAATGGGTGAATGTATGGATGATAATTGGACTCGAACCAAAATTAAAGATTTTTGGGAAATGAGGAAGAGTCTTGGTGAGCCAAAGACCTCTAAAGATCTTTATGAGGTGGAAGAGGATAAAATGTTTAACGACTTGTGGAATAAGGAGCATCGAGCTGAAGCAAATGTCATTGATGATGATGACTATGACCAGGACTCTATGGATCCCACATCCAATGTGAATCCCATAATTAGAAGAGGACTTGATAAGTCCACAAAAGATAAATATACCAAAGGGGCAGATATTATACAAAAAATGGGCTACCAAGGTATTGGTGGTCTAGGTCCCAGTGGACAAGGGGTTTGGTCTGCACCTAACCCACTAGCTCCACCAAAACATGGTGTGAAACCAGGCCTTTGGCTTGGAGTTCAATCATCACATTCATCAACTCAGTCAATTCCATTAGTTCTAGCTTCAAATATAGTTCCACCTGTTGCAAGCACTCAGATTCAATCTCAATCAATTGCCACTCCCACAGCTATGGATATCATGGGTACAACTACAACTAGTGGTCCAGAAAGGACATTGTAGATAGACATGAAAACAAATGTTCCAAGAGATCAAGGCATGGTAGAGAAGTAAAAGGTTAGGACAACTACAAGTATTAGTACAACAATGCCAATGATGACTATGAGTCCAACAATTGCCCAACCTTCAGGACAAAACCCTCATAACAGTCCAAAAACTCCACTTGTAATGGGTTAGGGTGTTGCTAATCCTCATGGTGGAATTAGCAAAACCATAGGCAACATAGGTGGAAGCTCATACATCAATTCAAGTACTATTTCACCATTCAAACATTTAGTTGTGTCACAAAACCCTAATTTTCGTCACAATGATTTTGTAACTAACTATGAACAATCAATAAATAGGAATAGAGAAAATAGTAAGAAAATGAAGATGGAAGTAGTTGTTGCAGCTCGTGATGTAGAACCTACATCCAATAGGTTATTTCCCATATATGACCCAAATAAAGATATGATGGAATTCAAGGTTGTTATACCCCTAGCTAGAGATAACAATCCACCAGAGAGTCAGTTAGATCCATCTCAATTTCAAGTTAGCACCCTCCAAATGGATTTATCCAAAATTAAAAATGTGGACAAGATAAATGTGTCGAAAATGACCAACCAAGTGGTCTACAGTTCACTGATGAAGTTGGAGAGAGAGAAAGGAAAGCTTCAGGGCACAATAGATAAGTTAAAGGCAAACCTGGCAAATGTAAAGGCAACTGAGAAAGCAGTAGAAAACAGGTGCAAAGAATTAGAGAGAAGGATAAAAAATTCATCCTCTAAAGAAGAAATTGGACAACAAGAACATATGGATGCAAAACTAAAAACTCTGAGGGTAAAATTGGAACAGAGTGAAAAAAAACTTGAGTATGAAAAAGCCTCCTCATTAAGTTTTTACAAAAAATTGGAGAATGCAGGACATGCAACCAATAACTTAAAGAAAGGATTGGAGAATGAGAGGGTAAAAACAAAATAGTGGGAAGAGAAAGAAAAAGAGTGGGAAGAGAAAGCAAAGAAAATAAGACAACATGGTGAACACCAATTCTCAGAAATGAGAGAAGACCTAAAGAAGGAAAATAATACAATTAAAAATTATGAAAACATCTTGAATGACAATGTAAATAATACAATCAAACAAATAAAAAAATTATTCTGGGGGCAAATAAAGATGTCTGGTGATAGTTTGTGTGATTGGTTTGAACTGAATGAAATTGTTATAGATGTTTATGGGAAGCTGAAAGAGCACATTGTGAAGAACAATTTTTTTTATTAGAGACAAAAAACTGCAAAGCAGATTATACAAGAAATCAATAGAACCAGTGACAGGCATTTGGAAAGTAAGGGAAATCAGGACCGTGTTGGTGCAACAATAAAGGTGACCTCTATCTTTCAAATATGTTAGAAACTAACAGAAGAAGATGAAACTCTTGCCTTATTTGGGCCAAAGCTCACCAAGATGAATAGTAAAACAACCAAATTGATATCTCTTGGCTTGCCAAGTCTTGGAACTGATTACTCATCAAAAAATTTCATTGGAAGAGAAGCTTACAGAAAAAATTTGGAGGACATAATGAAGTCTGATTTAGGCAACCTTCCTCAGGATAGAACTCATGAAGGCATTGCAAAGTGCATCAAAACATTCACAATTTTGAATGCAATAATGGAAGGAACATTTCTTTCAACTCACTCTTCCAAGTATGGATGGCTGACGAAGTTGCAAGTCATTTACTATAACATCAAAAAATTTTCCCTTCCAACCGACGAAGAATGGAGCATACTAAAGAAACTGACAGATTCATCTTGATCTCATCAATCATAGTACGTGGAAGTACTTTCAGTTTCAATCATCTCTATAGCTTTAGTATATATCTTTGATATTATCCTAAATACTAGAGTCTAGAATTGAGTTTAAAGTAACAAGTTTGAACTTTATTTTTTGAACATGATCAATGTTGCAGTCTTGTAGTTGCAGATGCTATTGCCAATGCTAAATTACTAAACTGGCCTGTCAAATGTACAAATGTACAAATCAAGTTGTAGAGATGTTGTAGACTTTTAGTTATCTTACTGATTTAGATTTGGAGACTTCTCACTTCAAATTAGGCAAATCGACCTGAAGCTGTTGTTGCTCCCTTGTTTCTATAAAAGGGAATTCAGGGTCATTGGCTTAGAGTTAGGGTAATGAAATTGAAATTGGGCAATGTGCCAAATTTACAATGGGTATTGAGTCATTGAATTTTGTAAATAGAATCATAGAGCTGTATTGAGGCATTGTATCATATTTGTAATTAAATTAATGAGAATCAATATTTCTAACTCTAAGAATTGTAACATATGAATTGCTATGTTGTCAAAAATAATAATGAAAAATCTACAAGAATTGTACCATATGAGCTGAATAATGCAAATGAAAACCATTATTAATTATGGAATTGAATCTTGATGAAATTATCAACCACATTCATGTTTTTGACATTGGAATATGCTATTATGCATGATTGATGATGAGATACAGAAACTGACAGTAGACTTCAAGAAAAAACTTAATAAATACCTAGGACCTACTACTTTTACAATGGTTCAACTTCAAGCTACCACATCATATCATCATTGAGATCATCAGATTCAGCGCCATCAACTTCATAGCTTCCTTGGTTCTTTGATATGTTTTCTTCACTCTGCATAGCACCGCTTAACTAATGTTCACCGCTAGCAGTACTAGTACCAGTACATGAGTCAATGAAATCATTGTCTCTAGTATTCCCACTCCCAGTCCCACTTTGGTTTGAAATGTTTCCCATCCCTCTTCTCAGGCATTTCTTCCTCCACAATTTTAGTGCCCTTTCATAAGGAAAAGTATTGACTTCATACCTGGATGTATAGAGCCTCAAGAAATTTTCCAGATTCTTGTCTAGTTTGTTTCTTAGCTTTGACTTTAAGAATCCCAAAGCACTAAAAACTCTCTCATCCTCCACCGACCCCAATATCATGGTCAAACATAAACCAGCAAGCTTGAAATATTCTAATATTGAATCAGTCAACAATTTGCTCTCAGCTAGATTTTTCCAAAGCCTTGATTCTGATCCATCTTTGTGAGGGTTCTGTTGGCATTAAGCAGAATTGCCACTAGTGACAACACTTATTTGCATTCTGAGTGCAAACCGAGCAGAACAGTGCAAACCGAGCAGAATAGTGCAAACCGAGCAGAATAGTGCAAACCAAGCAGGACACTGCAAACTGAGCAAGACAGTGCAAATTGATCAAGATAATGCAAACCAAGCAGGACAGTGTAAACTGAGTAACATTATGTCTACCGAGTCACCAGTATTTACCGAGTTCAAAACCTACCGAGTGGTTAGTATGAACCATGCCTTCACTTCTACCAAGTGCATGACGATGCTAAGTAATGCAGTGGACGCCGAGTATCAGAAAGTCACCGAGTTAGTTTGCAGGAACCGTGTAACCATACTTGGGCCGACTTAGTGGCACTTATGTTTATTTGTCAAGCTGAATTTGTAATTGTAATTAATTGTTTAGACTTGTATATAAACAATGTTGTAAAAATGTCAAGATGTAATTATATGAGTATGTATGTGAATAAAAAAGAAAGGCAGAGATAAGAGAATTACAAAGGGCTACAATAGTATAGGGAAGAGCAAAGACAAATTCATCACAGAAGGTGATCAGTACATTCAGCGAATCTCAATCAGCAATCCAGTTGCAAAGCAAGAGATCTACTATTTCATCCTAATAGGTGAATCAGTACTAAAATCCTTTAACCAGGTAGACTTAACAGTCTTTGTAAAATATCTTTACCGAGTGCATACTTCATTGTATGTTTGTAAATCCTTTAACAAGGTGGATTTAGCAATCCTTATTGCTCCTAACAGGGCAGATCATCAGAAGTGATCAAATTGTAAGCCTTAACGGGCCAACTTTATTTTGCAGTACTAAAGCTTTGTGGGTTTCATCCCCACCCCAGTTTTACTTTCTTTTTGGAAGTTTCTGGGTAACCAAATCTATGTGTCATTGTTGTGAATGCTTTTAACTTTCATGCTTTCTATATGCATAAAGAAAAAGTGAACTATATGTTAATACATTTGTAATTGTAAGAAAAATCAAAGTTACTGATTCACCCCTCCCCTCTCAGTAACTCGGTTAATCCCTGAATATTTCCAACAATTGGTATCAGAGCTTTGTTGGTTCTCAAGATAAAGCTTAACTAGCTTGAGCAAAGATCCAGGACAATGGAGCTATTCAAACTGAACAAGGTGATTGAAAATGAAAAGCTAGATCTGGAAATGGCCATAGCTAAACTTAAGGAAGCAAAAGAACATCTTTCCCAATCCCTAAGAAGAAGGAAGGAACTTGCAAATCAGATGAATGATCAGAATTACATTGAAGAAAAGGTTGAAGATCTTTTTCCCTCAAATAGCTCAGATGAAGCAAACAATGCTGTCAAAGAACTCCTAGAAAAGAATGGGTCTTTGTAGGAAGAAGTGAGAAAATTAAAAAGAGAACAAGAGCTACACTCAACAAGATTTTGTGAGATCTTAGAACAAAGAAACAAGTTGAAAGATGAATTGGATGGAAGGAACAATGAAGTCCAAAATAAAACCCTTCAGCTAGAAAACCTAATTGATCAGATCTCCCATACAAATGAGGAAATTCTGAATCTAAGATCAAAAATAGAAAACACAAGAGAAGAACTAAGATCTGAAAAGGAAATCAATCTAAGATTGGTGGATGACCTAAATGCCAAAAAAAAAATCAATGAAGGAATGCTGAAAAGCCAAGAAGACTTGAATCAGCTGTATGAGCGAAATCTGCATAGGCAGAAAGGAAAAGCAGGACTTGGATACAAAGGAGAAGGTGAATCTTCTAAGCAAGGTACTCAAAGAAATCAGAAACCTACTTGTAATCATTGTGGTAAAATAGGACATACTTCAAATAAATGTTGGAACAATGAAAAAGCAGAATTCAACGAAAAATGCTACAACTGCAATCAACATGGTCACAAAGCAAATGAATGCAGGGAAAAACCAAGATTCAGAGGTAATTGTCACAAGTGCAACAAACAAGGTCACAAAGCATCTGAGTGCAGATCCAAGACATTCAATCCATCAGAACAAATTATGAAAGCAATGTTTGGATGGGACTACAACACCTGGTGTAGATGTCATTACTGTGGAGAATATGGACACATTGGTATGAACTGCATAAAACATCATCTAAGAAAAAGAGATACTACCGTAAGATGCTTCAAATGCACTAAACTCGGTCACATAGCCAGAAACTGCATGAATGCTAGTGAAGTTGAAGATGGAAAGAAGAATGAAGCAACTAAGGTCAGGAAATAGGTGAGACAAAAGTGGATTCCTAAATCTACCGAGAAAACCAGTCCAAGTAATGGAATGGGTGGCTCTACCGACTCAAACTAAATTTCCAAGAAAGCACTGGAACTGTATTCTCCTAGACAAACTTCAAGCAATTCCAGAACCGAATTAAAAGAAAGATCTAAATCAACATACAAGATGCAATAAGATCATAGGAAGGTCGGTACCAGTCTTTACCGAACAAGGTCGGTATTAGTCTTTACCGAGCGAGGTCGGAGCAATATGAATTCTTGAGCTCACCGAGTTGCGAAGTCTTCACCAAGAAATTAATTCTTAGTGGGTGATAGTCTGTCAGAATTCATACCCTAATTTGTACTGAGCATTAATGACAAATTTGTAAACAAAAGGCAAGAAATCAAACTCATTCCTCACCGCGAATTTTAGCACTTTGAGAGCAGAAAACTTCAAGAGCAATCCAGCGACTCAAATACCTTTTGCGAAAAGAATTTTCTATGAGCTACCATGGCATCATCCAGCACTTCAGCGAAGAAAGGATCTGAAATGTTAATCCAAGGGGAATGGAGAGCACCAGATTTCAAGATCGTGCCCGCAATTGCAGTAGCCCTAGACCCGAATGGAGCTCAATCTCAGATTCCTCCTAAGGTACTACTTATTAATGATATTTGCAATCATTTCAACTGTGCAATTCATGAAATGGGAAACCTAGAACTAGATATTGTGCGTGAAGAATTGTGTGTGGATGGTATTCTAAAACCCGAGCACAAACATCTGGAAGATAAGGGATTAGTTCACATTGCACATTTACCTCGAAACTTTCAGGAGAAATGGGTTAGATACATTCTCAGCCGTATACATGATGGCAAGATTTGGCTTGAGCAACCCCTAGAGATCACCAAGAAGATGATTCATCAAATCACCGGTCTTCCCATGTTGAACAAAGAAAAAACTACCAAAACCCTAGGTCGGTCTGAACTGGAAAAGAAAACCCTAGCCGAGTGGGACGGTAGAGGCATGAAAGTTAGCAGCATTACCGATGCTGAACTAAAGTTTGGTACACACATAATTGCCCATAAAATATACAGTTCAAGTCGACAGAATAGTGTCTCCTATGAAGCTATTGACCTAGCATACAAAGTGGTCAAGAACAACTTATCATTTGACCTTGCAGATTTATTGTTAAAACAGTTTAACAAGAACATGGAAAGCATTCAAACTTCCAAAAACAATCCATGTAAGTTTGGATCCCTACTGGTCTGTTTATTCTTCTATGTTCAAAAATTCTTCCCTTCCAAAGGAAAAGTTGTATGGAGAAAAGATGTGCCAGTCCTTTATGAGATAAATGAATACATCTTAGAAATGGGTGAAAATTTTGAAAGCATCATGGATAGTTATTTTGAGTCTTTCAAAGAGAAATGAATGACAGATTCCGGATTCCATAGAAGTTGGTGGAGGATTACAAGGATGACATTTGTTTCATGGTAGACTGTGACAATGTATATATTCAAGCAGCTAAACCGAGGATTGTATATGTAAAACCTCTTCCTTATGAGGTAAATATTGATGAAACCAAGAATATCATTGAAGCCCTTCTTAATCAGCCTGTTAATCCCAAAGCTCCATATTTTGGAACATATGATGAAGCAAAGGTGAGAATTGAATTAAGCATAAAACTTCCACAGGCGGTAAACAAAGGAAAGAAGAGGATAGCCAAAATTCAAATGCTAACCGAGGACAAAGGAGATAACGATGAAGAAGAAGAGGAAAAGGATGAGAAAACAGAGGAACCAGAACCTGCAAAGAAGAAAGGAAAGGTTTTCATCACTAAGGCACCTAAGCCTCCCACTACTGTATTTACAAGGAGAAGTGCAAGAGGTAAGGCAGATAAGGCAGACAAGGTAGACAAAGATATAGTATTCAAAAGGCCTCCTCTAAACTTTCAAGAGAGGATCAAACTTTTTAGAGACGAATCAGGATCTGGAGTAAGTAACATAAAATCTTTTAAATATGAAACCAGATCGGAAACAGAATAGAAGGAAATAGAAGATGCTGTTATTGAAAAGATGGGACAGTGGAAATAATCTCCTGATGAATTAGCCCCACAGGTTCCAGTAGTCTTATTAAATCCAATAAAAATGAGATGGAGCAATGCAAAGCAAACTGTGATAGACATATTTGATCAAACCCTGAGACAGTTAATGCCGAGCTTGAAAAATGATGAAGTAAAGAAGGCATTAAAGGAAAATGAAAGTAAGATGACACTAAAGTTCAACACTTGTTTGATTCTGATCAACAATATTGAATCGGTTGTGAAGGCCAAGTTTATTCTGTAGTACTAAAGCTTTGTGGGTTTCATCCCCACCCCAGTTTTACTTTCTTTTTGGAAGGTTTCTGGGTAACCAAATCTATGTGTCATTGTTGTGAATGCTTTTAAGTTTCATGCTTTCTATATGCATAAAGAAAAAGTGAACTATATGTTAATACATTTGTAATTGTAATAAAAATCAAAGTTACTGATTCACCCCTCCCCTCTTAGTAACTCGGTTAATCCCTGAATATTTCCAATAGGTTCTGCATAATATTATATTGTTCCGTCATTGTCAGTGAAAAATGACCTGATTTCTCTCTCAAATGATTTGCATCTAAAATTCCATTTAGAGTTACTCCATTTAACTCTTTGGTTTTTCAAAAATGATCTATCAAAGTTAGTAGCTTAGTTTTAAAATCTTTCGAACTGTTCATATTCCAATATCAAGGAAACACAATAGCCATGGATTCAAGTAGTTTGACTGGAGGGAATCTTTCTCTAATTTATGTGGAAAGATCAAAGGCAATGTGCTTCATAGAAGCTGTTACAGACTCAAAGATCTTGGTAAAGTCTTCCCCTTTAATACTTGATACTCACCTCCTGGGGTTCTTTCTTGGTTCCTCAGACTCAATCCTGATGAAGTAGTGCATTGGTATCTCAACTCTACAAACTTTTGCACATAACTCCCCCTTTGAACCAATTTTTAAAAAGTTATTAGGATTGTCCAAATCTGTGACTTTTAGCCAGCTGGAAAATTTTACATCCTCGACACATAATTCATAGAGATTATCGAGCATCAAGCATGTCAATTTACACAGTGCAACATATTTTGCAATATACATAGCTCTTTGCTCGGCCTTTTTCATTATATTTATCATTTCCTCAAGAATGGGGAGAAGACCTGCTAATGTTAACAGTGTCTCTACATTACTTAACATTGCCAGCAGCACAAGAAATTTTGGTTGCCCTGCTTTGTCATGAAATGAGCTCATTAGACCAAGCAATGATTGATATTTTGAAAAAACTCGATGTGTTGGTCCATCCAAAGAGATCCATCTAGTATCATTATCCTTAAGAAGCTTGTTCCAGTCAGTTAGTCCTTCGGCAAAGTGTTGAAATTCCCTCAATCATTTTAGAATTTGACATAAGTATTGGTAGAGATCTTTGATTAAAGCTTCAATTTTTTGTACTAGAGCATGCTTGCTGACAACTCCAAAAGCTAGATTCATTCTGTGGGCCATGCAGTGAATGGGAGTAACGTAGGGTGCACAAGAAGATTGTATCCTTGTGCAAAGACCACCCTTGTGGCCTTGCATTACTGAAGCTCCATCCGCTCCAACACACACCAACTTTTTGGCAATGGTCATGTCATCTATACCTCCATATTCAATTAGAGAACTCTTTACTAGTTCAAATAAATTTTTTGTTGTCACATTATCCCTCATTTTAGCAATAGTTAGTAGATGAGGTTGGCAAACAAAATTATGTATAGTATAAAGATGCATGCATACCTAGGAAGTATTGTCTACTGTTGTAACCTCATTTAAAGACAATGCAATAAAATTTGACTCTTTAATTTTTGCCTTCAGATCTTCTTTTTCAACCTCGGCAAGGCAACTTGCCCATTCCCATCCACTGTTTACTGACCAGTGACTGTTAGGATAGTTACAAACTTTTAAAAAGTGTAATAAAGCACTCAATGATGGGTAGTCTGTCATAGGACGCCCTCTGCTCAAAATATTAAACACAACACTTAACTGAACAACTTTTCCCATTAGTTCTACTTCCAATGCTTTTCCAAAACAAGCTTCAATAGAGCCTTTAACTTCACCAAGCTTTGTCTTTATATTATGCTAAAATTCATATAATTTTGCATTCCTAACATGCTGAGATTCCTCATTTTTTTTCCATCTTATCACTAATTTTTGAACTCCATCTATGGTTTTCTTTTTGTAAACTTTACCCATATGCTTCTCTATGGTGTCGATTTTTAGCTGCAACCTCTTTTCCTTCTTATTTATCTTGCTGCAAATATTACATCTGCATTCTACCAAAGGCTTCCCTTCAATTGGATTATCCACTGGTTCAATGAATGGATACTTTGACACCCATTCTATTTGAAAATTCCTCGACAGATCCCACATTCTATCATTCTTTGATTTGTATTTTCTTTTCTTCCCTACACCATCATCTTCTCTGACATTCTCAGTCTCATCCAAGTCGATTATATAATTATGGCTACTTTGGGTATTTAACTAAAAATATTCTTCAAGTTCATCATGACCTGAGATATCAGGTTCACTGACTTCTTCAATATGTCATGTAGGTTCAGCCTTAGGTTGTGAATCTTGAAAATCTTCTTGTGATGAAGTATCTTCCTGATTTTGGCCAGAAACATTTCCAACACCATGACCAAAGTACAATGATAATGTTTTGCATTTTGTTGGCCTCTCTTGGCTTTCCCAATATGCCAGAGCTTTACCCTTATTCTTGTTCAACATCTCGATTCTTCAATGAAATAAAGGCTACCACCCTACCAGTGAAAAAAAATATGTTTACTTGTTGAAGAAGTGACAAATGACAATAGAACTATAATATATAATGTTTACATAGTCACAGAATAATAATCACTTACCTTTGCCTCAAATTCAATTGTAGTCATGACTTGCCAAAGCATTCAAGACTCAATAGTCTGAACTTCGCTATTGATCAAATTGAATTGATCTAAATTGTGTACAATAACATTGATGTATGAATGTATTTATACTAATCTTTATTGGTGAATTGGGCGGGAGGTATTAGGTCGGTGTCTAAATATTTGGTGAAGCCCACGTAATTATAACATGTCTTGTGTTATATCCTAGGTGATTATGGGTTGTCCAATGCCATGGTAATATTAATAAAGTTGGCGAAAATCAATTGGTTTGAGACACGCGTCCGTAAAATGGTTGGCAAAGTTGGGTCTGCCTAAAAAAAAATATATATATATAACTATTGGCTAATATAGGCCATCCATTTGGGGCTGCTTTGAAATTATAGGAGAATGTTAAAAAAATATTGTATGCAAAAATTATATGCCATTGGCGATGATCCCGAGCATTGGACCCAATTTTCATAAATGCAGGGTGATATGATCATTCCCATATGGTGAGTATATTCACCAAATCAGGGGTCGGTGACAAGAGACATTCGCCAAATGGTGAATAATCACCACTAAAGTTTTTGTTGATCCTCATTCAAGCCTTCTAACAATAAAGCGTTAACAATTCATGGAGGAACGAGGATGGTCAAAGCTAGTGTTTCTCTTATTGAGGAAAATAAGGAAAATGTTTCCTAAAATGGCTTTACAAAGCAGAAGAACATGATCAAGATGTCAAAAATATTGAAATATCCCCACAAAAGTATGGAAAAGGTTATGATATCATGAAACAAATTAGATATAAGGGTAAGGGACCTATTAGAAAATAAAGGGAGGGACTCATAGAACCAATGCATATGGAGTTCCAAAATCCTAAAGACAAAACAAGGCTAGGGTACAGTGAGAAAAAAATTTAATCCTCCATCTAGAGACGGTCTTATATTTGATCAAGAAGAATATTATGATGATGATTCTGGAGAAGACATAAAAATTATACCATAAACATTTGAGAGGCTATTGTATATTCAAACTAAAAATCCTATTTATCAAGGAGAACTATATATGCCACAATAATTAAGACATATCTTTGATCAACAAGAATCAATATTTCCTCAAGAATCCTTACAAGGAGAATAACAAGAAATGTTAGAAGAAGATAACAACACTGAAGAAGAGGAACAATCCTGATCATGAAGAAGAGGAAGTATCAAATTGATTCACATGAGTATGAATTCGAAAGTGAACCTTAAAGTAAACAAGAAGAAAGACACCCTCACTAGGGCAACTAGTCACTTTTGATGAACTACAACTGATTGAATATATGAATGAACTAAAGAAACAGTGATTAGAGATCACCGAGTTCTGAATTGATATGTAAGATGATTAAATCAGCTAATATGTTGTCATTGATGTCAACTAGTTTTTATAACAATTATCATGTTAGTTACAAACATCTGAACATCTATTGAAAGAAGAAAAGATAAAGAACTGAGATATCTACATGAGAAGATGGATATGATAGATAAGGATAAGGAAAATATTGGGTAACTTATTGATGAGTCTATGATCTCATATTGTTTACTTGATTATGTTGCATTAATCTATTATGAAGAATGAAGAAAAATTGTACAAGACAATGTGGTCGATAATTGAAGATTTCTATATACACCAAGCCAGTGCAGTGTATACCGACTGACAGTATCAACTGAGCTAGTTTAACTAGTTATCACCGATGCATTTCTGTATTAATCTATGATGGATGAAAACATTAAATGCTAAGATCAACCGACTGAATTTGATGAGCTGGATATTGTTATGATTTCAAGGTTAAGGATTAAGTTTGTTATGAGATCCACAAATGACATAATTCAGAGAAGATCTAAAGGATGAGATTAAAATGCATTAATGACACATTTTCCAAGGAAGGTTTAAGAGGAAAAATAGATGAAGGAGATTAAGTGGAAAAATCTAATGGTTGAAATGAAAATGGTTTACTTATCTATATAAGAGATATGAGTTTCATTGTTGAAACTATGCCGGAGGAAGAAGACTATAGAGATATCATGTGAAGACTATTCATGCATGCCTTATCAAACTGGTTAGTGAAAGAACTGAACTACAGAGTTAACTGAGCACCAGAGAACCATTTACTGAGGGACAATAAGTTGTTGAATATTGAAGAAGTGAATTTGATTATTGATCAGAGGATTTGTATGGACTTAGAATAGATTTGAACATCTGCAAATTGAGTTGTATTGTAATAAGATCAAATACTATTTCAGTTTAAGCATTAATACAAAAAATCTCCTAACCGAGTGGACTTAACCATCTTATGTCATGCCCTATGTCATTCAAGGAATGTACATTGTTATCTTGCTGACCCCATAGTGAATGCTAGTTGAAAGTTAACTATTAGTCTTAAATCCTCTAACAAGGTCACACCTTATAGTGTGTTTGTAACCTTTAATAGGGTTAACTCTTCACCGAGCTCACTTCAGAAGAGTGAATTATTTTGGGTTACCGGTCCCAGGTGGTTTTTCCCTTAACAGGGTTTCCATGTTAAATCATTGTGTTATGTGTTTTTGTGATGATTTTTTTATTGTCATACTTTACATACCACATATTTTATTTGGTCGGTAATCACAGTGAGTTAATTAACTAGTAATCGGTAAAAGGCATAGACAGATTAATAGTTTATGTTACTGAGTTGCAAAATTTATTGAAATTGTTTTGAGTGTTACATCTTTGTATTTGGGACTGTAGGATAGCTGATCTAACTGATTCACCCCCCTCTCAATTATTCTAACAATTGGTATCAGAGCATTGGTTTCTTGGAACAAATTTTTAAGGACTTCGCCAGAAAGATTACAAGATGTATAAGAGGGAAGTGCCAAAGTTTAATAAGGACAACTTTACTATATGGAAAAACTAGATGAGACTTCACATATCTGGAATTGGTGATTCTATTATAACCTTATTAGACAATGGCTACATACAAAAACTGACTAGACCTTTAACTCTTGATCAATTGAAGGACTAACATGAACACAACATTACTATGATAGAGATTGTTGTTGCTCTATCTGATGCTGAATTTGAGGATGTCAAGACTTGCACTATTGCAAAGCAAATGTGGGATAAACTTGCTCTAGTGTATGGTGGTGATGCAAATGTGAAGAGATCCAAAGCTAAAATCTTAAGAGGTAGAGTTGATGATATGAAAATGAAGGAAGGAGAAAATATTACACAATATAAAAACTAAATCAAAGAGGTAGTCAATGCTATCCGAGGAGCTGGTGGTGTCATTGGTGAAGATACAATGGTAAGTAAGATTCTAAGAACCTTGTTTCCTACATATGCAATTAGAATATCTACTATACATGAAATGAGGTTTGCACCTAGTAGCACTCTTACTTTTGATAGTTTGATTGGTAAGTTAACAACCTTTGAGTTGAACAATTTTGATAATAGTGTTGTACCGTCTGTTGAGTCTGCTTTTATATCTTCTCTAAAGATCAGTAAATCTAGCAATAGACATAATATAAGGAATGACAATGATAGTAATACTGATGATGAGCTTGATGAACTTGAAGCTTTTATGGCTCGGAGACTGCCTAAAGGTAAAGGTAGTTATAAGGGAAAGTTATCTTTAGCTTGTTTTAATTGTAAAGAAGTTGGCCATATTGCTCCTAGATGTCCCAATAGGAAAGAGGAAGATAAAGACAAAGATTGACCTGGTGATGGAAGCTATGGAAGAAGAAACAACAAAAGTTACCAAAACTACAACAAAAATAACTGAGATCACAAAGATAAGGGCAAAAAGACATGTTATTTGGTTGAAGATGAGGACACCGACATCAACACTGATGATGATGTTGAGGTAGTGTTTTTGTAATGAAAGATGATTCTAAAGAAGAGGAAAGGTATGTAGAAACAACACTCATTTCTAAAGTTAGTAAAAATGATACTTGGATCATTAATAGTGGTTGTACACATCACATGACTGGTGATGAAGATAAGTTTGATCATCTTGAGCATTATAATGGAGGATCAGTGAAAATGGGTAATGATACACCTTGCATGGTTAAAGGAAAAGGATCTATTCTACTGAATGATAAAATTAGATGTGATAATGCATATAGGGTAAAAGGACTAAATTACAATTTTTTGAGTGTGGCTTAGCTTAATAAATTAGGTCACTGAGTGGCATTTGAAAGAGGGAAGGTAAAGATCTATGATGAAAATGGAAAGCTTGTCGAAATAGGAGGACAATCAAAAGGTAACTTATTTTATCTTGACAATGCTGAGACTTCTTGTTTACTGGTGAAAAATGAAGATGCATGGTTATGGCATAAGAGGTTATGTCATGTAAATTTTGATAACATGATTAAGATTAGTAAAAAGAGAAAAGTTAGAGGATTGCCTAGTCTAACCAAACTTGATCATGTTATGTGTCATCAATGTCAAAAAGGGAAGATGATAGAATCTAGTTTTAAAAGTAAGGAATACTCATCTAAAAGTATTTTGGAGTTGGTTCACACCAAATTATGTGGTCCCATGAGAACTCAAAGCTACTATTGAGATAAATACTTTATTTTGTTTGTTGATGACTATACTAGATTGATGGTTGTTATGTTCTTAAAAGAAAAATCTAAGGCATTTAAAATGTTTAAATGGTACAAGGCTAAAGTAGAAAAAGAAACTAGAAAAGAACTAAAATGCTTGAGGTCTGATAGAGGTGGTGAGTTTATTTCTGATGAATTCACTAACTATTGTAATGAGCATGGTATAAAAAGACAGGTTTCTACACCTAGAACACCGTAGCAAAATGGGATTGCTGAAAGAAGAAATGGATCTATTGTTGATTGTGCTAGAACACTGATGATTGAGAAAAATGTAGCACAAATGTACTAGAGAGAGGTAGTTAGCACAACTATATATGTCCTGAACTGAGTTCAACTAAAGAAAGACACAAACAAGACACCCTATGAGTTATGGTTTGGATACACACCAAGTGTAAGTTATTTTAGAATTTTTGGTAGCAAGTGTTATATTCTAAAAGATGATAGAAATGGAAAATTTGACTCTAAAGGTGATGAAGGAATATTCTTCGGATATTATACTAAAATTAAAGCTTAAAAATGTTTGAACAAAGTTACTAATAAGATGATAAAAAGTTCTAATGTAAAAGTTGATGAGTTTGCTGACAAGAATGATGTAGAAAGCATGAAGGAACCAAAAGACTATTGTAGGTTCACCTATGTTGAAGATCTAGAGTATCTACCAAAGCCACAGGATGAGTCTACCGAGCATCAAGAAAATTCTACCGACGTTCATCAAATGGACAGCAAGAATTAGAAAGAATCTATTGAGCAAGAAATTGTACCTGAACAAAATGATGAGTAGAGGAGAGATCAAGTGCTAGCAAGATTTTTTAGAAGACATCATCCTGAGACCCAAATCATTGGAGAGAAGCAAGCTAGCACGCTGACAACAAGTAAGTTGAGATAGAACACATGCTTAGTTTGTGAGTTTGAATCAAAGAATGTTAGGGATGCACTTGAAAATGAGGAATTGATAAATGCTATGAATGAGGAGATTGAAAAAATTGAAAAGAATAAGACATGGACCTTAGTACCTAGACCGAAAGATAAAAATGTTATCAGTACTAAGTGGATTTTCAGGAATAAGCTGAATGAGAATGGAGAAGTTACAAGGAATAAGGCAAGACTTGTTTGCAAAGGATATGCACAAGAAGAAGGTATTGATTATGGTGAAACCTTTGCACCTATTGCTAGATTGGAAGGAGTTCAAATATTGCTTGCCTATGCTACACATAAGAGATTTAAGGTATATCAAATGGATGTGAAATCAGCATTTCTAAATAGAATACTTGAGGAGGAGGTCTACATAGAACAACTTGTAGGGTTTGTTGATCCGAATCAGAGAGACATGGTATGTAGAATACAAAAAGCTTTATATGGACTAAAGAAAGCACTGAGGGCATGGTATGAAAGGTTACATGCTTATGTTATAAGTATTAGTTTGTAAGAACTAGTGAAAAAAACAATTTGTACATGAAAGGAGGATCTGATAATACTATTTTGATTGCTGAAATATTTGTGGATGATATAACCTTTGGAGGAAAAGATCATATTTGTAAATCTTTTGCTGATGAGTTGAGAAAGGAATTTGAAATGTTAATGTTTGGAGAGATTAAATTATTTTTAGGTTTACAGATTATACAATAGAAAGATGGTGTTTTCATCACACAATAAAAGCACATTAAAGAAGTATTGAAAACTTTTGGCATGGAAGATGCTAAACCTATGGGAGAACTGATGGTGACTGGCTGAAAATTAACAAAAGATGATGAATCTACCAAGGTAAATCAGATTTTGTACCGATCTATGATTGGTAAACTGATGTATGTTGTACACCGTAGGCCTGATATAGCACATATAGTGGGGATTGTGGCTATATTTTCTGCCAATCATTAAGATTCACATATGGTTTTTGTAAAGAGAATCTTGAGATACTTGAAGAAAATAGAGGACTATGGATTATGGTACACATTGGAAGGAACATTTGAGCTGAAGCTTTACACCGATGCAGATTGGGCTGGAAACATAGATAACCAGAAGAGCACAACTAGTGGAGCATTTTTTCTAGGGGAAAGGCTTGTGACTTGGACCAGCAAGAAACAAGCATGCATTTCTCTATCCATTATTGAAGAAGATATATTGCTACTGCTACAAATTTTTCAAATATAGACTGTATCAGACAAGTGTGGGAAGGAATGAATGAGGTAATCAATGACCAGTTGATTATATATTTTGATAACACCAGTGCTATAAACATTTCAAATAATCCTGTGATGCATTCAAAGACAAAGTATATATCTATTAAGTATCACTACTTAAGATAAAAAGTTCAATAGAAGCAAGTACAACTAGAATTTTTGACATCTAAGGAACAACTTAATGACATCTTTACTAAACTATTACCGAAGGATACATTTGAATACTTGAGAAATAGACTTGGGGTCAGTCCCCAATCTATCGGTCACTGAGGTGATCAGAAGGTTGCATCAACCTATTCTTATCAAAAGTTCATTCATGTTGATGCACATAGTTCACACTTTGGATTATTCTAAGGCTGTGAAAGATTGTAGAAGCTGGAACATAAATTTGTTTATTTGTACACTGAAGGTACATGATATGAACTAAGCAATAGAAATACTTGGCCGCTGCCAAGCTATTTGTATGTTTTCTTTGGCATTATTGTCAAAGGGAGGGAAAATGATATGAAAAAGAGAGAGAATGAATATGAAAAATTAGTTATTGAGAACACAGAGAAAGGGAGAGTTTGAATATTTGTTGCTAAGAACAAGAACTTGAGACCTTGCAGATGTAGGGAGAGATTGCACTTGTAAATGTTTGTTATGTTTTGTAGTGATTAAACATATTAAATATCAAGCTAGGTAGAGCTTACCAAGCTACAACATTTACTTACATACTTGTAGAAAATATGTTTGGTATGTGTATGGCATATTTTAAAATTGCTTGTATTGCCATCAATCCCAAAGGGAGAGATTGATGAACTACAACTGATTGAATATATGAATGAACTGAAGAAACAATGATTAGATATCACCAAGTACTGAATTGATATGTAAGATGATTAAATCACCCAATATGTTGTCATTGATGTCAACTAGTTTTAACAACACTTATCATGTTAGTTAGAAACATCTGAACATCTGTTGAAAGAAGAAAAGATAAAGAACTGAGATATCTACATGAGAAGAAGATGGATATGACAAATAAGGATAAGGAAAACATTGGGTAACTTATTGATGAGTCTATGATCTCATATTGTTGACTTGATTATGTTGCATTAATCTATTATGAAGAAGGAAGCAAAATTGTACAAGACAATGTGGTCAATAATTGAAGATTTCTGTATACACTGAGCCAGTGCAGTGTATATCAACTGGCAGTATCAACCAAGTTAGTTTAACTAGTTATCACTAACACATTTCTATATTAACTGACGATGGATGAAAACATTAAATGCTAAGATCAGTCGACTGAATTTGATGAGCTAGATATTGTTATGATTTTGAGGTTAAGGATTAAGTTTGTTATGAGATCCATGGCTAACATAATTCAGAGAATATCTAAAGGATGAGATTAAATCATGTTAATGACACATCTACCAAGAAAGGTTTAAGAGGCAAAATGGATGAAGGATATTAAGTGGCAAAATCTAATGGCTGAAATGAAAATGGTTTACTTTTCTATATAAGAGATATGAGTTTCATTGTTGAAACTATGCCGGAGGAAGAATATTGCAGAGATATCATGTGAAGACTATTCATGCATGCTTGATCAAACTGGTTAGTGAAAGAACCAAACTAGAGAGTTAACCGAGCATTAGAGAACCATTTACCGAGGGATAGTAAGTTGTTGAATATTGAAGAAGTGAATTTGATTATTGATTAGAGGATTTGCATGGGCTTAGAATAGATCTGAACATCTGCAAATTGAGTTGTATTGTAATTAGATCAACTACTATTTCAATTTAACCATTGATACAGAAAATATCCTAACCGAGTGGACTTAACTATCTTATGTTATGCCCTTTGTCATTCAAGGAATGTACATTGTTATCTTGTTGACCCCATAGTGAATTCTAGTTAAAATTTAACTGTTAGTCTTAATTCCTCTAATAAGGTCACACCTTACAATGTGTTTGTAACCTTTAACAAGGTTGGCTCTTCACCGAGCTCACTTTAGAAGAGTGAATTATTTTGGGTTACTGGTCCTAGGTGGTTTTTCCCTTAACAGGGTTTCCACGTTAAATCATTGTGTTATGTGTTTCTATGATGATTATTTTATTGTCATAATTTACATACTGCATATTTGATTTAGTCGATAATCACAGTGAGTTAATTAATTGGTAATCGGTAAAGTCACAGATAGTTTAATAGTTTATGTTACCGACTGTAGAATTTATTGAAATTGTTTTGAGTGTTACATATTTGTATTTGGGACTATAGGATAACTGATCTAACTGATTCACCCCCCCCCCTCTCAGTTATTCTAACAACTTTTACTCATGTCCTAGATATGCCTCATTCTGTTGAAACAAGTTATAATGAATATGAATGGGATTATTTCTCTCATGTTACAACTAATATTGAAATAGATGTAATATACAAACTTATCCTTACCAACTAGAAGAGGGACAAAGATCCAATGCTAGGTCAATCAGATTAGGTCTTCATAATATGAACAATGAATTTAGTGATGACGTTATGACTCTTTATGGTCTAAATAATTCTTTGGGGAGTAACTTAACATAACTCACCTTACTGATCATAAGTTTTGATGATAACGTAGTGCTATCCCTTGAACCATCTGAATCCTTGACCTTATTACACGTTGAACTCATTGATTGGAGTCAGAATGACCCCATGAACCTAATACCTTTCCAAATGACTATACTTTGGCATGTTATTTAAATGCAGTTGAACCCTTTACTTCTTCCACCAGCCTAACGAGTCTGAATATGACTGAGGGGGTTATCAAGTTTCTTAGTATTAAAAGAAAAGAAAAAGGAAAAATGGTCTGATGGTGAAAACCACATTGTGGTTGTATCATAACACAAAATAGTAAAAATAAATGATGTATCCAATAGTGAAAACCTCTTAGAGGCACCAAAGGATGTGAAACTTGATATCCTACATGATCATTTTCAGGAAAGATCTTCAATATTGATCAAACCAATGTAACCAATCAACTTGGGAAAAACAAAAGGACAAGAGATGGTCCAAATAGCACAATCATTATCTGAGGAATAAAAGAAATAGTTCACATAATTTTCAAATAAAAGAAGATCAAATTTGCATAGTCTTGTTCATATATGTCATGCTAAGATCCTAATCTCATTATGCATCGTTTATATATAGCTCTAAGAATCAAACTAGTAAAACAAAAACTTGGGAAGATGTATTGTCACATTGTGTTGCTGGTCAAAGAAGAAATAGAAAATATTTTAAAAAATAGATTCATCAGGGAAATAGATTACACAGAATGGATTTCCAATATTGTCCCAGTTTCTAAACTACACAAATCTATTAGGGTATGCACTGACTTCAAAGATTTAAATAAGGCATGTCCTAAAGATGATTTTCCTCTTCCCAACATTGATATGATTTTAGATCTCACAAAAGGGTATGAAATGTATTCACTAATGGATGGCTTCTTGGGTTATAATCAAATCAAGATAGCACCTGAAGATCAGGAGAAGATAGATTTCACTTGTTCTTTGGGCATGTTCTGTTGGAATGTCATGTCATTTAGTCTTAAAAATGTAGGTGCAACATATCAAAGGATAATGAAAACCATCTTCCATGATATGATGCACAAAATATGGAATACTATGTGGATGATACACTAGAAAAATCAGTCAATAGAAAAACACACATAGAAGACCTAAGAAAAATCTTTGATAGAATGGAGTAATTTCAACTCGGGCTAAATCCAAAAAAGTCCACATTTGGAGTAAGTTCAAGGAAACTATTGGGATACATTGTATCGGAAAAAGTAATTGAAGTAGATCCAGTAAAATTGAAGGAAATCCTAGAGATGCAACCTCCCAAAAACATAAGTCAAATGAGAACATTGCAAGGAAAGATCCAATTAATAAGGCATTTTATATCACAATTAGCTTACAAAGCTTAACCATTTAAGAAAACACTACACAAAGGAGTTACCTTCAAATGGGATGATAACTTCAAGAGAAACTTTAATTAGATAAAGGATTATTTGATGAATCCATGAGTACTTATGGCTCCTATTCAGGGTAAACCATTATTGCTTTCAATATCACCTACTAGAACATCATTAGGGTCTCTATTGGCACAATAAGATTAGACAAAGAAAGAAAGAGAAATATAATACATAAGAAGAACACTGGTATCTATAATACCCCAAAAATGTGCTATAGGTTCATTAACCTCCTACACCTTCAAATCGATCAAAATCGACATCAAAGTCCTAACCTAAGGCACATCTGCACATTATTGAATCCTAATTGATTTTATCCTAAATTATGCATCGAAGAATATTCCTAGCAATATTCTTATTCATCTTAATTATCTTTGATTTAATAATTATTTGGCTATAAATTCTATTTATCCTAAAGTTTGATTAATTGAATATTCTGAACATTTAATTATTCAGATTTAATACTGCCACTTAATTATTTAATTAAATTTAATTAAATTTATTCCTAAATTATATTATTTTATTTTGACAATAAAATCTAAAATCTCATGACTAATTGATTAAATTCTCATTTAATTAATTAATGTCTGTAGACACCTAAAAATCCTTTAGAAAATAAAGTATTTTTATTTTCTGAAAAATCTCTGATGACATCATCATTTATTAATTAATTAATTAATTTATTTTTATGTCATTAAATCACTTTACCTTAATTAAAATTTTTTAATTAAGGAATCCCTCCCAAAAATGTTTAAATCTTATTTAAACATTATTCTCCTTATTTATTAATTATTTAATTAATAAATTGGCCAAAAATCCCAAAATAAATAATTTATTTATTTTTTGCCCAAAACTTGGCCAATTTCCTTAAGACCACTAACCTCTTCCAGAATCTTCTAATCCTTCTTTAATTTCGATTAAATGCTAATCCCCTCATTTCCTAACCCTAATCCCAACTCAAAATATTTAATTAAGATTAAATATTTAATCCTCATGTTTACTAAATTCATTTTAATAAATATTCTCAAACCTAAACCATGGAAATAAATAAATCTTTATTTATTTCTTAAAATCCATGTTTATCCTAAGGAAATTCTAGACTCTTCTAGAAAGTCCTAATCCTAATCCTAATCCCCCCCTAACCTTGTCACATTCCCTAACCAAGGTTGGCCAACTCCTAAGCTTAACCCAAAGTCAACAAACTTCTAGAAACTTCTCTTACATGCATTAAGTGCATTTAAGGCCTCCTTATCCCTCTTACATGCATTTATCATGCATTTAAGAAGCCCCTCACCCCTTTCTTACACCCTTTTACCTTAGGCACATTTCCCAAATTGTGCACATCCCTCCCATCTTTCAACCCAATGACCTTATGACACTTGTCACAAGGAGGTGGCCTTGAACTAGCACAATCCATGTGCTCCCCTTTGAATGAATCTTAGCCTCTCTTAAGGATTTTGATCTTGGCCACTCATTCCTCCTTCCCAAATCTTATAAATGCTCCTCATTTCCAAGAGCAAAATATCCATTTTAACCTTTTATTTCAAGAAATGTTATAATGCTAGAATAGCTCTAAATCATTTAGCTTTCATACTAATTGTTAGTCTTTCATCATTTTCAAGCTTTCTTAAAAACACATCTTAACATAGATTTAATGGATTAAACTAGTTTCTTCCATTGTTTTGCATAGCATATAGCATCATATCACATCTCTATTTGGTCTAAAATCAATCTTAGCATAAACATCATGTAGCTTAATCTTTATTTCAGCATCATTTGATCCTTGAGGCCTTAGGGGCAAATCAAGTGTTTTATACCTATTTTGTGCCATTTATGGGGTTTTTATGGATCTCAATCCATCCTAAAATGCATAAGGAACATGCTCCAAATGCTTAGAGAGCACACCCACATCCCCTTAAGCAAGAGAAAATCAAACAGTGCTTGGGTGCACCTGTTTTGGCTCAATCTGAGGTGGCTTAGTTTAGAGTTTTATTTGTTTTGGATTGATTTCATGCTTACACTAACATCTAATCTTTGTTTGGCTAATTTTTTTCTAAACCAGGTACCCTCGAAAGCCTTGTCCACATTCTGGTACGCCTGGTGGTACTCAAACCCACAAATCAGCTTGATTAGATCATACTTTATACTCTCATATTTACCATTTTTCATGAATAATTTGTAGGAAACAGATGAAATGTCGCCTACACCAAGTTAAGTCACGCCTACAAAGAGTATTATCATGCCTACAAGCTCTGTATCGATGCCTATTCTCTAAAGATTTCTGTCTTTGATAACTTCTATTCTGTCTAAACTTCTTTTATGTCACCTACAACTAAAGTTTTCATGCCTGTACTAATTCTGTTATCGCCTATCAACATTTCATTATCGCCTGTAAAAATTTCATTGCCACCTAGATCCATTCCATTATCACCTATCAGCATTTCATTTATCACCAGGAAATATTTCACTGTCGCGTATGCATGTTTAAGTGTCGCTTATGCACATTTTATTGTCGCCTGTGCATGTTTAGGTGTTGCCTATGCACATTTCATTGTCACTTAGGAGTTTTTTTATTGTCGCCTAGGCAGGTTTTACTACCGCTTGTGCATATTTCACTATTGCTTATAAACAATTTGCTGTCGCCTATGGAGTTTTTGGATGTCACCGGTGCATATCTCATTATTGCTTGTAAATTTTTCTCTATCACCTCTACGGATTTCTCTGTCACCTATTAATCATCCTTTGTCACCCAGAAAACATTTCTCTACCACGTGGAAGCATTTCTCTATCACGTGGACATTTTTCTCTGTCACGTGTAAGCATTTAACTACCGCCTACGAGTTCTTTTGTGTCGCCTGTGCATTTTCCAGTGTCGCGTGTCAGCTGGACAGTGTCGTTGTCAACTATGTTTTTGCCTTAAATTTTTCTCAAATTCATAAAAAGCAAAGGTCAAACAAATCTTGAATGAAACTAAGGAAAAGAACTTACATCCTAAGAGTCATTATCATTTTGAAAATCAAACCCAATCTTGAATGCATTAAAAGAACAAACATCTCTATTCCCTCCTTTTCAATTCAAGCAAAGCACAAACTCAATCTTGAATGATCTAAAGGATAAAACAAAGCTCTTTTCAAAGTTCTAAATCAACACGCACATCTCAATCTTGAATGCTCAAAGGAAAGAACTTTCAATCACTCAAATCGTTTACCTTTTGGAGAAAGAACAAATCAAACCTTAAGCACTTGTGTCTTCAATTTCAAAGTTCAATCAAACTTAATCAATTTGGGAAAAAGAACAACTTGCTTGATGTGCATTTAGGAGTTTTTCAAATTCTTGCAAAATCCTATTAAAGTAAGCAGCATAAAACATTTGGACTCCGACAAGTTCACTTGTTCTACTTTTAGCGAGGCCTGTCCAGGGAGAAAAGTGCTTCCTCCTCGGAGAATGACCTCAAACCGATATTCCCCCCGGCCGGTATATAAATAAAGTGAAGGCAAAAAGTACTCACTTATATCTCCTAATCCAGGGGCATTTTGTGCCAAATGCAAATGTCTGGGGACAGGTAAATATTCCTCCCCCAGTGTTGTTGGCTAGGCTCTTAAGTGAGTCACAGGCGGTCAACATAATCAGGTATGGAGACTCCACGAAACTATTAAAAACCTGATAAAATAGAGGCTACCCTATCTACATCCTAAGGTATCAAAATCCTTGTGCAAGGATAGATTCCAAGGGGTTTACCAGGTCACCTCAAGATTACTCACCATTTGTATTCCCTTCTAGGGGGTACCAAGCTGTGGGATAGTGATTTTGATACTCACCTTCCTTAGGTAGATCTACTTGAAGTGCTTGAAAGTCAAAAACTCCGTGAAAACACTTGTTGGAACATACACTTTTCAAAGCTTTATCAGAGTCAGTTATCCTATTTGTATCTCACAAGGTTGCTTTGTCCCTTGTGGAGATTTCTTTTCCAAAAATCTTTGTTGAAATCTATCCTTTACCATTGGAAAAACATCAGACTAATCTACAACTTGGTTCAAGATACTCAGAATAGCCATGTCAGTCCAAATCCTCCCAAAATCCAAAAAATGTCCAAAGCTTTCAGAATCTCAAATTATGGTTTTCTAGTCATATTCAATCCAGTATGGTCATCCTTGCCTCCTATCCTAGGTTAGCAAAGTCATCTTGGTCATCCCCCATCCCCTTGTCTGTCTTCCTCTAAAGTCAGTTTTCTTCCAAACTTGAGTCAAATCCAATCCTAGTCTGACCCTGTCAGTCATTCCAATTTGAGTCTTAGTCTTCCAATCCATCTTCATCCTTCATCCTTATCCAACTCATCTGCAAGTCAGCATTTCTCAAAACTATTATGATGAGTTTGGTTATTATGTCTCTCCCCTCAATCCATCCTATCCCAAAGATTATGAAAGCCTTGTAGATCATGATGCATATTTTGAAAATATTAGCAAGTTTGCTCCAAACATCCCCCAGCATCCAATCATTCCTCCAAAATATCCTATCATGCCTTCATGCTTATCCACTAGCACTCCCTTTCATGTCCTCGGCAAGGCAAATCCATTATCTTATCCATCCACAACTTATCCCTATCTTAAACCTACACATCCTCCATATGCATCATTCATACCTCCATCTCTTGCTATGGTCATATCCGAATCACCACCATCCCCTCAAAACACTTCATGCTACTTCCCTTATCTAAAAACTCCATCGACTTATCCTCCAAAACCCTTTCAAAACCAAAAACCAAGTCTTCCAATCTTTTTTCCCAATCCACCATCCTATCTCAACCCACCATCCTCCATTCAAACCCATGTTTCCGCAAATCCCTCCCCACAAAAAGAATGCACCCTTCAATCTACTTCATATCCCATACCTTGATCCATCACCTCTACCTCTTCAGCACCATCATCCCCTCAAGAAAGTTCAAAATCTTCCACCCTACCTTCATGTGAGGACCATCCCAGCTCCCCATCTTCTACACATTCTAAACCCTCACCTCCTCCAATCCAGAAGTCTCAAAGGAGTTTCACAAGGAAGCCAACAACAAATCCCACTCCTAAAGTTGAAGGGCTACACCATCTCAAACCTTCATGTGAAGCCATCATTGATGAGGCCCTTCCATTGCTCCCATCTGTCATCTATCTTCCGTACATTGATCCTCTTCCATCTCCTAGCATCATTGAGTCCCTTCCATCTAAATTTTTCATCCAATCCCCACCAACATCACCTCCTCCTAGCATTATCCAAAGCACATCCAGTGAGCCCCATGAGTTCACCCTTCTTCCTACCTTCACAGCTGCAGAATCTTCCATCCTTTCATCCATACCATCTGAAGAGTTCTTCCTTCTTCCAGACATCATAGCTACAGAATCTACCATCCTTCCATCCACCCCATCTGAAGAGTCCATCCATGCATCCCCCAACACTCTATCCACACAAATCCTATCATGTCAAGATCTTTCCCAAAAGCATGTTGAAGTACCCATTGAAGATAATCAAGATCCAATCCTTTCACTTCCCCTATCACATGTTCTATTGCTTCCATCACCCCCAATCCAAGATCCTATCATCCTAGTTTCTCCATCTGATGATTTATTACTATCCCCCAATCCCAGTCAAAATCCCACCATCCTCTCCTCTCCTCTTGAGGATCTTCCAAACCAAACTATCCCACTGCCATCATTCTATCCTCTTGGATCACTTACATTTGTCAAAGGTAGTCCACTTGAAGTAGAAGAAATTAGTTTCATATCTTCCATTAGGGAACTAGAAACTGGATGTTTATCATATTCCCCAAGTCAAAAATATCCTTGTTTGGATAAAATGCTCAAGAAACGGAATTATCAAGGCAAAGGCCTAGGCATCCATGAACAAGGAAATCTGGAGCCTATCCAAGACAAGAAACATCCAAGCACTGGTCACACATTAGAAGAAGGTACTTCCTCCAGAAATGTTGGTACAACTACAGCTAAATTCAAGCATTCTTCCAAACCCACCATCACATCTTCCAAAGCATACAACACCATTCCTCCTCCTCCATCATTACAACCAAAGACAACCTATCACATTCCTCCTTCATCCTCCAAATCTATTTTGGGTCCCTATGTCCCAAAATCTTCCAGCACATATCCTCTACATACCAAATCCATTTTGGGACCTTACATCCCAGAATATCATCCCCCATCTTATCCTACTCAGTCTTTCATCCAAAATCCAAGCATCCCTAGTCGGGATCAACAAAGGCACATGCCCACATATCCTATCTACCAATCTCCTTCCATCTCTCCATCCACATTTCCTCCATCCCGCACATCTCCTCATATTCACTCCGATGCTCCCCACAATTTGGATGCCATATCAAATATGAATAAAGGGAAATATCCACAAAGATCTAAGGATTGCCATGTCTAGTTTAAATGATATGGACAACCAAAGAAAAATCCAATCAAGCAATCCAATGCATACTAACGGCCACAAAGGCCCACCAAAGCTAAAAAAAAAATGTTGTGGATCCCAAAGCAAAAAGATGTAATGCATCTAAAAGAAACATCCATAATGGCATCCAAAGTTGCTAATCCCCCAGCTACTCAGTCTTCTCCTCCATCTCCTAAATCTATTTTGGGTCCCAAAGATCCAAAATCTCCTAGCATAAATCCTCCATCACATCCACCTCTATCTTCCATGTCCTATCCACTTCATCCACCTTCCCCACAACATGTGCCAATGTTTCTCCTGACAGCATCTCCCTATCATGATCACTTTCCATCTTTCCATCCAAACAATTTCTACCACCATATCTCCCATTTACCCCATTTTATCCATGCCTTTGCATAATCCCTCCATCCGAATAAAGTTGTACCAACATCCAAAGAAATCAGTAGGTCAGCACCAAATCAGAAAGTCACCAACACATCAGAATATCAGAAGGTCAACATCTAGTTAGCAAAAAAATCAAAAAATCCATAAAAATTGGAAAAATCAAGAGAAAAGTATCAAAAAGAAAAGAAAAAGAAAAAAACATTCGTCCTATGGTGAAAACTTGGCAATTCAAGCACCTTGGACAAGTACCATGATGAAAACCTGGCAAACAGGCATCATACGTAGGCCTCCCCCCAATTCCTTTCTGCAGTTGGGGGCCATTCCCTTCTATCACCTCTTATCCAACATCTCCTCCATCCCATTTGTCTCTCACCTCCTTCATCCTCCTTTGGATCTTGATGACAAAAACAAAGACTACCAGGTATACATGCTTTTGGGCACCTTCTTAGCATCCATCACACCTTTCAGCTACATATCCTCTATCCAATCCATTCATCCTATCTTCCATCTACCTTCCTCATCCTCTTGTTGTCATATCTACTGTCCAATCATACCCCATCCTACTACCTCTGAATACATGAACTATCCTAAGCAGGGGGCATCTTATTCCTTGGTAACATATTCCTTGGAGACTATCTTTCATCCAAAATCTTTCCATCTCCCCAAATCCCAAGCATTCCCCTAGCCAGATTCCTCAGCAGTTCCTCCAGCATCCATCTTTCAATCCTCAAGAAAATCTACCATCCCATCTCCCCAAATCTTCCTGTAGCTAGATCCCTCAGCAGTTCCTCCAGCATTCCATCCTAATCCTCAAGAAAATCTGCCATCCAATCTCCCCAAGCTCTTCCATCTCCCCATCCAATCTTCATCCATCCAAAATCTCTCTGCAATCCTACCTGCACATATTTTGTACCATATCCTGTATAGCGTGATCATTCCTATACCATATCTTGTATAGCGTGATCCTTCCTGTACCATATCCTGTATAGCATGATCCCTCTTGTACCCTATCCTGTATAGTGCGATCTTTCTATCCCCAATCTTGAGCTTCTATACATATTCATTATATCTCTTTTCTCGTCCATTGTACCTATCCTCGTGTCTTGTTGTACATAATCCTTGCCAGTCTTGCAACAACATTTGATCAAAACATTTTGTCCTACCCAGCCTTGTACTTCAACAACATCAATTGTCGACTATTCTTGATCCCTGTGATTATTCTTTGACTTCGTCATTTGCCCAGCGACCAACAACACTCATTCTCCCATCAATCAGCGGGTCTTTGAGGATGTATCCTTCCTCCTATTAGATCCAATCTTCCACCAAGCACACTAGGTCCATGTCGATGCATCCTTCCACATGTTTAGACCAATCTTCCCACCATCAATCCCATCCGTCACATCAAGTCTCTCTCTCCTTGGAAAAGGATGTCATTTTGGAGTTCTCATTTTGGTCTTGGATTCTATCCTTTGGATCTTGTTAATCTTTTATGGCTTCTCATTATTCTCTACTCAAGGTCACCACAATCCTTTATATCATGGTGTGTTGTGAATGAGGATAATCCGGGGCAAGGTCTTTTGATCTTTTACTTCTTCCTGTGAGTCAGTCAGGTGTTTGTGGTTTCTTCAGCATCGTTTCCACCATGTTTCCTCTTGGGTTCATGCGTGATGCTGGGGCAACCCTGCGTGTCTTTTTAGCGTCAGTCCTATGCAACACTGGTGACAAGGCCTCGTGATCCCAGTATCCTTGGCATGTCTCTAGCATTGCTATATTAAACTAGGTTGTGCTCTCCACATTTGCACTTGGAGCTTCCCCCAATCCCCTCCATCTTGCATCATATAGATTAATCTTGCACCTTGCATCTCTCATATAGCTCCATCCTACATTTTGCATTCCATCTCATCTTGCATTCACCCATCTTTTCTTTTGGGAGTTTGGTTATTTATCTCCCCTTCTTCCTCAGTCCTTCCTTCTTTGTTTCCTTTCAAGAAAATTCCACAACGTTTACTCCTTGTGTTATTTTCTCGAGGGGGCACAACCCCTCATTCCTCTAAATTCTAGCCTTGGGCATCTTATTTTCTTGTCTTTGACGCCATGCCACTTGCGGCATCACATCAAAGAGGGGCAAAATGTAGACACCTAAAAATCCTTTAGAAAATAAAATATTTTTATTTTCTGAAAAATCCCTGATGACATCATCATTTATTAATTAATTAATTATTTAATTAATTAATTTATTTTTATGTCATTAAATCCCTTTACCTTAATTAAAAATATTTAATTAAGGAATCCCTCCCAAAAATGTTTAAATCTTATTTAAATATTATTCTCCTTATTTATTAATTATTTAATTAATAAATTGACCAAAAATCCCAAAATAAATAATTTATTTATTTTTTGTCCAAAATTTGGCCAATTTCCTTAAGACCACTAACCTCTTCCAAAATCTTCTAATCCTTCTTTAATTTCGATTAAAGGCTAATTGTAATACCCCAAAAATGGGCTATAAGTTCATTAACCTCCTACATCAACAAATCGAACGAAATCAATATCGAAGTCCTAACCTAAGGCACATCTAAACATCATCAAATCATAATTGATTATCTTAAATTCTGCATCGGGGAATATTCCTAGTAATATTCTTAATTATCATAATTATCTTTAATTTTATAATTATTTGGCAATAAATCACATTTATCCTAAAGTTTGATTAATTGAATATTTTTATATTTAATTAATTAGATTTAATATCTTGCCACTTAATTGTGTAATTAAATTTAATTCTATCTATTATTAATTGTATTATTTAATTTTGACAATAAATCTAATATCATATGAATAATTGATTAAATTCTTATTTAATTAATTAAAGCAAGTTGTCATCATTTAATAATATAGTTTTTAATAAAAGTTTGATTAAATAATTGATTAACCCATAAATCAATTGTTTTATTTTTAAAAGCAGTTAAGTTGGAAATAAATCACTTTATTATTAAATTAATTCATAAATAAAATATGCACAATCATAAAAGCAAACAACTATCAATTATCAATTAAAGCTAAACTCTATTTTGAGTTAAAGCTTAGGTTTTGCATGTTTTTGTGAGTTAATTATCCTTTATTTAAAAATAAATCAAAAATCAACCTGAGTTATTTGAGTGATTTATGGCTTTTTTTCATGCACCTCCAAAGCCTTGGATTTCTATAAAAACAATGCTCAGCTCTTCATAATTCATCTCTCAATCATCTCGCAAATTGCAAACTTACTCTACAGGAATCATAGCATATCAGATTTGGAGAATTTGCACAATTGGAGCTTGAAAGAATCAACTTGCGAATTCAAAGCTTTGTGAGATCAATTTCAATTGCATATTTTTCATATCATAGCATAGAATTTCATAGCTTTGCATATCATTGTTAGATTAGCATTGCATATCAATTTCATATTAGCATAGATTCATATCAGTTTTTATCATTCCTATTGCATAGAAAATATCAAAAATATAGATTAATTGCATTCAATTTCATATCCATCTTTTGCATTCAAAATCCTTCATTTAGGTGTCGTCTAGGTCACTGATCTTGATTACAATCTGAGAACATCAATCTCGCACCTATTAGAAGGCAGTAAATCGCTTGGTTAGATTAGATTTCAATTTTGCATGATTTGATTATAGCTAACCTCTAATGTTTTATTGAGTGTTGTGTTTACAGATCAGGTACAATTTTCACACACACATTTTTGGCGCCCACCATGGGGCAACCCACCTTTGCATGCTGGTTTTGATTTTTTTGGGACCTAAAACTCCAAAGTTTCAAAGATTTAATTTTATCTCCCAAACAGCTTTGAGTTTTAGTCTGAAATTTTTTTTTCAGTTGGAGACATATCACGAAAGCTTCAAAAAAAACTTCAAAACTTTTTGATTTATTTTGAATTTTTAATAATTTTTTTTTGATTTTTCATAAAAAATTAATTTTCAGCGCAAATCAAAATATTTTTTGGAAATTTTTATGTTTTTGGAAATCTCTTCAAATTATATAGGGGGTCTACTCTTTGTATTTTAAATTTGGATGCAATTTAGTAGCTCAAATAGTCAATTTACAAAAACTGGTCTATTTTGATAAAATGGGTCTCTAGGGCACAAATGAAAATATATTTCTAAAATTTTTATATTTTTGGAAAGCTCTCTATTTTTTAGTAGGGGTTTTTATTTTGAATTTTTATTTTTGTGGCCAAAATCATATCAAAAAAATTAGATCTTGTTGACTAGGTCAAATGTAGTGCAAAAAAATTAAAATTTTATGATGGGTATGCATTTATTTTTCATATGATTCAATGCATGATATGAGTTGTCATTTGGATTAATTTCTGATTATTATTGCTCCTAAAAATTGATTTTTAGATCTAACCCTAGGGTTTTCATAAGTTGAATATACCTTACATATCTTGTTTGCTTGTTGGCTTGTTGGAGAGTTCGTAGCTTGCTTGCATGGAAAAGCTCAACAAAAATTGCTAAAAATTAGGTAGAATCTACTAAGCACGTTGCGAGGATCATGAGGTATTCTCCTTGTTCTAAAAATATTTTGATTTGGACTTAAAATAAATCTCTTATGTGTCAAGCTTGTGTGCATCTTTTCATGCTTTTGATCTATTTCTACACACTTGCATAATTTGATACTAGGTTGTGATCCCTTAAGGATTCATTAATCTTGATTGATCTTGATTTCTATCTTGGGTTATTAGACTCGCTAATCTGCCGGCCCCTCATTTCCGCCCCGTGGTTGTAATCTCAGTGCCATAAAGGGGAGGGGTCAACAGGACAGAAGCGTTAAGTGTTCCACTTGGCAACCCTTTTGTGCTTTTAGGAACTCACTTATTTTCTAAGTTGTGGACTCATTTTCAGCTTGTGTGAGGTGTTAAGTGTTCCACCTTGTAGACTCATCTCATATTTTCTTTAAGTGTTAAGTGTTCCTCTTTCTACTTTTTGGATGCTTTTGGTAGATTTGCTTTCGGGAATATATCTGTGCTCACATAGTAATTAGGCCCTATGAACACTATTCATGATTCTTGAGAGATTGGATTCCTAGAGAAATCTTTCTTGACGACAGAATCCTTGTGGGTAGGGAGGATACTTAGTGCGTTTCACATTCAACTTGGTTAGTGCATCTTCTCTTATTAATCGACACATTCTCTCTCCGGAGAGGTTGATAGATCACGTAGGGTTGATATCACGAGCTTTGGTGAATCAAAATTGGTTAGTGCATCTTCTCTTATTGATTGATGCATTCTCTCCCCGGAGAGGTTGATAGATCACGTGGAGTTGATATCATAGACCTTGGTGGAACAAAACTTTGTCTTAGCATGTCGGATTAATCTGCTTGCTTTGTTTGGGTTAAAAGTGAAGAGGTGTCAAAACCTTGAATCTGGAGCCAAGTCCCCTTATGGTATAAATCTGTGAGTCATCTTTAGGGAGGGTTAACCATAGCGGACAATCCCTTCATAGGGAAAATTGCGTTGATGGAACCTCAAGCGGTAATAGCCATTTTCACCATGGTAGTGACAGCCACTATATAAATGTCCTTGTGGAAGAAATCTCTACGGGTATGGTTCATTGTTGGGTTGTCAGATCTCCCTAGCAGCTCTTGAAGATTAAGTTCTCAGACTGTGTCAAAACCCTGGTGCGCTAGGATTGGAGTTCACCCCTTTGAATCATAAAATTTGCAGAGTCAAGCCATTACTAAAAACCCTAGAGAGGCCAATTTTTCACTTTCAGGTATATGTGTGTCATTGCAAAACTTTTCAGAACATACACAATTAGTACTCTCAGGGATTAGCACAATTTGGTCACTTGATTGTTCATGCGCAAGGTTTCTTTTGCCCTTGTTCATTGTTTTTAGACGTGCTTGGAATCACTTGCTTACTGTTCTGCGTGCTTGTTTATCTACTTGGCTATTAAAAATGATCAAATCTGGTATAACCTTCAAAATCTGGACAGTACAATTTGCAAACAATCTAGAACTGAAGACCTTAAATTTTGCAAAAATTAACGTAAATTCTTTCTGGAGTCAAAAGTCATTTCAGAAAGTCAAAAGTCGTATGAGTTTTGTCAAGTGTCATTTCAGTATTGCCCATCTGTCGTACAATTGAGAACCCAGTGTCGTACGAGTTTTCAAACCAGCAAATTCAAGAAAGTCAAAATCCTGTTAGCAACTATCGTATGATATTTACAACTGTCATTTCATTTCTACCCAACTATCGTACAAGTTTAGCAACTGTCATTTCATAGACTACCCAGTGTCGTACGAGTCTGTAGAGTGTCATTTGAAAAAATTTGAGAGAGTTGTCAGAAATTGTCAAATTGCAAGATATCCAATGTTTCCAGCCTAGTTCCAAAATCTGTCAAAAATATCATTGTGTCAGGAACAGAGCAGTAGCTATTGAGAATTCTACCATTTTTTGAGTTTGATCTTTTGAATCTGATCTAGTCTTTTGTTTGATCAATTTGAGTCATTTTTATCTCGTGTCAAAACCTTGTCATAACTATCAATCTTCAATCAATCTTCAAAAATAGACTAAGTGTTGAGAACTCGTGTCCGCTATCTTTTGGGCGATCTATCCCACACATCCAGGGCACAGTTTCCTTCACCCACATCTCATCAGATCTTCAAAACTATATAATCTTGACAAGGTTGCGTCATCCGATTTTTTTGAATCAAATTGTTCTTCAGTTGTCTTCATCCTTTTCTTTTGTTTCATTCAAAGTTAATGGTGGAGACCAGATCTTCTTCACACAAGAAATCATAAGAAACATCTCAGAAGTTACTTTTGACCAATACCCCAGGTCCAACTCTTGAACAACTCATCAAGTTAGGTATCTACGAAGATGACAGTCTTGGTAACTTTCGATTGAAAACTAGTTACATACCTCCTTTATCAACTCATAGAGGTAATCAGCAAACTCCTCCTCAATCTATTTCAGGAAGCCCAAAAACTCCTATCATGTCTCAAGTAGGGACAAACCATGGTTCTCTAGGAGGAGGGTCCCAAGGACACCATTCTCAACATAATGCCGACCAAGAACCTACCCCCTCTAAAATCCATCGATGTCAGAATGACGATGAATTCAAGAGAATGATGAGGCATTTCTTGAAAGTGGATAGAGAGGCATACTTTTTACAATTAGCCCAGGAAGGGGCTAAGCTTCCTCCCAACTTTAACGTTGATGATATAATCACACATGAGGAAGAAACTCCACTCACAGCTATGACAAAATAGATGCATGCTATACAAGTCAAATTTAACAATCTTAAGAAGGAGATGGAACCCAAGGAGTTCTCCATGGAGGCCCTATGTCCTTTCCCTTTCGACAAAAACTTGTATATGCCACCATTCCCAAAAAGAGTGGAGATACCAAAGTATGACAAATATGATGGACACTCTGATCCTCAAGATCATGTCAGAGAGGTCTGTACACAATCCATGGAATTCATGCATGAACCGACTTATCTAATGCATCTTTTTCCTAGATCCTTGGGAGGAGCATCCATTCAGTGGTTTTCAAGATTACCTTCTACGATCAAAACTTTTGAGGAATTGATTAAATTGTTTTATCAACAATATTCCTACAATATTCAACATCTGGTCACCATGATCGATATCTGTAACCTCAAGCAATATCCAGGGGAATCATTCCTAACTTTCCTCAAGAGGTGGAGAAAGAAGTTCTCTCTATATGCTAGACAAATTCCCGAAATGGAGAAACTTGAAATCTTTATCAATAACCTTGTTTTAGAGCTCAATTATCCATTACAAATGCAAGATCATGTATCTTTTGATAAAATGGTGGATAATGCAATCAAGATTGAGAAAGTACTTGTCAAGAAAGGAGAAATCACACTTCAAAAGGACAAGTCTGAATCTGGACCTAGCTCAAAAGATAAAAACAAGAGCTGGAATAGAAGCAAAGGTATCATCTCTGATGGTGTTGTTGACACTATTTGCACCCCATCAAAGGCACCGGCCTACAATCTCACCCTTGCCACCAAAGCCATTGAAGCTTCAAAGCAAAAATCTGCTGAACCATCTCCAAAGAAGCCATTCAAACGATGGGATAATAAATGAAAGTTTACTCCCATGGGAGAATCTTTGGAATCTGCCCTGAGAACCCTGATAGCTGATAACATGATCTCTTTACCACCAATCTGAAACCCTGATCCGGATCCAAAACCATATTGGTGGAAAGATAATGCATTCTGTGCTTTCCATCAGACTAAAGGCCACAGAACTAATGGATGCTTCCACTTGAAGCATACCATTCAAGACTTGCTAGATCAAGGGGACATCATGATCGATAATCCTACCAGCAATAATGATCACACAGCATTTACAGAACCATTTCCACAACATGGCAAGGGAGTTTCCACTTCTCAGCCTAACATGGGGGCAAAAGTCAACTATGCCTACCCTGGAAATGATGTTGTCATCAATATGGTTGAACCATATCTCTCTAAGAGCTACAATGTCATCACGATTGTACGAAGAGATAGAAATCATTCCTCAGCTAATGCGGTTACCAGATCACAAGCTCAGGCTCATCTGAAAGGACAAACACCAAGTTCATCTAATGTCCCTAAGATACCTTTCAATCTCACATCTGCTTCTAAACAGAAGGTTGCCTTGAAATCTTCCAATCCAAAGGATACAAGACCTACATCTTATAGCATTGTCCAACAACTCTAGCATACCAATGCCAAAATCTCTATGTTTGAGTTACTTCAAATATCTCCAGCTCACAGAGATATCCTAAACAAAGCTTTTCTTGGCTCTAATGTTCCTGATGATCTAGATCTAGATAGGTTCTAGACTATGGTTGTTCATCTAACATCTCTGCAATATATCTCCTTTTCAGAGGAAGATGACAACTCCCTAAGTCACCCACATAATCAGCTCTTGCACATAGAAGTCTTGATCTAGAACCGTCGAGTCAAATGTCTATTGATAGATGGGGGCGCAGGCCTCAACATTTGTTCTTACAGCTTAATCACACAGTTGGGATTCTCAGAGATGGCTATTGATCCTCGAAAGAAGATCAGCATAAAAGCCTATGATGAACAAGAAAGAGCTTCTAAAGGCACCATTATCTTACCCATCTGAGTGGGTCCGGTCATCAAAGATACCACATGTCAGGTGCTTGATCTACCATTGGCTTACAATATCTTTCTAGGGAGACCTTGGATCCATGAAATGAAAGCCATCCCTTCTATGTACCATCAATGCTTGAAATTTCCCTATGAAGGGGTAGAGGTTACTATCCCAGCAGATCTGAGTACAACTTGCAATGCATTGAAGAAAGTGCCGATAAGCTTGTTCCCAATAACAGAGAATCTTCCATCAAGCAGCTAAATGTTGCTTCCACATCTAAGATGGATGACATTGCTAAAGAGATCAATATCAAAGAAAATGGGATGGGAGAATACACTATAGAGCCAGTCTTGTCTCTGACATCTCTCCCAATCTCACCTAAGTCGTATGGACAATCCTTGAAGCAGTCTAAATCAGAACCTAAGGAACCTATGGAAGCATACAAAAGAAATTTTGTGGCGGAGCAAGTATCCAAACAAGAATTTGAAGAGGATGAAGCTGTGCTGGCATGGCTATATAAAGAGGATTCTGAATCTAAAATTGTTCAACCTAGTGAATCTATAGCACCTACAATCCCTTCTAATTCGTATGGTCCAGGGAGTAAATTGATAGCCAAGATGGGGTATTCTGGTCAAGGACCTCTAGGAATCAGAGGAAAGGGTCTTGTGACACCCATTTCATATATTGGTAGAGCCAAAAAAGATACTGGTGGCTTAGGCTTTAAGAAGAAACCCTATCATGTCAAAGGTGGTTGTTCTCATGTCATAGAACAAATTGCACCAGGAGAACCCCTTCTGAAAAAAGAAGAAATAGAACTCTCTGATGATGATTCAGATAGCTCTGAGCTTATCCCCTATGAAAAATTGCCTAAAGAGATCAAAGATCTTCTTGATGATACAGATGATCCTATCAAAAGAATTAATGTAGTAGAAACACAAGAACCTAGTGTAGCGCAAGAGATGGTTACACCACAAGAACCAGCCAATCTTGAAGACAATCAAATTGATCAAGAAGAAGGGGGTAGTTATTCTGACACTGATTCCCATGAATATGAATTCAAGTCAGAGACTGAGGGTAATCCTTCTTGGGGTATTCATCCTGATTTCACACATTTTCTAAGATTTCCTAGAGATCCTGAATCAGAAGTTGAGTCAAATGACTATGAATGGGGTGCCATTCTAGAAGAAGATGAGCTTATAATAGAGAAATATATTGATGTTATTCACCAATAAGTATCTCAACCCAACGTAGGTCTAGAGTGAAACAATGAACTTAACGTGTCTGATCCACCTATGGCTGAAGAGGACTCCCATGATGATGTTGAGCCTATTCACGAATTGAACATTTTGAGCTGTAATATCACCTTTGAACTTGAGCATCAGGTTAGGACCAATGATGACATATCCATGTTTGTGAACACCATATCCCAAGCCTTTCCCGCTTTGACTATCCAACGCCCTGATCTTATCGACCAAACTTCCACAAACCCAAGCCATGGTGTTTACACCTTTTCCAGTGACTATGCCCTTGCTTGTTACCTCAATGCAGTCAAGCCTATGAGGACTTCCATCAGTGAACTGAGCGTCAGCATGACCAAGTCAGACATCAAATATCTTAGTCAAAAAAATAAAAATAAAAAGAAAAAGAGTTCTGAGGGTGAAAACCATTTTGTGGCAGTCTCAGAACCTACAAAAGTAAAAAGAAAAGACGTATCTGAAGGTGAAAACCTCTCTGAGGCACCTAAGGATGAGATATTTGATGTCCTTCCGAGTCATTTACAGGATAGATCTCTAGTTCTGATTGAGCCCACTCAATCCATCAATTTGGGTACAATAGAGGAACCACAATTGGTACATGTAGCACAATCTCTATCAGAAGAAGAGAAACAAAAATTCACTACATTCTTATCAGAAAAAAAGATTAATTTTGCATGGAAATATTTAGATATGCCAGGATTGGATGCCTATCTCATTATGCACCATCTATCCATTACTCCTGGAGTAAAACCAATCAAACAAAAATTGAGAAAGATGCATCCTCATGTTGCACTCTTAGTCAAAGCAGAACTAGAAAAACTCCTAAAAGCTGGATTCATCCGTGTCATAGACTATGCTGAGTGGATCTCTAACATTGTACCTATTTCAAAACCAGATGGTTCAATCAGAGTGTGCACAGACTTTAGAGATGTGAATAGAGAATGCCCTAACAATGACTTTCCACTACCTAACATTGATATGATAGTGGACATGACTGCAGGCTATGAAATGTATTCCCTTATGGATGGTTTTTCTGGATACAACCAAATCAAAATTGCTCCAGAAGACCAAGAGAAAACTGCATTCACATGTGCGTGGGGAACCTTCTATTGGAATGTTATGCCATTCGGACACAAAAATGCTGGAGCTACATATCAAAGAGCAATGACATGTATTTTTCATGATATGATGCATAAAACAATGGAGGATTACGTGGATGATACCTTAGCAAAATCAATGATCAGAACTGAACATCTAACTGACTTGAGCATGATCCTTGACAGAATGGAAAAATTTAGTCTCCGACTAAATCCTAAGAAGTGTGCTTTTGGTGTCACTTCTGGAAAGCTCTTAGGATACATAGTTTCAAAGAAAGGCATCGAAGTTGATCTGGCTAAAGTCAAGGCTATAATAGAGATGAAACCTCCCACAAATATCAGTCAAATGAGGATGTTGCAAGGCAAAGTTCAATCTATCAAAAGATTCATATCACAGCTAGCAGACATATCACAGCCTTTCACAAATATATTACATAAAGGTGTGACCTTTGCATGGAATGAAGACTGTGCAAAGAATTTTGATCATATCAAGAATTCTCTCTCGAATCCTCCTATCTTAATTCCTCCTATTCATGGGAAGCCATTGATCTTGTATGTCTCTGCAACAGCCACATCACTGGGGGCATTGCTAGCACAACATGATGAAGACAAAAAGGAAAGAGCCATCTACTATATAAGAAGAACATTGGTGGCATATGAAAAGAACTATTCTATGATTGAGAAAGCTTGTCTCGCTGTGATCTTTGCATCACAGAAACTGAGACATTACATGTTAGCTCATACCACTCATTTGGTAGCTAAGATTGATCCACTGAAGTACCTACTAAGCAAAGCTGCCCTCACAGGTAGACTAGCTAAATGGGTCATGCTCTTGAGCGAATTTGACATTGAATATGTTGAAAGAAAAGCTATCAAAGGACAGGTCATTGCTAATCAATTAGCTAAAGCATCACTATTTGATGATACACCCATGCAAATGGAATTTCCCGATTCCTCTATCATGCACCTTTCTTCTAGAGCATGGCAGTTATTCTTTGATGGCTCCTACACACAAAATGGATCTGGAGCAGGCATATTGTTCATCACTCCTCAAGGATACTCGATACCCAAAGCATTTAGACTAAAGTTTCCTTGCACAAACAATATTGCTGAATATGAGGCACTTCTCAATGGTATGAAAATGGTAATATAGTGGAGAGTTACAGAGATGCACATCCATGGAGACTCACAACTGGTTATCCACCAAGTCAATGATGTGTACCAAACTAAAGATGAAAAGCTCATTCCTTACAAGAGAATGGTAGATGATTTAAAGAAATACTTCATCTCTATCACATTTGAGAAAATACCCAGAATGGAGAATAAGGCTGCCGATGTAATGGCGACATTATCTACTCTCTTACAGCAGCCCGAACATGAATTACGCTACGAGTTCCTGGTGGAAGCCCTATCCTATCCTGCATATGACTCCCCTGAAACCCACATGATCTGCACTATTGTAGGTTATGACTCATCTCGCTACAAAAATCTATTCTCCTATCTCCATGACCAAATCATCCTTGAGTCCTTTAACCATTTTGAGAAATGAAACCTTATTCGATTCGCATCCCGATATGTCATCATTGGTAATGATCTGTACAAACGAGGTCTAGATGGTACACTGCTTAGATGTTTAGAATGGGAAGAGTCTCAATGTGCATTAGAGGAAGTCCATGAGGGTATATGTGGGTCGCACTCAAATGATTTAACGTTAGCTCAAAAAATTATTAGGGCTGGGTACTATTGGCCTGAAATGGAGAAAGAGGCTATTAAATTTGCTAAAAATTGTCAACAGTGTCAAGTACATGGCAACTTGATTCATGCTTCAGGGAGAGATCTGATTCCCTTTACTACACAATGGCCTTTTCAACAATGGGCATTTGATCTCATAGGTGCTATCCATCCGCACTCTTCTAATGGACATACCCATATAATCACAGCCACAGATTATTTTACAAAATGGGTAGAAGTAGTTCCTCTAACACAAGCAATGGGAAAATAGATCTCTATGTTCATCCTGAACTACATCATTTGCAGATATGGGATCCCTCACTCTATAATCATAGATAACGGGGGATAATTCAAAAATAAGGATCTAGATGACTTATGTGCTAAATTCAAGATTACACAACATTGGTCTTCTATTTACTATCCTCAAGGGAATGGACAAGCTGAGGCTTCAAACAAAAATCTCCTGAAGATCTTGCACAGAACAGTGAATAAAACAGGAAGAGACTGGCATCTCATGATCAATCCAGCTCTCTGGGCATACAGAACTAGTATCAGAACGCCTACAGGGGCTACACCTTTCACTTTAGTTTATGGGTCTGAAGCGGTACTACCTATTGAGGTTGAAATCCCATCACTTAGAATCAGAATGCATGGACTTGTCACTGATGAAGACTACAGAGTGTCTAGGTTACAAGAACTGGATTTACTAGATGAGTGTAGGCAAGCAGCATATGATCGTCTTAGAGTGTATCAGAAAAGAATGTCTAGAGGCTACAACAAGAAAGTTTGACACAGAGAATTTCAGGTTGGTGATCTAGTCTTGAGATAAAATCCTAAAAATCAATCACATCGAGAACGCAAGGGGAAGTTCGAACCCAATTGGCTGGGTCCCTTTGTTATCACTGCTACTTTTGGCTTTGGTGCCTATCAAATCTCAACGCCTGAAGGAGAAAAGCTCTGAGAACCAATCAACGTTCTCCATCTGAAAAAATTCTACACCTAAGGCATTCAGTCTATGGTTAAATATCTTGAAAAAATCCTAAAAATCAAAAAAATTCCTGAAAAAATGAACATCTTGGTGAAAACCTAGCAATAGGTGCCTTGATGATTCACAAAAAAAATCAGAAAATATCAAAAGTACAAAAAAATTGAAAAAATGAAAAATACAAAAAAAAAAAAAAGACAAAGTGCCTTGGTGAAAACCTGGAAATAGGCGCCTTGGTAGCAAAAATAGAATCTCTGCCAAGATGGTGAAAACCCAGCAAACAGGTGCCACTTGTTCCAAATGCTCCATCTATCAGCACAATCTTGGTCTTTCCCAGCTTTCAGTCTTGCTTTAGTTTGTACATATCTCTCAGTTTGTTTCTACATTTCTAGTTTTCAATAAGTTGGTTTGTACACCAATCAGCTTGAGCATCTGTATCCTATCAATGTTCAAACTTGGGGGCAATCAATGTCATATCCTATGGCCTCTAATGTATCTGAGATGTGTCATATCCAGTCAAAATCCTTTGAAGCTTCAAGTTGAGTCAGTCAGTCAGTCTCGTCTCCAGAAAGGATTTTGCATCTACAACAATCAAACATCAAAACTCAACTGAAAACAATTTGTGCTTTTCAGGCTTTTATCTCCTTGTATGCTTGCTGATCCGCATTGAGATTTTGCATATTGTGTCCCTTCAAGCTCTTCGATGATGTCCTTTATAGGATTTAGAGAGTGATGACTGGGGGCATAATCTTTTCTTTATCTTCTTCTTGTATGTGAAAATCTAACAACTTTAGAAATTCTGGATTGAAATGGTGTCCGACTGTAAGAGCCTCTATCTCGAATTGGATGGCCATGCGTACCTTGACCATTGATACCCAGACAATTCAAGGAAGTTTGATCTAACTATTGTCTTTTTGAGTAAGTTCTTTCTCCTACTGTGAAATGTGATCTTGCCTAAGGATGTGAATGATAAAGGGTCACTACGAGTAATTCACATTGGATTTAGAATGATCTCTTGACTGTTTGATGTGTTTGCAATGCAAGGCGTACTCAGGTCATCATGACATTTATGTTTTGATGCTTGTACAAATTGCTATATCAAAATGGACATGATATTCAGGTCATCTTGGTGTTTGTGCCTTGGTGCTTATATCTAATCCGACATTCTGAAAACAAAATCAATATTCATATGTCCATGGTTACTGAGCTAGTGGGTGTTGTATTGATTCTTGTGCATACAAATCGATATTCATATGTCTATGGTTTCACATCTAGTGGGCATTGTATTGATTTATCCGGTTACCTAAAAGTTCAATGATGATAACAAATTGACATATGATCAGTGACTAGGTCCTCGATCTTAGGTTGCATTTCATTTTGCATGTCTCTTTGCATTTTGCATGTTGCATGATCTCACAATGGCTAAACGAACTTCAATGCTTAAATGATTCTTCAAATTGCATCTTCAAGTCTAACAAGAGCTGAATCTCACATGAAGGTTCCTCCAATGAAACAGCAAGTAGAATCCTCTTTCGGGATCAAAATCAAACTCTGAGATCATTTATCTTATTCACTACTTGCATAATCAACCTTCCATCATCACAGAAATCTAAAATTCAACTTAATTGATTATCTAACATCAAACTATCAAAATTTCAACTTGGTCAACTATGGTCAACTCATGGTCAAACCTAGTCAACCTTGGTCTTCAGGACCTTCCGACGATGCAGAATGCATTCTTCAACGTGTATAACCACTTTTCCCATCAATTAACATGCTTCTAAACTATCAATACTGACTTTTCTTGTCAGATTTCAATTTTAATCCCGAAGGGGGCATGGTATTGAACATCAATTCAAAGTCTATAAATCAAAATTCTATCGATCAAGTCTATCAATATCTTTCATCAGTGATCAAGATAACAATCACGTCTAGTCGATGATTCATAAAAAGTCCTCATCGCTCGGGGCAAATCTATCATCACTTGGGGCATATCAGATTCATCAATCCATATCAATCTGGTATTCTCTTAATCTTGTAATCTGTATCAGTTTTTGCAACCATCAGATCATAGTGTTCTTTCCTTGGTTCTTTGACAACTGAAGGGTTTGGATTGATACTTGCTAGTTCTGCTAAGACAATCGAGTCTAGAACAGGTCACTCACTTCTTATCAATCCTAAGGTTTAGAATCAGGCGTTTTGACACTTTTTCACAATCATCGGTTCATTGCTGCTATAGTAAACATTATTTCTGGTCATTCAGGACCTCCTATCTCAATATCTTTCAATCGATTTCTATCTTGAGATCGGTTTATCTTTTGAATCAGTTTCATATCTTTATCAAACACAGACTATCTTTGAACCACTGCACTTCGCACAGTAATTCAAAGAGGGGCAAAATGTAATACCCCAAAAATGGGCTATAAGTTCATTAACCTCCTACATCAACAAATCGAACGAAATCAACATCGAAGTCCTAACCTAAGGCACATCTAAACATCATCGAATCATAATTGATTATCTTAAATTTTGCATCGGAGAATATTCCTAGTAATATTCCTAATTATCATAATTATCTTTAATTTTATAATTATTTGGCAATAAATCACATTTATCCTAAAGTTTGATCAATTGAATATTTTCATATTTAATTAATTAGATTTAATATCTTGCCACTTAATTGTGTAATTAAATTTAATTCTATCTATTATTAATTGTATTATTTAATTTTGACAATAAATCTAATATCATATGAATAATTGATTAAATTCTTATTTAATTAATTAAAGCAAGTTGTCATTAGTTAATAATATAGTTTTTAATAAAAGTTTGATTAAATAATTGATTAACCCATAAATCAATTGTTTTATTTTTAAAAGCAGTTAAGTTGGAAATAAATCACTTTATTATTAAATTAATTCATAAATAAAACATGCACAATCATAAAAGCAAACAACTATCAATTATCAATTAAAGCTAAACTCTATTTTGAGTTAAAGCTTAGGTTTTACATGTTTTTGTGAGTTAATTATCCTTTATTTAAAAATAACTCAAAAATCAACCTGATTTATTTGAGTGATTTATGGCTTTTTTTCATGCACCTCCAAAGCCTTGGATTTCTATAAAAACAATGCTCAGCTCTTCATAATTCATCTCTCAATCATCTCGCAAATTGCAAACTTACTCTACAGGAATCATAGCATATCAGATTTGGAGAATTTGCACAATTGGAGCTTGAAAGAATCAACTTGCGAATTCAAAGCTTTGTGAGATCAATTTCAATTGCATATTTTTCATATCATAGCATAGAATTTCATAGCTTTGCATATCATTGTTAGATTAGCATTGCATATCAATTTCATATTAGCATAGATTCATATCAGTTTTTATCATTCTTATTGCATAGAAAATATAAAAAATATAGATTAATTGCATTCAATTTCATATCCATCTTTTGCATTCAAAATCCTTCATTTAGGTGTCGTCTAGGTCACTGATCTCGATTACAATCTGAGAACATCAATCTCACACCTATTAGAAGGCAGTAAATCGCTTGGTTAGATTAGATTTCAATTTTGCATGATTTGATTATAGCTAACCTCTAATGTTTTACTGAGTGTTGTGTTTACAGATCAGGTACAATTTTCACACACACACTAATCCCCTCATTTCCTAACCCTAATCCCAACTCAAAATATTTAATTAAGATTAAATATTTAATGATCATGTTTATTAAATTCATTTTAATAAATATTCTGAAACGTAAACCATGGAAATAAATAAATTTTATTTATTTCTTAAAATCCATGTTTATCCTAAGAAAATTCTAGACTCTTCTAGAAAGTCCTAATCCTAATCCTAATCCCCCCTAACCTTGTCACATTCCCTAACCAAGGTTATCCAACTCCTAAGCTTAACCCAAAGTCAACAAACTTCTAGAAACTTCTCTTACATGCATTAAGTGCATTTCAAGCCTCCTTATCCCTCTTACATGCATTTATCATGCATTTAAGAAGCCCCTCACCCCTTTCTTACACCCTTTTACTTTAGGCACATTTTTCAAATTGTGCATATCCCTCCCATCTTTCAACCCAATGCCCTTATGACACTTGTCACAAGGAGGTGGCCCTGAACTAGCACAATCCATGTGCTCCCCTTTGAATGAATCTTAGCCTCTCTTAAGGATTTTGATCTTGGCCACTCATTCCTCCTTCCCAAATCCTATAAATGCTCCTCATTTCCAAGAGCAAAATATCCATTTTCACCTTTTATTTCAAGCAATGTTATAATGCTAGAATAGCTCTAAATCATTTAGCTTTCATACTAATTGTTAGTCTTTCATCATTTTCAAGCTTTCTTAAAAACACATCTTAGCATAGATTTAATGGATTAAACTAGTTTCTTCCATTGTTTTGCATAGCATATAGCATCATATCACATCTCTATTTGGTCTAAAATCAATCTTAGCATAAACATCATGTAGCTTAATCTTCATTTCAGCATCATTTGATCCTTGAGGCCTTAGGGGCAAATCAGGTGTTCTATACTTGTTTTGTGCCATTTATGGAGTTTTTATGGATCTCAATCCGTCCTAAAATGCATAAAGAACATGCTCCAAATTCTTAGAGAGCACACCCACATCCCCTTAAGCAAGAGCAAATCAAACAGTGCTTAGGTGCACCTATTTTGGCTCAATCTGAGGTGGCTTAGTTTAGAGTTTTGTTTGTTTTGGATTGATTTCATGCTTACACTAACATCTAATCTTTGTTTGGCTAAAATTTTTCCAAACCAGGTACCCTCGAAAGCCTTGTCCATAATGTCAATTGTCAATATTTAATAATATAGTTTTAGAATAAAAGTTTGATTTAATAATTGATTAACCCATAAATCAATTGTTTTAATTTAAAAATCAGTTAAGTTGAGAATAAATCACTTTATTTTTAAATTAATTTATAATTAAATCATGGACAATCAGAAAAGAAGACAACTAGAAATTAACAATCAATTTTAAATTTAAACTCAACATCTGATGATGAGTTGAAATATGATCTAAACTCTATTTTGAGTTAAACACTGCTTTTGCATGATTTTTGTGAGTTAATTATCTCTGATTTCTTGATAACTCAAAAATCAACTTGAGTTTATCAAGAGTGATTTATGGCTTTTCTCCTGCATCCTCAAGCCCTAGATTTCTATAAAATCAAGGCTCAACTCTTCATAATTATCAACACTCGAATTTGCACAATTACTTTGGAGAATTGGCGATTGAAGGATTAAGCACTTGCGATAGGTGATTTGTGAGATCTTTCATATTTGATCATAATTTTGCATAGTTTTCATATCATAGTGTTCATTTTGATTCATATCATTCTTAGATTAAATCTGCATTCAATTTCATTCATCTAGCTTAGATTCATAAAGTTTTTCATATTATTGAATAGAAAATCCAAAAATATAGATTAATCTGCATTCATATAGTCTTTCATTCTTTTTCATTCAAATCCTTCGTTTAGGTGTTGCATTGTCACTGATCTTGATTTCAATCTGAGAACATCATACTCGCACCTACTAGAAGGTAGTAAATCGCTTGGTTAGCATAGTTTCAATTACTTGCAGATTTTAATTTTGCTAACCTCTAATGTTTAACTAAAGTGTTGTGTCCGTAGCTAGGTACAAAATTCACACACACATTTCTGGTGCCCACCGTGGGGCCCTGAAATAGGTTTCTATTTCTTCTATATCAATTTCTATCATTTTCTGGTCAATTCTATGATTTTATTCTCTGTCCATACATTTTTGATATGACTTTTGTCAAATAGTCATACCAGAGGCTACTGGTTGTCGTACGACAGTTGAGTATTTTGAGGCTCATTTCAGCAACTACAGACTATCATTTGTGAACTCTTTTGTCATTTGAACAGATACCCACTATCGTACGAGTTTCTAGACAGTCATACCAGAGGTGACCCACTGTCGTATGGTATTTGGATTGTCGTATGAAAGGTAACCCATTGTCGTACGAATTTTGATACTAGTGTTTCATTTTCATTTCAAATTTTTTTGGTAGTTTTTCAGATTTGATTTTAAGATTTGGACTAATAGCTAACCATAACAATTGAACTCTGCTATTTTTTATTGATCTTTGCTGATTTTGATTAAAAAAAGTGCAACTAAATTGCTAAAATAGGTAAAATCTACTAAGCACATTGTGAGGAATTCAATTATTCTACTACGATCTGATAACACTTCGATTTGGACATAAAAAAAACTCTCACATGTCAAGCTTGTGTGACTTTTCTTGCTTTCATATCACAGACTTCATTTTGGGTTATAAAATGAACATAGATTTGCTTTCTACATATCTGTTACACATAGTAAATAGGTCCTATGAACACTATTTGTGGATGATCTTTAGAGAGTGGGATTCTTTCAATTTTTCACACATACGAAGCTCTTCCTGATGAAGGATCTCCTTGTAGGTAGGGAGGATACTAAGGTTGTCTCGCATTCTACTGGATTTTTGAGTTTTCAACTTTTGATTGATACATTCTCTCCAGAGAGGTTGATAGATCATAAGCGGTTGACATCATAGATCTTTGTGAGATAATCTTAGTCTTAGCATGTTAGATTAATCTATCTACTTTATTTTTGTGAAGTGAAGAGGCTAGGGGATTATGCTCTACTTCCTTTTTGGATAGTACCAGAAACCCAGATCCTTGAATCCGATCTAGTCCCCCTATGGTATCTTTTGTGAGTCACCTTTAGAGAGGGTTAACCATAGTAGACATTCCCTTAATTAGGTCAACCATGTAGATGGAACCTCAAGCAGTAATAGCCATTTTCATCATGGTAGCAGCAGCCACTATATAAATGTCCTTATGGAGGAAATCTTCATAGGTGTGGTCTCTTGTTGGGCTGTCAAATCTCCCTAGTAGATCCTAATTGATTAAATTCTTAGACTGTGTCAAAATCCCAATGTGCCTAGATTGGAGTTCGCCCTCTTGAGTTCACAAAAGTTGTAGAGTCAGACCATTACTACAAACCCTAGTGAGGCCAAAGTTTTTATTTTCTAGGAATATGTGCATTATTGAAAAACTTTTTGGAACATACACAAATAACACTCCTAGAGATTATCATTTTAAGTCACTATTGCTTGTTCATGCATAAGGTTGCTTTTTCCCTTGTTCATTGTTTTCAGACAATTGCTTGTTTCCCTTGCTTGTTTTTTTGCATGGTTGATATCTACTTGGTTATTTGAGATGGACTATTACATAGATCTTCAAAACTGGATAGAAAACTTTGCCAACAATCTAAAATTGGAAACCTAAAATTTGCAAAATTTGAAGCAAAATTCCTCTCTAGAGTCAAAAGTCATCCCACAGTCTTAGATTGTCGTACGAATCTTGAGAAAAAGTCATTTCATAACCCCTATATTGTCGTATGAGAGCTAGTACTATGTCATATGAGTGTTGTCACTAGAAATCAAAAGAACATTATCCCTGGCAGCAATTATCGTACGAGTCTTGTCAATTGTCATTTGAGAGCATACCCAATGTCGTACAAGCCTTCAGAAACTCATTTGAGAATTTTCAAAAAGTTGTCAGAGGTTGGTCAGATTTGTCAAGAATCCAATTTTTAGAGCCTATTTTCAGATTCTGTCAAAACATTCACTATGTCAGGAACAAAGCAGAAACTAAAAATAATTTGATCATTTACCTAAAGTGGTCTTTTGAATTTGATTTAGCCTTTTGATTTATCAATTTGAGTCTTTTTCATCTTGTGTCAAAACCTTGTCAAAATTATCTTCAAATTCAATCTTCCTCAAAACGGTTAAGTGTTGCGAGCTTGTGCCCGCCATCTTTTTGGCATCTACCCATACTACTGTGGCATAGTATCCTTCATTTACATCCAATCTAATCTTCAATCAATTCAATCTTGACAAGGTTGTGTCATTCGATCTTCTTGAATCAAGTCATTCTTCAGTTGTCTTCATCTTGTTCTCTTGCTTCACCCAAGGTTAATGGTGGAAACTCGAGCTTCCTCAAACAAGAAATATGGAGAAGTGCCCAATACCATAACTTTGACTACTCATGTGCTTCCAAATCTTGAGAAACTCTAAAATTCAAGTCTTTACGAAGATGATAGTCTTGACAATTTTTTATTGAAAACTAGTTACATACCCCCTCCATCAACTCACAAAGGTAATCAACAATCTCTACATCAATCTATCCCAGGAAGTCCTAAAAATCCTAACATGTCTCACAGAGGGACACATCACAAGTCTCAAGGACATCACTCTCAACATGGTATGGATCAAGAACCCACACCTTCTGAAATTGCTCGATATCAAAATGATGATGACTTCAAGAAAATGATGAGGCATTTCTTGAAAGAAGACAAAGAAACATACTTTCTAGAGTTAGCTCATCAAGGAGCTAAACTTCCTCCCAAATTTAATGTTGAAGATATCATTACACATGAGGAAGAAACTCCAATCACTACTACGATGAAACAGATGCATGCCATTCAAGTCAAACTTAACAAACTTGAAAAAGAAAAGGACCCTAAGGAGTTTTCCATGGAGGCTCTATGCCCTTTTCCATTCGATAAAGACTTGTACATGCTGCCATTCCCTAAAAGAGTGGAGATGCCTAAATATGATAAGTATGATGGAAAATCTGATCCTCAAGATCATGTCAGAGAATTCTATACTTAGTCTATGGAGTTTATGCATGAACCAACCTACTTAATGCATCTTTTCCCTCGATCTCTGGGAGGGTCAGCCATTCATTGGTTCTCAAAAATTCCCCCAACTATCAAAACTTTTCAGGAGTTAATCAAACTGTTATATCAACAATACTCCTAAAATATTCAATATTCGGTCACCGTGATCGACATCTGCAATTTGAAATAGAACTCAGGAGATCCCTTTCTGACTTTTCTCAAAAGATGGAGGAAGAAATTTTCTCTATATGCTAGACCTATTCCAGAAACTGAGAAGCTGGAAATCTTCATCAACAATCTTGTTCCAGAACTTAACTACCATTTGCAAATGTAGAATCATACATCCTTTGATAAAATGGAAGAAAATGCTATTAAAATTGAGAAAGTACTTGTACAAAAAGGAGATATATCACTTCAAAAAGACAAGTATGAATCTGGATCTAGTTCTAAAGACAAAGGCAAAAATTGGAACAAGGATAAGGGCATCATCACAGATGGTGTTGTTAATACTATCTATGCCCCTTCTAAGGCACCTGCTTTCAATCTCACTATTGGCACCCAACCCATCAAAGCTTCTGAAGCTAAAGCAATAGAATCTAATAAGAAGCCATATACTTACAAACCTTGGGCTATAGATCCTAAACAAAAATTCACTTCGCTTGGAGAGTCCTTGGAATCTACCATGAAAACTCTATTGGCTAACAACATCATTTACTTGCTTGAGATAAAAGTCTTTGATCCTGAACCTAAACCAAAATGGTGGAGAGAGAATGATTTCTATGAATTCCATCATAATAAGGGTCATAAAACCAACAACTACGTTCATTTGAAACACATCATACAAGACAAAATTGATAATGGAGCATGTGTTTATGCTATTCACCTTCATGAAATTAGGATTATTAACTATCAATTCAAAGCAAATACAATGCAAATTTAACTAAGAAATGAAACTAACATCCATGACATCTCATGGTTCTCTAATTAGATGTGGTAAGTAGAGCTCTCAGCTTTGTATTCCCTACTAGTGACACTTCTAAGATGAGAAAATATGATGCTACAATGCTTAATCTAGCTCACAATGATCTATTATGCAAATGATAAATTGAAATTCTAATGCTAAATGCTCTGAATTGCTCAAGAAATTGACTATAGTAATGATGCTTTGAAAATAAATTTCTAAGATGATTATTGCTCTCAAAATGCCTCTCATTTATAGTAAATTCCCAAGGGTAGGGGGTAGAGTGAAGTAATCATGATTTAGCCTTGGTTGAGTAAAAAAATTTGCAATGTTTTTAAATGGGGGGACAATTGAAATGTTTGTCTCAAAGCTTTGGACAAAAGGACAAAATTGAGTGGATGAGATTAAAAGTTGAATTTGTGTGATTGAGATTCAATTTCTTTGAGTGATCCATGTGCTTTGTGTTCTCAATTTTCATTGGTTGCTCAATTTTTTGTTGAAAGATATTAGGATTAATTAAATTCCATCATTTAATTAAATTAGCCATGTAGGGAATAGGTTCAATTTGATTTTTGATTAAACAACTATACAATTAATTGATTAAATTCAATTATATAGTGTTTTTACTCCTTTAAGCTTTGATTTAATTATTTAATGTCATCATTTAATTTTTTCTTTGATTTTATTTATTTTGTCCAACTTTGATTTAATAATGTCCATTTTGATGAGAATTAGTGCATTTTGATTACGAATTTGCAATTTTAATGATTTAAAGCACTTGCCCATTTTTTAGTGTCTACAAATGCCCCCTCTTTAAATTGATGTATGAAGAACATTGATTCAAAGAAACTTTTAAGTCCTGATTGCTTTTAGGCCCCGATTGCTTTTAGGCCCTAATTGCTTTTAGGTCCTGATTTACTGATGCTGATATGACATCAATATGATTTGATGCTTCTTGATATGAAATTGATTACTGCTCGATATGATATGCCTCTGATCTGTTTTGATAAAATGATATGTGCTCCACTAATAATAGTTCAAAAATTTTGATGCCTCTGATTGACTAATATTTGATGTCAATTTGATACTCTGATGCCCCCTCATAAATGAAACATATTGATTGCTTGATTTGAAAAATTTAATGTACTTGATTAACTGATTGATTCAATATGTTTTCATTTTTGAAAAACATTAATGATATGATGATCTCAAATAATGATCAATAAAATATTGTTGATTTCTCTGGATGAATGATTGAATGTCCAAGATAGCTAGGTCTGTTGTAGTTAAGTAAACAAGTGATTTGGATATCAAGATAACAGGACCAATGAATGTGATTTGTCAATCTGATAGGATAGAAAAATTGATATGGGATAACTGATAGGTAGGTCACAGATAATTCATTCTCAGGACATAGAGACATGAACAAATGGTACTAGGTTTGATAGAATTGATACTATTGTTCCCGCCTCATGATCAAGAGTTGGGAAACAATAAGTTGATACTGATTGATTGATTGATTGACTGACTGACATAAAATGATTCACTGATATAGAATATTGATATGATTCCCTTGATTTTCAAAACAAGCATATTTCCATAAGTTATACATACGGTCCCTAGCTTCTTGGATATTAGATTTATGGATCTTCCTTCTTGTTGATTTTGTATCATGTTGATGTTTATTGATCAGGACTTGATGTATCACTTTGTTGATATTGTATCTTGCTATACTGATTTGATGGATCATTTGATATTATGAACATTTATATGATGTTATACTTTCCTTGACTCTTTTGATGTGTACATGTGAGATCTCCTTTATATGCAGCTATATGATGTTTGATGATGCATTTACTTTGATTATGTTTATGGATGCAATGTATCTCATGTATGATTGATTTGAATCAAGGATGAAACATTTAATTGAACCCCCCTTTTTTTTAATGTTTTTACTCAAGCTGATTAATTGAACCCCTTTTTCCTTGGAAAAATAACTACAAACATGCACTTAATCTAACATGAAAATGAAATGCAATGCAACTAAGTGTCACTAGATTTTTAGCAAAGAAATTCCATAGAGAAATATTTTCATCATTGAGCATTGTAGGACCATCAAAGAAAGTAAAACCATCACTGACCACATCATGATGATATGAATACCACTTTTTATCACTTTTGGTAACACCTCTTTTGGAAACTAGTACAACCCTCACTAGTTGAATGACCAACTATGGGAGTATGAATACCGGTTTCAACGGATTCAATGTTGCAAACAAACAAAGGTTAACCCTCCAACCTATATGAAAGTCCTCGATGGTTCTTTGATGACCATGTCATTAGATGAATTCACATAAGTTGTTGGATCTCCCTCAAGATAGTCACTCAAAGGAAAGAAAATATCATGTCTCTATCATTGCCAATCTAGTCAAAACATTGTCGCTTAACTAAAAAGATGTGATAAGATTCATTTCAATAAAAATCATCAAAAGAAAGCTTCAAGTGTTTTGCAATGTATCAAGATTTTCAAGTAGAATTTCCAACCATTCTAATCTTTCAAGTGTTGTTAATTTTTAATCCCGAATAGTAAAGTCAATGAAGGTTTAAGGGTCAAGGTGTGGGATCAGAATACTTGGTTGTGAACAATGATAGCCATCAAAGGTTCAACAAAAATCTCTCACTTCTGAAGCTCTGATAATTCTCTCTAATGTGACCAAATGTAGCACTATTGAATCCGCTTAAGTTTAATGCATTGTTGCATGTGAATTGATGTCATTTTTTGAAATCTACTAATTAAGATCCAATGCCCCTAGCTGGATAAGAAAAATGTTGGACTTGGGAAAACTTCCAAAATATTAAAAAAGCTTAGTTTATGCAAGATGTAGCTCAAAGCACTTTATGTAAGACATTACCAGCTCTCGAACAAGATCATATTTATTTACCCCCAACATCTAGAAAATATAGGACATGAATGATGGATTTGCAAGATGATGGATTGGAGATGGAAAGGCCATGATGGATGAAGCATGCGAATGTGACCTGTAGGACCATCTCCTCAAGAGTACCCAAGCTAAGGAAAAATGATATAGCAATGTGAAGCATGTTTTTGGATAATCCATGGAAGCCAATGATGTAGTGCTAGATAGCCTATATGATAACGATCTACTGTCATAAAAATGAGGGATCCAAAAGAGTGGACATGTCAAGAATTTTTTGATAACAAATTTTATACTTTAAGTTCTTCATTTTGGTCAAGACCAAGGATCAATTTGGATAAGATGTGGATAAGATAACACAATCTGAGTAAAGGAGTGATGGATTCTATGAAGGGATGTTTTGGGATTATGGAAAGACTATCCATAAATAATGAAGATGAATTTGGGATAAGCAAGATCATGATAGGGTAACATGGATACAACAAGTACATAAGTTGATGGAAAGAATAATGGATGTCAAGATACTTAATGCTCATGGATGTGTTCAACCTTGTCAAGATGAAGGTGAGAGAGAAAATATGGATGAAACTTGCCCCCAAGTGTGGAGTGCAAGAAGGAGGAATTACGCATCATGCCTATTTACTAGGTTTTCATCATGGTATTTGTTTATCTTTACTTTTGCTACCCAGGTGCCTATTGCTAGGTTTTCACCATGGCATTTCTTTTTTCTTTTTTTTTTCTCTTTTTTTTTTCAATATTTTCCCAACATCAGGATCTTTGGACAATGCTCTTCTGAAAGATATGCTATAATAAACCATGGGTATGGATAGGATGCTCAAAGATATTGATAAGAGGGATGGAAGTATGGAAAGTAAGTATTGGAAAATGAATGTGAGGATAAGAAGAAGGTATGTTGTAGATGGAAATGTTGGCAAGATAAAATTTGACACACACTTTGAAGAGTGGTGGAATGATGGAGGAACAATAGATGAAGGAGGTAAGGATCTTCTTGGGGTAGTGAATTTTGGGATATAGGAACCCAAATCAGACTTGGAAAGTGGAAGATGTTTGGAATGAGATGGAATGGAAGCCTTTGGAAGCTTGAATGCCAATTTTGATTTTTCTTTTGTGTGCAAGTCTTTCAAAAGTGACTTGGGAATCCACATAGTCTTTGATTTTCCTTTCTTTTGTGATTATTTTGAATGCATTTCTTCAATGAGGGATTTAGGAACCCATGTTTTATTTTTCTATTTTTTCTTGGTGGAACTTTGTGGCCTTTTGGATATTTCATTTTTCTTTTCATTCACATGTTGATTAGATGGGACATTGTGATTTTTATACACATATGGATTCTTGGATTTATGATTGTTATGTTGCACATCAAAATTGCTTCCAAAAGACTTAGGAATTGTGGATGAATAGGAATAATATGGAGGGTTCATATGGATTGGTGTTTGGACATTCTTCAAGTATGTGTGCCTTCATTGATCTTGATACATGGTAGGGTAAGTGAATGGATAGCTAGGGATGATAGGAATGGGGAATGGAGGAATATATGGACCTAATACAAATGCAAGGGATGAAGACTTTTGTTTTGGGACATAGGAACCCAAAATGGATTTGGAGGATAATGAATGCATATGGTTGCATTTGAATGGAGGGATATAAGGTGTGAAAGAGATATCAATATCTTTGGAAAGAGCTGCATTGCCCAGGTTCTCATCTTTAAGATTTATCTTTATACAAATAGGCTCATGAATAGCTTTGATAGGAACACATTTGATAGCATCAACTAAAGCTTGAAGGGATTTATTATCATGCAAGGGATTTGGAAGAATGATGGTTTCTTGAGGTGAACATGGAGGAATATGACAGAGAAATGATAGGATACTTTCATCTTGACAAGGATCTTCGAATGGTGTAGAGAGGGTCTTTTTCTCTTGACTTTAAATATGCTCATTGGAAATTGTGGAAGGGATATCTTGATCTTGCTTGGGAAGTGGAGAAAATATGGAACTTGGAAGGGTACTTTGTTCTTGGAATGGAAGGACATCATCTTGGAAGACATGAAAGGATGCAAGGGGATCATCACAAGGTTCTATAGATATGGGACCTTCATTGAATATGGGAGGGGATTGTATATAATCTTGATCTTGATCTTTATCAACATTTGTTTCTTTTCTCTTTGGATTATCCTCTTGACATGGAGCCACTTCTAAGGACAAGGTAGATGTTTAGATATGTGTGGGGGATGTTTGGAAGAATAATTTAAGATCCTTTTGAATGGGTATAATATAAATTGAAGCACATGAAGCTTTGGGGTCCAATATCTTTGAATCATGGAAATGATTTGCAACAAGATGTAAGTTAGCTTGGATTTCTTTTAAAAGAAGCCCTTGAGGGTAGATATAGTCAACGTGAAAAGTGTCATCATTAGGCTCATTCTTTGATGGAGGAATTTTGGATAGTTGTGAAGATTTGTGAGATGAGAAAAAGATGAAAGGAGTACATGCTATGGGAGAAGATGGATGAAGGATGAAAGGATTACTCTTTCTATAGAGAGGTTGTTGCGAAGCTTTGTGAGATGGATGAAGGATGAAAGGATTACTCTTTCTATATAGAGGTTTGTGCATTAGATATTTCTTGAGAGTGATATCTTTCTCTTCATACTCTTTATTATATTGATCACAAATAGGATGATCCTGGAATTTCCTTTGATCCAAGATAGGTTTGTTGCTCTTAAATGCTTATTTTTGTGAGGAAGATGAAGATATGGATGGCCCATCATTATAAAGAAAAGGACACATTGATCTTAATGATGGCTTTTCAAGTGATGTATCCTTTTGTTTTTCCTCATTCTCCCTCAAGGTTGATGTGTCAAAATCATGCGGAAGCTTAGCTCCTGATTGAGCTAACTTCATGAAATGTGCTTCTTTATCCCTATTCATAATTAATCCCATTATTTCCATAAACATGGGATCTTGGATTGCTTCTGAAACTTCTTCTTTAGACACCTCATCATTTTGATTCCGATGGAGATTTTGATAATTATGCTCCATACTAGGATTGATTCATTTCTCAAATAGTTCCATCATTATAAATCTTTTTCAGGAATATGATCTATTTGTTGCACTGATAAGGAGTATCTCCGAAAAGGGTATCCAAAAATGATGTCAAAATCTTTCCAAACCTTTAGGAGATGTTCACCTTTTGCCCTTCTTTGTTTTTGGGCATCACTTGTTAGTGTGTAGGCATGACTTAACAATTAGTACACAATAACTAGAATATTATTAAGTGGCACTCTACAAGTCAGCATGCGGCTTTTTCCTATTGATAGACATTATTTAACTTTTTCCAGGCGTCACTTAAAATGTCACAGGCATGACTTCATTGTTAACAAGTGTCACTTTAAAATTCATAGGTGTAACTTCCCTATGCATAGGTGGCACTTTACATGTCATATGTGTAACTTCATTGTGCATAGGTGGCACTTTGCAGACCAGATTGTAAATTTTAGATTTAAAAAATTATAAGATCAGGTTTATGGAATTTTCTTGTTTGAAAATGGAACAAAATCGTAACACACACATCAAATTTTAATCATGTTCCTAAAACCACACTAAAGTGTATGTTCTTGGTCATTTTTCAGAAGTATTGAACAAGAAAGTATTCCACATAGTCTACCTATAGTCAAATTTGGCTTTTAACATTGTTCGGCTCTATAAGGTAGCTTACTAATATGTCAAAGACTTAATGAATAATCCATTCTAAACTATGCCAAGTTCTTTTTCCCACTAGTGGGATTCCCACACACAAAAGCACGATTTGGCACAATCCCCAAAAGGACTACTAGAGGAAGTGAAGACACTTGCACATAATCTAGTCACTTCCCTTTTAAGGAAAAGTGTATTTTTTTAGAGTGGGTTGGAAAATATCGTGGCTAAGGCAATTGTCTCCCACTTGGGTCGTTCCCTCTCACCATCCTTGTTAAGGCAATTTCTTGGGAGGAAAGCCCTCTAATGTTCTAGCATGTTCATGTAAAGCAAAGAAATAGAGTTAAGAACAAGTTTTTGGGAATTTGTTTCACCTAAAAGGTGAAGAGCATATCCCTAACTTTTCCTTAATTTCTCAAACACAATAAACAATGTTCAATTATTTCACCCACTAACTATAGAGAATTGAGTATTTCTACTCTTTGCTACAAACAAGGGGCTTTGATCTTATGTGCTTGATTCCTCAACCTTTCTTCTTAATCAAAAAGTTCAACACCTTTGGTATTTTGATTCACTAGAAGAAGTGAAGAGCATAGGCCTAAATGCTAAACTTTCCAAACAAAGATAGGTTGTTTTGTAATTACTAGATTTTTTACATGCATCAATGCCATAATTTAAGGGAAAATATTCACTAGTTTGAGGCTTACCTTTCCTTGTAGCTAGCATAAGCTAGGGGCATTTTTGAGTGATTTTTATCATTTTTAGCTTACCTTGGCTATAGCTCCTTTCCAATGTGCTTTCCTCCAACAAAGTTAGTCAACACAAATAGAAACAATGAGGGGAACCAAAATGAATTTGAAGAAGCAAAGTTATGTATTGAATCCTAAAGCCTTTTTTGCAAATTTTGAGGAAAACTTGAACTAAGGAGAAAAAATCCAATTAAGTGATACAAACTTAGTTTTGTAAGCTTCTACAATTTTGAGATAGTTCTCATATACTTGATTTTCTTCTTCTTGTGACTCCTCAAGAACTGATTTGATGTGAGCAAAGTTTTCATTGTTATTTTTCTAGCCAAAGCCTTCCCTTCTTGATTGAATTTTCTCTCTAGCTTTTGAACCTTTCTGTGTTTTCTCATCTGTAGTAAGAAAATATAGACAGAGAGTAAGAAAAACAATAGTTATAGATTTGAATGCAAATTAAAGCAAAAATTAGTAGGTGTCATTATTCAGCTAATACACGTGATTTAAGGATTAGCAGATGTAGCTTTAAAAATAGCATGCGTCACTTTCTAGTGACATAGGCAACATCTAAAGTGCAACAGGCGTAACACTTTAATTACTAAGCGTGAAAAGTAATAAAAATTGCATATGATAAGCTATTTAAAGCAGCAATTAACAAATACTAGGCATCAGTTAAGAGATACTAGGCGTGACAGTTTGTAGTAAATTGTGTCATAAAGTGTGTCACAGGCGGTAAAAGGTAGTGAAAAAGAGGAACTTCTCAAGTCTCAAGCGTCGCTTTACTGTCTCCGGCATAGCAATTTATCTCACAGGCATCATTTAAATGCTAGTACACGTCATTTGACTATTGGTACATGTCATTTGACTACTAGTATGCCTCATTTAATGTTGGTATGCATCATTTGACTGCTAGTACACATCATTTCACTGCTAGCATGCATCATTTAAATGCTGGTACACATCATTTCTCTTGTTTCCTACAAAAATTCATAGAAAAGTGACAACAAAAGTACAAAAATTTGATGAAAATGTTAGAAATGAGGCCTAAAGCCCCACAGTGTGTATTCTATTCACCTTCATGAAATTAGGATTATTAACTATCAATTCAAAGAAAATACAATGCAAATTTAACTAAGAAATGAAACTAACATCCATGACATCTCATGGTTCTCTAATTAGATGTTGTAAGTAGAGCTCTCAGCTTTGTATTCCCTACTAGTGACAATTCTAAGATGAGAAAATATGATGCTACAATGCTTAATCTAGCTCACAATGATCCATTATGCAAATGATAAATTGAAATGCTAATGCTAAATGCTCTCAATTGCTCTCAATTTCTCAAGAAATTGACTATAGTAATGATGCTTTGCAAATGAATTTCTAAGATGATTATTGCTCTCAAAATGCCTCTCATTTATAGTAAATTTCCAAGGGTAGGGGGTAGAGTGAATTAATCATGATTTAGCCTTGGTTGAGTCAAAAACTTTGCAATATTTTTAAATGGGGGGACAATTAAAATGTTTGTCTCAAAGCTTTGGACAAAAGGACAAAATTGAGTGGATGAGATTCAAAGTTGAATTTGTGTGATTGAGATTCAATTCCTTTGAGTGATCCATGTGCTTTGTGTTCTCAATTTTCATTGGTTGCTCAATTTGTTGTTGAAAGAGATTATGATTAATTAAATTCCATCATTTAATTAAATTAGCCATGTAGGGAATATGTTCAATTTGATTTTTGATTAAACAACTATACAATTAATTGATTAAAATCAATTATATAGTATTTTTCACTCCTTTAAGCTTTGATTTAATTATTTAATGTCATCATTTAATTTTTCCTTTGATTTAATAATGTCCATTTTGATGAGAATTAGTGCATTTTGATTACGAATTTCCAATTTTAATGATTTAAAGCACTTGCCCCTTTTTGAGTGTCTACATGGAGAAATCATGATTGAAAAAACCATAAGAGCAATAATGATCATACATCATTCACGAAGCCATTTCTGAAACATGGTAAAGAAGATTCTTCTTCTCAGCCTAATATGGGTGCTAAAGTCAATTATGCCTACTCTGGAAACAATGCGGTCATCAATATGGTTGAACCATGTCTATTTGAGCATTGCAATGTCATAACAATTGTAAGAAGAGATAAAGAAAATCAATCAGTGAATGCAGTTACTTGATCACAAGCTTAGGCGCATCTGCAAGGAAAAATCCTAGATTCATCAAATGTCCCCAAGATGCCTTTCAATCTTTCATCTTCTTCTAAACAGAAGGCTACATCTAAATCTTCAAATCCTAAAGACACGAAACCAAATTAGTACAATATTGTCCAACAACTCAAGCATACAAATGCTAAAATCTCCATGTTTGAGTTACTTTAGATATCTCCAGCTCATAGAGCCATTCTAGACAAAGCTCTTCTTGGATCCAATGTTCCTGACAACCTTGACTTAGATAGATTCCAGGCTATGGTTGGTCATCTAACATCTCCATAGTATATCTCCTTTTCAAAGGAAGATGATAATTCATTAAGTCATCTGCATAGCCAACCCTTGCATATTGAAGTCTTGATCCAAAACTATCATGTTAAACGTGATGGAGGCACTGGTCTCAACATTTGTTCTTACAGCTTGATCACACAATTGGGATTTTCTGGAGCTACCATTGATCCTAAGAAGAAGATAACTATCAAAGCATATGATGAGAAAGAAATATCCTCCAAAGGAACAATTGTATTACCTATCAGAATAGGACCTGTTATCAGAGACACTATATGTCAAGTTCTTGATCTACCTTTGGCTTACAATATCCTGCTAGGGAGACCCTGGATACATGAAATGAAAGCTATTCCTTCTACATACCATCAATATGTGAAATTTCCTTATGAAGGAGAAGAGGTGACAATTCTAGTGGACCTATACACAACTTGCAATGCTTTGAAAGAAAGTGTTGATAAACTTGTTCCTAATAACAAAGAATCTTCCACTAAGCAGATGGATATTGCTTCAACATCCAAAATGGAAGACATTGCTAAAGAAGTCAAAATCAAAGACAATGGTATGGGAGAATACACAATGGAGCCTATTTTATCTCTCATAGCTCTCCCATTGTCCCCTAAGTCTTATGGACAACCTTCTGACAAAGTGAAACCTATAGCTAAAGAATCCTAGGTCATATTCAATGGAAGCTTTGTCATAGAACAAGTATCTAAACAAGAGTTTGAGGAAGATGAAGTTGTGCTTGCATGGTTATACAAGGATGAACCTCAATCCCAATCAGTCCAAAAATGTGACACCACTTCAAGAAAAACTCCTCAGAAGTCATATGGACCAGGGGACAAATTGATCACAAAAATGGGATATACTTGAAAAGGACCTCTAGGAATACAAGGTAAAGCTCTTCTATCACCTCTTGACCATCATGGTTGAACAAACAAGGATACAACAGGTCTAGGATATAACAAGAAGCCTTTCTATCTTAGCAAGAACTCCCCACATGTCTTAGAACAGATTGAGCCACCCACATCAAATCAATTAAAGGAAGAAATAACTGAACAATCTGACAGTGATGATTTTGACACCACCACTGAGGAGCTCATTCCTTATGAGTGCTTTCCTAAAGAAATTAAAGACCTTCTTGAAGTTGAAGATGATCCAGTAAAAAGAATCAATGTAGTAGAAACACAAGAACTTACTATAGACCAAGAGACAGTTGCACCACAAGAACTAGCTGATCTCGAAGGAAATCAAACAGAAAAAGAAGAAGGTGGTAGTTATTCTGAAATAGATTCCCATGAGTATGAATTCAAATCAGAATCTGAGGGTAACCCTTCTTGGGGTATTCATCCTAACTTTAGTCACGTTCTTAAATTTCCTAGAGGTATAGATGAGGAATCAAATGACTATGAATGGGGAGTCATTCCAGAGGAAGATGAGCTTATTACAAAAAAACATGTTGATGTTATTCACCAATATGCACCTAAACCCAACGTAAGTCTAGAGAAAAATGGTGAACTTAATGAGTCCGATCCACCTATGGATGAATTGGACTCCCATAATGATGTTGAGCCTATTCATGAATTGAACATTTTGAGTTGTAATATCACCTTTGAACTTGAAACTCAGGTTAGGACCAATGATGACAGATCCATATCCGTAAACACTATTTACCAATATTTCACCACTTTGACTATCCAACATCCTGAACTTCTTGACCAAACCTCCTTGAATCCTAGCCAAGGTATTTATACCTTTCCAAATGACTATGGTCTTTCTTGCTATCTCAATGCAGTTGAGCCTATGAGCACTTCCATCAGTGAACTGAACGTTAGCATGATGGAGTCGAACATCAAGTATCTTAGTCAAAAGAATAAAAGTAAAAATAAAAAGAAAAGGAGTTCTGAGGGTGAAAACCACTTTGTGGCAATCTCAGAACCTACAAAAGTAAAAATAAAACACATATTCAAAGGTGAAAACCTCTCTAAGGTGCCTAAGGATGAGATATTTGATGTCCTTTTGAGTCATTTACAGGACAGATCTCTAGATCTAATTGAGCCCACTCAATCTATCAAATTGGGAACAACAGAAGAACCATAGTTGATCCATGTAGCACAATCCTTATTAGAAGAAGAAAAACAAAAATTTACAACATTCTTAATAGAAAAGAAGATCAACTTTCAATAATCATTAAATTAAAGATAATTAAGATAATTAGGAATATTGCTAGGAATATTCCCCAATGCAGAATTTAAGATAATCAATTATGATTCGATGATGTTTAGATGTGCCTTAGATTAGGACTTCGATGTTGATTTCATTCGATTTGTAGATGTAGGAGGTTAATGAACTTATAGCCCATTTTTGGGGTATTACATTTTGCCCCTCTTTGAATTACTGTGCGAAGCGCAGTGGTTCAAAGATAGTCTGTGTTTGATAAAGATATGAAACTGATCTTTGAAATTGATAATTGATATGAGACAGAAGCTGATTGATATTGATTTGATATGGAGATAATAGGTCTTGAATGACCAAGGATAATGTTCACTATAGCAGCGATGAACCGATGATTGTGAAAGAGTGTCAAAACACCTGATTCCAAACCTTAGGATTGCTAAGAAGTGAGTGACCAGTTCTAGACTCGATTGTCTTAGCAGAACTAGCAGGTATCACATCTGAATCCTTCAGTTGCTGAAGAACCAAGGAAAGAACACTATGATCCGATGGTTGCAAAAACTGATACAGTTTACAAGATTAGGAGAATACCAGATTGATATGGATCTTGATGAATCTGATATGGCCCAAGTGATGATAGATTTGCCCCGAGCGATGAGGTCTTTTTTGATGAATCAATAACTAGACGTGATTGTTTGTCTTGATTACTGAGGAAAGATTGATAGAATTTGATTTACAGACTTTGAATGATGTGCAATACCATGCCCCCTTAGGGATTAAAATTGAAATCTAACAAGAAAAGTCAGCGTTGAGAGTTTAGAAGCATGTTAATTGATTTAAGAAGTGGTTAAACACGTTCGAGAATGCATTCTACATCATTTGGAGGTCAAGAAGACCAAGTTTGACTAGGTTTGACCATGAGTTGACCATGGTTGACCAAGTTGAAATTTTGATAGTTTGATGGAAGATAATTAGTTAAGTTGAATACTGGATTTTTGTGATGATCAAAGGTCGAATATGCAAGAAGTAGACCGTCCTGGGCCCAAAAATTTTAAATCATGATTTTGACATATTAAATGATCTCAGATTTGAATTTTGATCCCGAAAATGGATTCAAAATGTCGAAATTAGCCAGGTGTACAATTTTTGTGAAAAATTGAGCACTTTTGAAAATTAGGTCAAATGCTATATAAAGGCTTGAAGGGTCATTTTTAATTCATTTCAACCGTTTGACTTTGGAGATCTTGCGGAGCCCTCTGAGCAAGAAAATGGCAGAATAGCGAGATCTGAAGGTTCCTGTGAGTTCACATCGATTCGAGCATAGCCAGAGATACCAGAGACCCCGATAGTATGGACATCCAATAGGTGGACCTCTGTGCCCCTCTGAAAATGCAAATTTTTCGTGTTTCATAGCATTTTAAAATTTTTTCGTATGCGTTTTGCTTTTTAATTTTTGCATGTGTGAAAACTCATACGAGTCCCATACCAGACTTGTACAACATTCCATTTGAAATTTATGTGTCGTTTCAAGTCCACCCAAGTGTCGTATGAGAGGGACCCTTGTGTCATACGACATTTCATCAGGTCCCTCGGAACTCGTATGATCCTGGGTGCAGTGTCGTATGAACATGTATTGTCGTTTGGTCTTCTGTGGAATGTCGTACGACATTTGATGCCAGTCTGGACTATCGTATGAAAAACAGAGTGTTGAAAATTGACTTTTAGGGCCAAGTTTTGACTTTTCTGATGCCTAATGCTGATATCTGACTGGTTGACCTATCTTCTAAAGTACCTGACTGTCCAATTTCTATACTATTAGCCTATTATTGAACCCAATTTCTGATAGAATGCCCTATTTTTGTATGATATAGGTGACATATCCAGATGTACATGTCTGACATTCATACCCAGCTACCCAAAGATTATGTATCGCACTTCCAGACCTAATGAGGGTTCATCTTGCTGCCTGTGGATTTGAGTATTTGATTCATTTACCTGACATTAGGGTAAATCATGGCCTTTTGACTGCCTTGATTGAGAGATTTCATTCGGAGACACAAACGTTTCATTTACCTACTAGAGAGATGACCATGACTCTAGAGGACATCTATAGGATACTGCACATTCCATTTCATAGCAGTCAGCGTCCTGAGTATGTGAGTTCTGGTCAAGGTGGTCTTCATGCCTTTAGGCATTTGTTTGGAGATGATACACAGTTGACGGGGTCCATTTCCAGGGAGACCCTTGTACAGAGATATGGTCAGACACACCGTTTAGAGTGCATTATTACTGGTATGATAGGGGAGCTCATCATGCTAGGCCGTCAGCAGAACAACTTTTTGATGGGATGGGCTCCGATGGTAGCCCTTCTTATGGCCACGCCTACTGAGCTTGCCTGGGGTCAGTGCCTGTTGGCCCACATGTTTTCAGAGATGCATGAGATCGTGTATTAGGATTCCAAGAGCTTTGTTTTAGGAGCTCTTGTATTACAGATATGGGTCTGGGAGCATATCTCAGTATTGAGAATAGTTTTTTAGACACAGCGGCAGCCACAGGAGCCAATGATATATACATATGCTGGTTATGTCACACAGGTCCGTATGGGTCATACCGAGTACTTCTGGTGATGTCTAAATGACATGACTTTTGTTCATTGGAGGCCATATTTGTAGATAGAGGTCTGGCCCACTGCGAGGGAGCAGTATAGTTTTCTTTTTCAGAGTCGAGTACTTATTGGCTGCTCTCCTACTGTTCTCGAGAGATTTTTGATTAGCAGAGTGTGGTGTTAGTATGGATGCAGACAGGATGCCCCATGAGAGTACACTACATATGCTCACATTGTGTGTGAGATCGGTCTCAGATGGACACCAAGGCTCTCCTATTCCTTATGTGTAGAGGAGTATAGTGCTATTATAGGGAGAGATTGGGACTACCGGCCACAGGTTGTCGATGCAGGAGTGACAAACGGATACATTGCATGGCTTGCAGATCATCCCATCCACAGATTCTTAGATCCTATGGAGTTAATACCCTCCATGGAGGAGGCGATGGATGTTACAGGTGTTCCTATGGTACAGGGCCCTAGACCACAGGCAGTGCATCCTACACCACCCAGACAGAGAGTGACAGCTCCATTACAGAGATCATCTAGGCATATGAGGCCTCCTCATCCATCTACTTCTCCCATAGGTACATCCACAGGGTCACATAGATGATCCAGGGGTGAGAGGGGTACTTTGGGTAGTGTCAGTGCGACAGATGAGGTGTTGGCAGGTGAGCAGTTTGTAGGTGGTGATGTAGATCCCACACAGGTAGACACCACTTTTTATTTGGGTGCAGAGGTTAGACGTCGTAAGGCACGTATATCAGATACCATTGGATAGTAGCTAGAGCAACTAGCACAGGATACAGAGATGCCAGCAGCTACCACAGAGCCTACTATTCCTCTCACTTCATCAGAGATGATTAGAAGGCTCAGAGCTTAGGTCTGGGACCTGAAGGTACAGAGTGCCAAATGGGAGGAGAGGTTTCGGGAGGCAGACAGGTAGCGCACTGAGCTTCATGCAGATCTTTTCTCAGAGGTTCAGAGACTACAGACAGAGGTGACCCATCAGACCTCACGGGCTTCCTACTATGTGTCTGCATACTATGCTATTGTTCCTGCTGGGTAGAGAGTACCTACATACTCTGAGTACATGGTAGCCTTAGAGGGAGCTAGGGCACTGAGGGTAGAGGTCATACCAGATGCACCACCACCTCCTCCACCAGATACCAAGGAGCATGCTGAGAGTTGATTCCTATAGTCATGTTTTGATATATTCTATTCTTTTTTATCACTGATATACCATTCTGATTCTGATAGCTTTCCGGAGCTCATTCTTTTGTACATTGTGCTAGTAGTGCACCCCTGACACATTTCAAGATTTTTGATATATATGAGATCGATATTTTGATTGTGACTTCATTTGTACTTGTCATGTTGTGGATTTATGATGATATCATGCTATGCTTATGCTATGATTAGTGTAGAATGTATGTATGGATCGATGCAATGCAATGATTTCTTTCATATGTATGGATGTTATGCAAATGTAATTGATTATGAAAAGATGTATGTATGATTTATGCTTATGCAATGAATGTAATGTAATGTAACAAATGATAATGATATAAGATGTAAATGCAGTGAAACACATGATATGTTTTTGCAGGTTGATGAAGACAAGTACTTAGTCTTATGTCAAAAGGATGTTTAACCGCGGAGGGTTACTACTCGTGGTTTGATGAAGAGACCTTCGAGTGAGACTCAGCTTATGTTAGATGTGAAGAATTGATATGAAGAATTGTTTAAGATTTGAAGTTCATTTACTCATTGTGAGATCATGCAACATGCAAAATGCAAAGAGACATGCAAAAATGAAATGTAACCTAAGACCTAGGACCTAGTCACTGATCATGTGTCGATTTGTTATCATCATTGAACTTTTAGGTAACCGAATAAATCAATACAATGACCACTAGCGATGAAACCATAGACATATGAATATCAATTTGTATGCACAAGAATCAATACAACACCCACTGGTCAACAACCATGGATATATGAATATTGATTTTATTTTCGGAATGTCAGATTAGATATAAGCACCAAGGCACAAACACCAGGATGACCTGAATATCATGTCCATTTTGATATAGCAATTTGTATAAGCATCAAAACATAAATGTCATGATGACATGAATACACCTTGCATTCAAACACATCAAATAGTCAAGAGATCATTCTAAATCCCATGTGAATTACCCGTAGTGACCCTTTATCGTTCACATCCTTAGGTAAGATCACATTCACAATAGGAGAAAGAACTCACTCAAAAAGATAATAGTTAGATCAAACTTCCTTGAATTTTTTGGGTATCAATGGTTGAGGTACGCATGGCCATCCAATTTGAGATAGAGGCTTTTACAGTCGGACACCATTTCAATCCAAAATTTCCAAAGACCTTAGATTTTCACATACAAGCAGAAGACAAAGAAAAGATTATGACCCTAGTCATCACTCTCTAAATCCTATAAAGGACATCATCGAAGAGATCGAAGGGACACAATATGCAAAAATCTCAATGCAAATTAGTAAGCATACAAGGAGATAAAAGCATGTAAAAAGAATAAATTAGTTTTAGTTTGATGTTTGATTGCGTTGTTGTAGATGCAAAATCCTTTCTGGAGACAAGACAGACTTGATTGACTCAAATGAAGCTTCAAAGGACTCTGACTGGATATGATACGTCTAAGATACACTAGAGACCATAGGATATGACATTGATTGCCCCCAAGTTTGAACATTGATAGGATACATACGCTTGAGCTGAGTGGTGTACAGACCGACTTATTGAAAACAGGAATGCGAAAACAAACCGGGAGATATATACAAACTAAAGCAAGACTGAAAGCTGGGAAAGACCAAGATTGCACTGATAGATGGAGCATTTTGAAACAAGTGGTGCCCGTTTGCCGGGTTTTCACCATCTTGGTAGAGATTCTATTTTTGCTACCAAGGCGCCTGTTTCCAAGTTTTCACCAAGGCACCTTTTTTTATTTTTTTGTACTTTTGATATTTTTTTATTTTTTTGTGAATCATCAAGGCACCTATTGCTAGGTTTTCACCAAGATGTTAATTATTTTAGGACATTTTCTAATTTTTAAGATTTTTTTAGGACATTTTACCATAGACTGAATGCCTTAGGCATAGAATTTCTTCAGATGGAGAATGTTGATTGGATCTCAGAGCTATTCTTCTTCAGTCATTGAGAGTTGCTAGGCACCACAGCCAAAAGTAGTAGTGATTACAAAGGGACCCAGCCAGTTGGGTTCAAACTTCCCCTTGCATTCTCGATGGGATTGATTTTTAGGATTTTCTCTCAAGACTAGATCACCAACCTAAAATTTTTTGTGTCTGACTTTCTTGTTGTAGCCTCTAGACATTCTCTTCTGATATACTCTGAGATGATCATATGCTACTTGTCTGCGCTCATCTAGTAATTCAAGTTCTTGCAACCTAGACACTTTGTAGTCATCATTAGTTACTAGACCATGCATTCTAATTCTTAGTGATGGGATTTCAACCTCAATAGGCAGTACCGCTTTAGACCCATAAAGTAAAGAAAAAGGTGTAGCCCCAGTGGGAGTTCTGATACTTGATCTGATACTTGTTCTGATATTTGTTCTAATAGGAGTTCTGATACTTGTTCTTATACTGGTTCTGATACTTGGTATATTTGATAGCATCTTTTTTTCATTTGCAAACTCCCAAACAAGATCATATCATCCAATCCCAATGTCTAGCAAGGTGTAGAACAAGAGGGATTGTCAAGCTGGTGAAAGAGATGGAAGACAAGAGAATGAAGGAGAATGAAGGGAAGAAATCCTCAAGGGAAAAATCCTCAAGAATACTCAAGCTAGGAAAAAATTGTCATGTAAAGCGCAGTTGGACAAGCAATGAAAGGCTAGCATAGGATAAGTCACAAAAGTGTAATGTCAAAGAAGGACAGGATGTAGTCCAAAGGAGTAGACATGCCAAGAGGCTTCATAGCATCGTGTTTTACTCTTTCTTTCTTAGATCAAGACCAAAGGGGAAAAGGATAGAGAAAGGCTATAATGAATGGAGGAAGATAGACATGAAGGCTAAACAGGGAGGGAATGAAAGAAATATCATCATAAGATAGCTCGCAAGATAGCCAAATGTTCGTGTATAGATCAACATTGTCAAGATCAAAGAGAGAAGATGGAATGGATGAAATATGTAGAAGAACTACGCATGATGCCTGATTGCCAAGTTTTCATCATGGTACTTATCCAAGGTGCCACAAGGGATTGGTTTTCACCATAAGATGAATTTATTTCTCTTTACTTTTGCTACCAAGGTGCCTGTTTTCAGGTTTTCATCAAGGCACATTTTCAATATTTTTTTTTTCTCTTTTTTTGGAAGAAGGCAAGCTTTTTAGATAATGATCCTTGAAAGGATAAACCATGATATGCCAAGGATTCAAAATGATATGCTCAAAGATGTTGATAGAAAAAAGAAGATGGAAGAGAAAAATGGAGGATAAGGTTTTATGTAAAGCAAGTGAGGTTGGAAGATAGGAGGAATAGGCAAATGAGGAAAAAGGATAGAAGGTAGAAGGTAAAAGGATAATGAATGGAAGGATTGTAAAAAGGTAGGTGGAAAGGAAGGCAAGATCAACATTAACACACATCTTGGAGGGTGGTGAGAGGATGGAGGAAACATGAATGAAGGAATACGAGAAAGAATATGGAGAATGTTTAGCAGAGGTTGCGGTTCAGGCGTATGGAATGGAAGAATTTTTTTGGAAAAATATGAGGCGGAAGCCTTTGGAAGCTTGAATGTCAATTTCAATTTTTTCTCAACCCCAGACTCTTTCAAGAGGGACTTTGGAATCCATATAGTCGTAGGCTTTTTATTTCCTTTTGATGATCTAGAGAGAATATCTTCAATGATGGATTTTGGAACCCATACTTGTCTTGTAGTTTTTTTCTTAGATATCTCTTTTGACTTTATGTTTCCATGTCTATGAGAGGAGACATGGTGATCTTCATTTTTTAATGAATTCTTGTATTGCTTCTTTTTCTTATATTGAACATTCAAGTTACTTCCAAAAGAATTGGGACTTGTGGAAAAAGGAGGATATGACTGGTTTAGATGGGTGGGTGGATGAAAAGGATTCAAGGGTATGCATCTATGTTGATCTTGAGGAAAGATGGGAGATGGAGGGATGTAAGGACCCAAGATGGATGGTGAATTAGGAGAGTTAGGAGGGGAAAGTGAAGGAACATAAGGACCCAAGATGGAAGGCAGATGTGAAGCTCTTAGTAGTGGTGGAAGAGGTCCAAGGATGGACATGGAAGATACAAAAGGATAATCAATAAGTTCATCAGCATCTATATGACAACCAAGGATATCAACATCTTTAAAGTGAGCTTTAGAATTTTCAATAGAATCATGGACATCTTGAATATGAGTACCTTCTTTGATAGGATTTTTCAAAGCTTGCAGAGACTTAGAAAGAGTAGAAAGTGGAAGCAAACATGAAGTGGTAGAATAAGATGGAAGATTTTGATCTTGACAAGGATTTTTGGATAGCGTAAGCACATAATTTTTCTCTTGATTTTCAATAGGCTTAACATTGGAAGTAACAACACCATTTTTACCAACCCTAATGGAAGTGTCATCTTTAGAAATTGGAAATGGGGTAAGGTTATTTTGATTGTCAATAAGCTCAACAGTATAAGTAGTAGCTTGATCTTGCTTAGGAGAAGACTTAAGACATCGTAGAATGCATGAAAAAGGGTGTGCAGGATCAAAAGAACCCTGAGGTGGATAAGAGACACCATGAAAAGGATTGGATGACATGGAGGGTTCTTGATCTTGATCTTTCTTTATGTTCTTTTCTTCATCATTTTTAGAGTCCTCTTGACATAGAGCCACTTCTAAGGACAATGAAGCATGTTGGGATTGTATGGATGACTTTGGAAGAGATGGTGGAGGACTAGCTGAAGTAGGCATTATAGCATATGAAGGCTTAGGCTCTTTAGGTTTCTCATTATTGAAAGTATTTTTAGCCAAGTGAAGGTTAGCTTGAGTTTCTTTAAGAGGTAGCCCTGGAGGATAACTATAGGGAACCGCATGAAAAGTATCAGGCCTTGTGTCGGATGAAAGTTCTGTGAAAGATTTGAAAGACTCAGAAGCTTTAGGAAATGTATGGGTATTGGAGAAAGTAGGGGATGGAAGGGAACCATCACAAGACAAAGGTCCAACATTAACATGATCTTGCTTGAGAGTGTAATCTTTATTTTCAGCCTGAGAGTTCTTAGAGGAGAGATCCTTATAGTATTGACGTTTCAAATCAGCACGGTACATTTTATATTCCTCAATAGAAGTAGATGTATCATCTAGATATTGTCCACAAAAGCTATCAAAGTCTCTTTCAAAATTAGAATCATATGGATCACCATCACAATCTATCCAATGTGACGGCCCATTTGTAGTAAGTAGGAACACATGACGAGGAGGACTCTTAGGAACAAAGGTGTTATAGGTATCATTACATTGTCTATCGTCATAGTCATCATAGTCTCCAAAGCTGGATGTGTCACTCTCCGTGGAAGAGGTATCATAAGGGTTATCACATTGCTCAAATTATTTTCAGGGGCATGGTGACATGTACAAGTCTTTATCAAATGAAAAAGGGCATAGAGCTTCCATGGAGAACTCTTTAGGTTCCTTTTCTTTCTTAAGATTGTTAAGTTCAACTTGCATAGCTTGCAGCTGCTTCATCATAGTGGTGATTAAAATTTCTTCCTCATGTGTACTGATTCTTTGAGACATGTATACTGATTTTCAATGGCTACTGCTCTATTCTTGACACAGTGACTTGTATGACAGATTTTGGAACTAGGCTGAAAAAGCTGGGTATCTGGTAATTCTGACAACTTTCTGACACTTTTTTTAAATTTTCCCAAACGACACTTTGCATACTCATATGACAGTGGGTATGCTATGAAATGACAGTTGCAAAAATCGTACAACAGTTGGGTAGCAATGAAATGATAGTTGAAAAACTCGTACAACAGTTGGGTAGCAATGAAACAACAGTTGAAAATCTCATACGACAGTTGCAAGATTTTGACTTTGAGAATTTGCTGGCATGGAAACTCATACGACACTGGGTACTCAATCATACGATAGATGGGTTGTAATGAAATGACAATTGGAAAAACTCGTATGACTTTTAACTTCCTGAAATGATTTTTAACTCTAGAAAGGATTTTACGTCAATTTTTGCAAAATTTTGAGTTTACAGATTCGGATTGTTTGCAAATTTCAATGTCAAGATTTGAGGATTGTAACAGATTTGTTCATTTTCAGTAACTGGATAGATAAAAAAGAATGCAAAATAGCAAGCATGTGATTTCAAGCATGTCTGAAAATAATGAACAAGGGCAAAATCAACCTTGCGCATGAACAATCAAGTGACTTATTCATTCTAATCCTCAGAAGTGCTAATTGTTTATGTTCCAAAAATGGTTTTCAATAACGCACATATACCCTATAAAATAAAAATTTGTCCTCGCTAGGGTTTTTAGTAATGGTTTGACTCTACAACTTTTATGATCCAAAGGGGTGAACTCTAATCCTGATACACCAGGGTTTTGACACAGTCCGAGAACTTAATCTTCAGGAGCTTCTAGGGAGATCTGACAACCCAACAATGAACCATACCCGTGGAGATTTCTTCCATAAGGATATTTATATAGCGGCTATCACTACCACAATGAAAATGGCTATTACTGCTTGAGGTTCTGTCAACATGGTTTTCCCTGTGAAGGGATTGTCCGCTACAGTTAATCCTCTCTAAAGGTGACTCACAATAGTATACCACAAGGGGACTTGGCTCCAGATCTAAGGTTTTTGACACCTTTTCACTTTTAACCCAAACAAAGCAAGCAGATTAATCTGACATGCTAAGACAAAATTTTGCTTCACCAAGGTCTATGATGCCAACTCCACATGATCTATCAACCTCTCCAGGGAGAGAATGTATCAATCAATAAGAGAAGGCACACTAACCAATTTTGATTCACCAAAGCTCATGATGTCAACCCCATGTGATCTATCAACCTCTCCTGGGAGAGAATGTATCGATCAATAAGAGAAGACACACTAACCAAGTTGAATGTGAAACACACTAAGTATCCTCCCTACCTACAAGGTTTCTGTCATCAAGAAAGATTTCACTGGGAATCCAATCTCTCAAGAATCACGAATAGTGTTCATAGGGCCTAATTACTATGTGAGCACAGATGTATTCCCGAAAGCAAATCTATCCAAAAGTACCCAAAAAGTAGAAAGAGGAACACTTAACGCTTAAAGCGAATATGAGATGAGTCCACAAGGTGGAACACTTAACACCTCACACAAGCTGAAAATGAGTTCCCAACTTAAAAAACAAGTGAGTTCCTAAAAGCGCAAAAGGGTTTCCTGGTGGAACACTTAACGCTTCTCTCCTGTAGACCCCTCCCCTTTATGGCACTGAGATTGCAACCATGGGGCGGAATGAGGGGCTGACGGATTAGTGAGTCCAATAACCCAAGATAGCAATCAAGATCAATCATAAGTAATTTAAGACTGCTAATAAATACTTAAGGTGTCACAACCTAGTATCAATTATGCAAGTGTGTAAAACAAAAGCATGAAAAGAATCACCCAAGCTAGACACACGAGAGATTTATTTTAAGCCCAAATTGAAATATTATCAGCACAAGTGGAATACCTGAGATCCTCACAATGCACTTAGTAGATTTTTACCTGATTTTAGCAAACTTTATACTTTTTTTCAATCAAAACCAGCAAGAGTCAATCAAAAATAGAGAATTCCAACTGTTAAGATTAGCTGTTAGTCAAAATCCAAAAATCAAATCTGACAAACTGCCCTGAAAAATAAAATGACAGTTAAAACCTGATGCCGAAACTCGTACGACAGTGGGTCTGTTACCAGATGACAGTCTGAAACTTGTACGACAGTGGGTATGCTCCTAGACAATAGAATGGAAACTTGTACAACATTGGGTGTCTGATGAAATGACAATCTAGCTTCTAAATGATAGTGGGTGCCTGATGAAATGATACTTGGTCAACTATCGTATGACAGCAGGCTCAAACTCATATGACTTTTGTCAGAAAATAATACGAAGATTGTACAAACAAAAAATAAAAATCATATTTTTGCATAGAAACTGAGGATAAAAAGATAGAAATTGATAGAATTGAATTGGAAACCTGTTTCAGGGCCCCACGGTGGGTGCCAAAAATGGGTGTGTGAAAATTGTACCTGATCTGTAGACACAACACTTCAGTAAAACATTAGAGGTTAGCAAAAATCAAAATCATGCAAAATTGAAATCTAATTTAACCAAGCAATTTACTACCTTCTAGTAGGTGTGAGATTGATGTTCTCAGATTGTAATTGAGATCAGTGACCTAGACGACACCTAAATGAAGGATTTGAATGCAATTGATCTAGATATGAATTGAATGCAATTAAGCTATTTTTTTGGATTTTCTATGCAATAAGAATGATAAAAACTTGATATGAAATCTAATCTATATGAAATTGATCTACTAAAATGATCTAACAATGATATGAAAAAGAATCTAAATGAATGTAAAAAAAACAAATTGATCTCACAATAGCCTTGATTCGCAATAAGCTTTGATTCTCCCAATTCCAATTCTCCAACGTGATTGTGTAAAAATATGAGATGATGTGGATGCAAATTTGAGAGATGAATTATGAAGAGTTGAGCCTTAATTTATAGAAATCCAGGGCTTTGGAGGTGCATGGAAGAAAGCCATAAATCACTCAAATAACTCAACTTGATTTTTGAGTTATCTGATAATAAAGATAATTTAATTCACAAAAATATGCAAATCGTGCAAAAATAGCTTTTTAACTCAAATTAGAGTTTAGATCAGCTTTTTGAACTCCAAAAGGATGTTGAGTTCTAAAAAGTCAACACTTTGCATTGATTTTTTAATTTGGAGTTTAACTATTTCTTTGATTGTGCACATGGATAATTATGAATTAATAAATAAATAAAGTGATTTATGCTCAACTTAACTGATTTTTGAAAATAAATAATTGATTTATGGGTTAATCAATTATTTAATCAAACTTTTATTAAAAACTATATTATTAAATAATGATAACTTGCTTTAATTAATTAAATAAGAATTTAATCAATTATTCATAAGATATTAGATTTATTGTCAAAATTAAATAATACAATTAATAATAGATAGAATTAAATTTAATTACATAATTAAGTGGCAAGATATTAAATCTAATTAATTAAATATGAAAATATTCAATTAATCAAACTTAGGATAAATGTGATTTATCGCCAAATAATCATTAAATTAAAGATAATTAAGATAATTAGGAATATTGCTAGGAATATTCCCCGATGCAGAATTTAAGATAGTCAATTATGATTCGATGATGTTTAGATGTGCCTTAGATTAGGACTTCGATGTTGATTTCATTTGATTTGTAGATGTAGGAGGTTAATGAACTTATAGCCCATTTTTGGGGTATTACATTTCTAAACTAGATAAATCAATCATGAGTGTGCACAAATTTCAGAGATGTAAACAAAGCATGCCCTAAGGATGATTTTTCATTACCTAATATTGATATGATAGTGGACATGACTGCGGGTTTTGAAATGTATTCTTTAATGAATGGTTTTTTTGGATACAACCAAATAAAAATTGCTCTAGAAGATCAAGAGAAAACTGCTTTCACATGTGCATGGGGTAATTTTTGTTGTAATGTCATGCCATTTGGGCTTAAGAATGCTGGTGCTACATATCAAAGAGCTATGACATACATCTTTCATGACATGAAGCATCAAACTATGGAGGATTATGTTGATGATACTTTAGCAAAATCTATGATAAGATCTGAACATCTAAATGAGTACTTGAGGAAAATACTAGATAGAATGGAGAAGTTTAGTCCCAGATTAAACCCTAAGAAGTGTGCTTTTAGTGTCACTTTTGGAAAGCTCTTAGGCTACATAGTTTCAAAGAAAGGCATTGAATTTGATCCAGCTAAAGTTAAAGCTATCATGGAGATGCACCCTCCCAAGCATATCAGTCAAATGAGAACATTACAAGGGAGAGTACAATCTATTAGACGCTTCATATCTCAACTAGCTGACATATCACAACCTTTCACAAAGACATTACATAAAGGTGTGACCTTTGCATGGAATGAGGAATGTGAAAATAATTTCAACCATATCAAGAAATATCTATCAAATCCTCCTATTTTGATGCCTCCTATACAAGGGAAGCCATTGATCTTATGTCTCTGCTACAAATACATCACTGGGGGCATTGCTAGCACAACATGATGAGAATAAAAAGGAAAGAGCTATATACTATATCAGTAGGACATTGGTAGCGTATGAGAAGAAGTATTCAATGATTGAGAAAGCTTGTCTAGTTGTGATCTTTGCATCATATAAATTGAGACATTACATGTTAGCTCATACCACACATTTGGTAGCTAAGATTGATCCACCAAAGTACCAACTAAGAAAAGTTGCCCTCATAGGTAGACTAGCTAAATGGGTGATGTTATTAAGTGAATTTGACATTGAATATGTTGAAAGAAAAGCTATCAAAGGATAGGTAATTATTCATCAATTAGCTGACGCACCATTGTTTGATGATACACCAATGCAAATGGAATTGCCATATTCCTCTATCATGAACCTGTCTTCTAGATCATGGAAGTTATTCTTTGATGGCTCCTATACATAGAATAGATCTAGAGCAGGCATATTATTCATCACACCTCAAGGATACTCAATCCCTAAAGAATTCAGAATCAAGTTTCCTTGCACAAACAATATTTTTGAATATGAAGCCCTTCTTAATGGCATGAAGATAACAATTGAGTGGAGAGTAACAGAACTACACATTCATGGAGACTCACAACTTGTAATACATCAAGTCAATGATGTGTATCAAATGATAGATGGAAAGTTGATCCCATACAAGAGAATGGTAGATGATCTAAAGAAATATTTCATATCTATCACATTTGAGAAAATACCTAGAACAGAGAACAAGGCTGTCGATGCTATGGCAATGCTATCTACTTTACTACAGCAGCCTAAACATGAGCTACGCTATGAGTTCCTGGTGGAAGCACTATCTTATCCTGCATATGATTCCCCCAAAACCCACATGATCTTCATTGTTGTTGGTCATGATTCATCCTGATACAAAAACCTTTTCTCCTATCTCCAAGACCAAATCATTCCTGATGCCTTTAACCGCCATGAGAAATGATACCTTATCCAAAACGCACCCCGGTATGCCTGTAGACTAGGCTATCTGAATCTATTTTAAAAAGGCTAAGACAAGCAAACATTAGGTTTTAATCTAACATTATATCAATTCAAAAACAAAAAATGTCTAAGCTAAGCCACCTCAGATAGAGCTTAAACAGGTGCACCCAAGCACTATTTGATTTGCTCTTGCTTAGGGGATGTGGGTGTGCTCTTTAAGCACTTGGAGAATATTCTAATGCATACTAAGATGGATTGAGATCCATGAAAACCCCATAAATGACACAAAATAGGTATAGAACACCTGATTTGCCCCTAAGGCCTCAAGGATCTAAATGATGTTAAAATGAAGATTAAGCTACATGATATTTATGCTAAGATTGATTTTAGACCAAATGAGATGTGGTATGATGCTATATGCTATGCAAAACAATGAAAGAAACTATGTTAATCCATTATTGCTAAGCTATGATGTACTAGAAAGCTTAAAGAAAACAATGAAATCTAACAATTAGGATTGATTATGCTAAGGCTAGAAGTAAAAGAGCATGATAACAATGCATGAGAATGAAAGACTAAGCTAATGAATTTCTCTTGGAAGAGGGAGTATTTATAGGATTTCCTAAGGGCTTGGGTTAGGAAGAAAGGTTAGAGTTTGGGGTAAGGTTAGGGTCTTGAGTCAAGGGGATAAGGATGAAGACTTTCTAGAAGAGTCTAGGCTTTGGATGAGGATAAAAACTTTCTAGAAAAGTCTAGGCTTTCTAGGGATAAATATAGAATTTAAGAAATAAATAAAGTTTTATTTATCTCAAAGGCTTTAATGAGTTTGAGGCTCATTAGGGGTAGGGTTTGACTAGGAGTCAAAGGGATAAGGATGAAGACTTTCTAGAAGAGTCTAGGCTTTGGATGAGGATAAAATTTTTTTAGAAAAGTCTAGGCTTTCTAAGAATAAATATGAAATTTAGGAAATAAATAAAGTTTTATTTATCTCAAAGGCTTTAATGAGTTTGAGGCTCATTAGGGGTAGGGTTTGACTAGGAGTCAAAGGAGATTTAGATTAGCTTAGGGAAAATAGGTAATTTCCCCTAAATGGGTTTAGGGAAGGATTAGGAAAGTTCTAGAAGAGTCTAGAGTTTTCCTAGGGTAAATTAGGAATTGAGGATTAATATTTAATCTTAATTAAATATTTTTGAGTTGGGATTAGGATTAGGAAATGATGGGATTAGCCTTTAATCGAAATTAAAGAAAGATAAGAAGATTCTGGAAGAGGTTAGTGGTCTTAAGAAAATTGGCCAAGTTTTGTGCAAAAAATAAATAAATTATTTATTTTGGGATTTTTGGTCAATTTATTAATTAAAATAATTAATAAATAGGGAAATAATGTTTAAATAAGATTTAAACATTTTTGGGAGGGATTTCTTAATTAAATATTTTTAATTAAGATAAAGGGATTTAATGACATAAAAATTAATTAATTAATTAACAAATGATGATGTCATCAGAGATTTTTCAAAAAATAAAAATACTTTATTTTCTAAAGGATTTTTAGGTGTCTACATTTTGCCCCTCTTTGATGCGATGCCGCAAGTGGCATGGTGTCAAAGACAAGAAAATAAGATGCCCAAAGCTAGAATTTAGAGGAATGATGGGTTGTGCCCCCTTGAGAAAATAACGCAAGGAGTAAACGTTGTGAAATTTTTTTGAAAGGAAACAGAGAAAGAAGGACTAAGGAAGCAGGGGAGATAAATTACCAAGCTTCCAAGAGCAAAGATGGGTGAATGCAAGATGAGATGGAATGCAAAATGCAGGATGTAGCTATATGAGGATGCAAGATTAATATATATGATGCAAGATGCAGGGGATTTGGGGAAGCTCCAAGTGCAAATGTGGAGAGCACAACCTAGTTTAATATAGCAATGCTAGAGACCTGCCAAGGATACTGGGATCATGAGGCCTTGTCACCAGCGTTGCATAGGACTGACGCTAAAAAGACACGCAGGGTTGCCCCAACATCACGCATGATCCTAAGAAGGAGGCATGGTAGAAAAGATGCTGGAGAAACCACAAACACACGACTGACCCACAAGCAGAAGCAAAAGATCAAAAGAACTTGCCCCAAATTATCCTCAATCGCAGCGCACCATGATATAAAGGATCATGGCAACTTTGAGGAGAGAACAACAAGAAGCCATAAAAGATTAACAAGACCCAAAGGACAAAATCCAAGGTCAAAATGATAACTTCAAAAGACAACCTTTGCCAAGGAGAGAGATTTGATTCAATTGATGGTGGGAAGATTGGTTTGAACATGTGGAAGGATACATCGACATGGACTTGGTGTGCTTGGTGGAAGATTAGGTCAGACAGGAAGGATACAACTAAGGGGACCCATGATTAGGCTTAGGTCAGACAAAATAGAAGCATACATCTGTGTGGACTCTATGCTAATGGGGAGAATGTTGTGTTGCTGACTGGCAAATGATGCGGTTCAAAGATAGTCACGATGATCAAGGATAGTCGACAATTGATATTACTAAAGTACAAGGCTGGGTAGGATAAGATTTTTGATCAAATGTTACTACAGGACTGATGAGGACTATGTACAACAAGACACGAGGATATTTACAATGGCTATGTATAGAAGCTGAGGATTAGGATGTACAAAGAACCTGGGGATGAAGCTGAAAACTCCAAAGATATGCAAGATGATGCCCCAGTTGGGCTGGAAGGCCAAGATGGACTGGTGATGGATGATGTGTCCTGAAATGACATGGATTTGGGAAGGACATATCCCAATGATGATGATTGGATTGTGATCAAGGCTTGCTACAAGACTAAGAACAAGACTAAGGATTTGGATTGGATGGATTGGCTTGATCTTAGATGTTGGATAGCTAGAGGATGTGGAGAGGATTGGAGGATGTTGGGAGATTGCTAGCAATAGTTGGATATGGATGGATGGAATTGGATTGCATGAAAGGTAGCCTATAGCTAGATACCAATGACAAGGGAAGATACTAGGTGATGGAAAGATGGAGGAAATGCTTAGGATGAGGATGATGGAACTGCTAGGAGATTTGGATGGAGGAAGATTTGGATTTGGATGGAAGAATGCTTGAGGATTGGCAAGAGGAATGCTTGGGGAGATTGGATGGTGGATTTGCTTAAGAATTTGGGAGATGGAAGATTTTGGATGAAAGATAGTCTCCAAGGAATATGTCACCAAGGAATAAGATGCCCCCTGCTTAGGATAGTTCATGTATTTTCAGAGGAATGGGGTATGCTTGGATGGAAGATATGTTGACAAGAGGATGAGGAAGGTAGATGGAAGCTATGATGAATGGATTGGATAGAGGATATGTAGCTAAAAGGTGTGATGGATGCCAAGAAGGTTTCCAAAAGCATGTATACCTGGTAGTCATTGTTTTGTCATCAAGATCCAAAGGAGGATGAAGGAGGTGAGAGACAAATGGGATGGAGGAGATGTTGGATAAGAGGTGATAGAAGGGAATGGCCCCCAACTGTAGAAAGGAGTTGGGGGGACCTACGCATGATGCCTATTTGCCAGGTTTTCACCATGGTACTTGTCCAAGGTGCTTGAATTGCCAAGTTTTCACCATAGGACGAATATTTTTCTCTTTTCTTTTTTTGATACTTTTCTCTTGATTTTTTCCAATTTTTATGGATTTTCTAAATATGTAGGATCTGGTTCAGGCATAGAACCTCTTCAGATGTATGATGTTGATTGGATCATTCAAAGGCTCACCTTCTGGTGTAGATAACTGATAAGCTCCAGATTTGAAGCATGATGTGACAACATAGGGGCCTAACCAAGTAGGCTCAAACTTGCCTTTCTTTTCTCTGTTTGCTTGGACTTTTTGATTTTCTTTAAGGACCATGTCACCAACCTGAAATTGTCTGGGATGGACCTTCTTATTATAACTCCTTTTGAGTCAATTCTGGTATGCAACCAGGTGATCATAGGCTTGTTGTCTCTTTTCATCTAATAGGTCTAGCTATGTGAGATGGGCCACACGATAGTCTTCATCAATGGTGTAGTTCTTCATGGAGACTCACAATGATGGGAGCTCGACCTCGATCGGCAGAATGACTTCGGCACCATATACAAGGGAATATGGGGTGGTGCCTATGGGAGTATGATAAGAAGTATGATAGGCCCAAAGGGTGGGATTAATTTGGAGGTGCCAGTCACGACCAGAATCATTGACAACCTTCTTGAGATTTTCAAGATAGTTTTATTGGTTGCCTCAGCTTGGCCATTTCCTTGAGGAAAATATGGACTGGAGAAATGGTGATGGATGTGGAGTCTAGCACATAGATCATCCACATGATGGTTTTCAAAAGGTGTGCCATGGTCAGTCAAGATGGTAGATGGTATGCCAAAGTGATAAATGATGTGGTAAAGGATGAACTTGGATATTTGGATGCTAGTAGTTAGGGTGAGTGGAATCACTTCAACCCATTTCATGAAGTACTCTATGGCAGTTATTATGTAATTGTGTCCATCTGAGGAAAGGGGAGTGATTAAGCTGACAAGGTCAAAGCCCCAACATGAAAATGGCCAAGGTGGTGCAATGGGCTTCAAGTCTTGTGCTGGTGCATGAATCAAATTTGCATGCTGCTGACATGGTAAACATTTTCTAACAAACTTGCAAGCATCATGTTCCATGGTGGGCCAATAATACCCAGCTCGAAGCAACTGCTTAGCTAAAACCATGCCACTCGTGTGGGCACCACAAATTCCAGCGTGGACCTCTTGTAAAGCCAGGATGGCCTCATTCGAATCTAAACACCTAGAAAGGATGTTGTGATATCCTCGACGATAAAGGGTGTCAGCTACAAGAGTGTAGTGGGAAGCTCTGCGAATAAGGTTTTGGCGTTGGTTATTGGTGAGATGGGGAGATATGATACCATTCTTTAGATATGCATGGATGTCATGGTACCATGGGGACTGGGGACCAACCAAGACACACACCATTTTTGCATCAGTGTTCTCATAAGCTGGTGTATGTAGCTACTCAACTAAGAATTCATACTATGATGCGTCACGTAGGATTTCTAACAAGGACCCAATAGTTTCCATTGCGTCTGCTACTTTATTTAGAAGTCTGGGTATCTGTGTGAATTGTAGATTCAGGAAATGCTCTTTCAATATATCTATGAGTTCTTTGTAAGGTAGCAGCTTGTCATCCTTTGTCTAATATTCATCTAGGACTTGCTTGATAATCAGCTGTGAATCTTTGAACACTTGCAGTTCTATGATATTCCATTGAATGGCTGTTTTGAGACCTAAGATGAGTTCCTCATATTCTGCAATGTTGTTGGTACATGAAAATCCCAATTTGAATGACTTTGGGATGTAGTCACCTTGAGGTGTGATGAATAAGATTTCTGCCCCTGATCCATGTGATGTGTAGGAGCCATCAAAGTATAGTTTCCACATGGGCTGCTCTTCGATCATACATAAGTGTTCATTAGGGAATTCCATGATTAGTGGATAAGCATCCACCAGTGGTGCTTCTACTAGCTGATCGGCAATGATTTTCCCTTTGATTGCTTTCTGATCTATGTACTGGATGTCAAACTCACTGAGTATCATGACCCATTTTTCCATATGGCCTATGAGAGTTGTCTTTGATAGTAGATATTTGAGGGGGTCCACTTTTGAAATGATCCTGATTGTGTGACTAAGCATGTAATGTCTAAGCTTTTGAGTGGCAAAAACCACTGCAAGGCATGCTTTTTCCATGGGTGAGTAATTAAGCTCATAGCCGACAAGAGTTTGACTAATGTAGTAGATGGCTCTCTCTTTTTTTTCATCATCATGCTAAGCTAGGAGTGCCCCCAGTGTTGTAGTGGTTGCTAAGATGTAGAGTATGAGAGGGCATCCTAGAACTAGTGGCACTAGGATTGGAGAATTGGCTAGATACTCCTTGAGCTTATCAAAGCTTCTCTGACATATGGGATCCCACTTGAAGCTTGTGTCTTTGCATAAAAGATGCCTGAAAGGTTGACACTTGTCTACTAGTTGAGAAATGAACTGACGCACTGATTGAAGCTTTCCTTGTAGGCTTCTGAGTTGTCTGAGTGTTCTTGGGGGAGGCATTTCTGTTATTGCTTTGACCTTTTTAGGGTCAATCTCTATGCCTCGTTGTGATACTTTGAAACCTAGGAACTTTCCAGATGTAACACCAAAGACACATTTCTTTGGATTGAGCCATAACCCATAGTGCTGCAGGTGATCAAACACACTCTCAAGAATGTCAATGTGTTCATGGTGAGTTTTTGATTTTGCAAAAATATCATCCACATAGTCCTCTAGGATCTTGTGAATCGTGTCATGGAAGATTGCTATCATCGCTCTCTGATATGTGGCTCCTACATTCTTTAGACCAAAGGGCATCATGTTATAGAAAAAGGTACCCCATGGAGTGGTGAACGCTATTTTGTGTTGGTCTTCTACTACTATATGAATCTAACTATATCTAGAGAAACCATCCATTAGTGACAACATTTCATGGCCCGCTGTAAGATCTATGATCATGTCTATGTTAGGTAGAGGGAAATCATCTTTAGGACATGCTTTGTTTAGGTCCCTAAAATCTATATAAATTCAGATGTCACCAAAAGGCTTTGTGACAGGTACCATGTTGGAGATCCAATCTGAGTAATCTATAGCTCTAATAATCTTTGCATCCAGGAGCTTTTCTAGTTTTGATTTTACCAATAGAGCTACTTTGGGATGCATTTTGCGTAGCTTCTGCTTTACTGGCTTAACATTGGGGTCCACAGCTAGATGATGAACAACAAGTTTAGGATCTAGTCTAGGCATGTGTGCTTATGACCATGCAAAGTTCATAGTAGCTTCTTGAAGTAGCGCAGTAAAAGCCATTTCTTCACCTTCTGTCATGTTGGCTGCAATGTAGGTGATCCTTAGACATTCCTGTGTACCTAAGTTGACTGGCTTGGTTTCTTCTATGATGATAGGTGACTGCTCAGGTCTGTAATCCTGGATGGGAGGAAGAGGCAAGTCTTCATCTTCTAGCACTTGAATTGCCAAGTTTTCACTAAAAGATATGCTCTTTATTTTTACTTTTTTGGAATCAGAATGTGCCCTAGAGGGGTTTTCACATAAGGACTCATGTTTTACTCTTTCTATTTCTCTTTTGTAGCTAAATCTTGCCTCCTCTCCGAAGTATCCTTTTGGGTCAAGCTTGTAGATGTGTGCTGACTCTGAATCCTGAACTGAGTGTGGGCCTGATGCCCCCATGAATTCTAGGAGTGCTTTCGTGCTTTGGAACTCATCGATGTGTGTAATGCTTGGTTGGTCCTAGTCTATGAGTTTAGGGTGGGTGAGGGGAAGTTATATGAGATTGATGGCAAGTTGTCGGAGGACAGAAGTCCCCAGGAGGGTGTCATCATCAAAGATATCATCGTAGGATCTGATTTCTTTCTCTTCAGGGATGTCTTCGATCTCTACGAGGTCATCCTAGCTATTTAAGAGGGGAACACTAGTCATGTTGGTGCCCCCAGTTGTGGTATTGGGCCCTTGTATATGCAGGTGAGGGGTATTAAAGCCAAGACCCTAGTGCTCAGGATTCTTTGATGGTGTGATGGGATATTGGTTGCCGCCTTCTTGTGGCCCTAGACCACCGCCTTGATAGTGCCATTGTTCAGTGGTATACTTATATTGTTTTGGATATTTATCTTTGAAATAGCCAAGAAGTTGAGTGTCAGGTGATGGGGGATCTTTATACAACCACCTATTTATGTCAGGATCCATCTCTTGACTGTTTATGTTGCCATGGGATCCAAAAGTCATAGATCTAATTTTCTTGATTTCATGATGCTCTTCAATAGGCTTGCTTTGGTGATCTGGGCGCCCTTGAGTATGTGGATCAAGCGGGAGGGCCCCTACAGAAAATGCATCATGTAGGCTATATTCACCACAACCCTGGTTATTGATCTTGATGGAAGATAGGGTGGAGGTGAGAATGGTTTTTGGATCACAATGGGATCGGGATGAGCTGGCAATAGAAGTACCAATGTCAGTTCTAGGACAATGAGTGGACTGAGGGAATGATGCTTCCATCACACGACAGTATGTGAAGGGTTGGGGGTTAGCATGGATGGTAACCTCAATGCCTTGAGATGGAAATTTGATGCACTGATGGTAAGTAGATGGTACAACCTTAATGGAATGAATCCATGGTCGGCATAGGAGGATATTATATGGTAGGTCAAGATCAACAACATGGCAAATAGTATCCTATGTTGCTGGGCCCAGCTGAATGGGAAAAGTAATGGTACCTTCAGAGGTACGCTCCAAGTTGTCATAGGCTTTGATAGTGATCACTTCATGTGCTATATCGGCCTGGGTGAACCCAATCTACTGAATGAATTTCAAAGTACACAAGTTCAGGGCTGAGCCGTTATCTATTAAGACCCATTTGATGGCAAATTGTCTGACCATGATGGTGATGCAGAGAGGGAGAGTATGGTCAGGTGCAATGTCTGGCATGCCGAATGGTTTGAAGGATAAAACATAGGTTGCGGATAGATGTCCCACAAGGGTCTCAAACTGGGTGGTGTTAATGTCTATGGGGACATGTCCTTCTTTGAGAGCTCGGTTAAGGATCTCCTGATGGAGAGGTGAAGTGTGGAGAAGGTCCAAGATGGATTTTGGGCTGGTGTGTTCCCAAGATGTTTTATGAGGTTATACTGTGCATTGTGTGCATTATGTGCTGGCCTTGGATGGGCACCAGCAACAGTTATCCGACCTCTGCGGGTAGTAATAGCACATTGATGATCTGCTCCTCTGACATGGATGGCATTGACCGTGGGCTCAACTTGGGTTATACATCCAACAATATTGTCATAATTGATATAGGCAGTAGTGTGATCTTCTTGCTTACCTTTTCCATGGTTCTGGGGATGATTGGCTTTAGTTTTGTTGGTCCCAGCATTGTGTTGTGGGAACAAATTTTGATAAATTTGCAAATTGGCATTTGGTGAGGCTTGAGCAGGTGTATCTACTTGAATCTCTTTTTGATCAATGAGATCTTGGATATAGTTTTTGAGTCTCATATACTTCAAGGTAGTGTGTCCTTTGACACGATGATAATCACAGTACTCATGATCTTTGTACCAATCAGGCTTGGGAGTGGTATCATCAACTGGCTGAACTGGTGGATATGTAATCAAGTTGGCCTTGGCCATTCGATGAAATATAACATCCAAAGGTTCACCCAGTGGTGTGAAGGTCTTCTTTGGATAATTTTGAGCTCTGGATTTGTTCTGCTTGGGAGCAATATTGATGGCATTGACTTGATTGTTTGGATTACCTTGTTAAGCTTGATGGGCTAGTTGCTGATAGTTCTGCTGATTATTCTGGGAATGATATTGTTGCATGAATTGCTGACGGACTTGAGGAGGTTGCTCATGGATGGGTGCTTATTGTTGTTGGTATGTAAGAGTTGATGGAGGACTAGCCACGACAAATTGGACATGCTTGCTATCAGTGGATCCATCAGTAACAATGTTCTTGTTACAATTCCAGTAACAGGATTTATCATTGCTAGGTTTTTGGGCATCATTTTTGAAGTGTCGAATTGTGCCTTCATCTAGGAGGGCCTTTTCAATACCTATCCCCTTGCTCTTGATATCTTGATAGGTTTGGAGACAATTCATCCTTATGAAGTGGGATAGCTTAGGATGTAGATTATCAATAAAGATTTTGGTCAAATGCTTTTCAGGTGGCTGGTATGATAACCTCGTAGTAAGGTTCTGCCATCATTGCAAGTATTCTGCTAGGCTTTCTCCATCTTTCTGTTTTGAGTTATAGATATCTAACAAGGTCAACTCATTCTCAACATTGTGGGCATAGTGGGCAATGAACTTCTTAGAAAGTTCAGCAAAGGTTGTGATAGTCCCACAGGGTATTTTGTAGAACCATTCAATAGCAGTCCCTCCCAAGCTTTTGGACAATAGGTGTAGGAGATAGTTATCACTATAAGCCACTTCTTGGCATGCCATATAGAATTCTTTAATATGATTGACTAGATCTCCTTTCCCTTGATATTTATCAAACTTAGGTGTCTCAAAATGCTTGGGGAAAGGTATAGCAGCAATGGACCGGTCAAATGCATAAGGACATGCCTCCTCAAACTTGTAAGTTTTGTTCTCAGTACTGTCTTGAAGCTCTTTAAGAGCATTCTTCATGGCTTCCCATTCAGCATTGATGGGTGTTTGAGAGGGTACTCCCATTTGAGATGGGTACTGTTGAGTGGGATATGGAGATGGCCCAGCAGGATAGGTAGATTGGAGTGGATTTTGGAGTGATGTTTGCTGGGGAGGATACTGTTGATGTGGCATAGGGGGATATTGTGATGATGGATATGAGACTGCTTGCTGGTGTTGTGGGATGATTGGGACTTGCTGCTATGACTGAAAGTATGGTTGCTATGGGGGTGGCTGGTGGAATGATGCAGCTTGTTGGTGAGATGATCCTTGCTGAACTTGGCTCTATGGTTGACCAACATAGGTCAGGTGCATTCCCGCATTGCTTAAGGGTGGAATTGATGTAGGGAAGCTTGAAGCAAAGGGTGGTTGGGTGGGATGACTTGCGAAATGGGATGAACTTGGCTGCAGAGGTGGAGGAACTTGCTGAAAAGCATTGAGTGTTGGGAATGGATAGCTCATGAAGGATGAGGTTGGGGGAGGTTGAGATGGTTGCTGATGTGCTACTTGTGAGAAGGTGGCTTGTTGGTTTGCAAATACGGATGTAGGAGAGTGAGTTGGTATTCCAAAGGATTTCATGTCTTCTTGAGTGAGACCCCAATGAGGACTAGTGTGAGGTGGGAATTGTGTTGCAGTAGATGCCGAGAAGGTAGATGTGATGGGAGTTTGGGATGTGAATGGTGGTTTTGAAAAACCCATGGAAGGCATCCCTATGGTGAAGGCATTTTGCTGGGCTTGTGCCTGGGTGGATGCTTGTTGGGGGGGAAATGAAGAGAACGCTTGCGTTCCCTATGAAAAGGGTGATGTGGAAGTTTGCTGATTTTCAAAGGGGAATGATTGCACTACCCCTAGAGTAGATGATGCTGATGTGGAGGCTTGTTGGGAGAAAAAGGGAAATGATTGTGTTGACCCCTAAAATGAGGGTGTGGATGTTGAAGCTTGGGGATTGAAAGGAAAAGATGATTGCATCTCTCTTGGCACAAAAGGTGTGGATGTGGACACTTGTGAAGTGAAGGGGGAGGATGATTGCATCCCTCCCAGAGTCAAAGGTGTTGCTTGGCTTATGGAAGATGGCGAAACTACTTGTGTAAAGGCTTGTGTAAGAGGTGGGAGTTGACTTTGTGACAAGTGTTGGATTTGTGCAAGGGCTTGGGTGGCCATGGTGGATGGTGAAGTACCTGTGATAGGGAATGGAGTAGATGGTGTTATAGCTTGTGTTACAGGATTTGCAAAGCTTCCTTGTAGAAGAAGGGGAATGGTGGAGGTTTCTTGTGATGTCTGCAAGGTTGGATCAAGGAATGGTTGGGTGAATGGAGAGTATACTTGTGTTGGGATTTGGATAGTGCTTATGGGAATGCGAGGATGGAGATATGGTGGAATGGAAGTCTGTGTTTGTGCAAAGTTAGTGAACATGCTTTGCTGGTTTTGGGCCATGAGTGCATTGACTACTAGTGGCTTCTCTGGATAATTCACAAATGTTTCTATTGCCAGAGGAGCTAAGGGGATATTGGGATCATCCCATGTATTTCCAGTTTGTATTTGGGGATCATAGGCTATCATTGCATTGGTAAAAATGTTGGGATCAGATGAACTAGTGATTGGATAAGGATTCATGTTCCTTCTTTTTCTAGATCTAGATCTTGTCTCGACAAGCATGGAGATGCAGATGCTTAGATGGATGCAAGATGTTTCCTAAAAGACTCTAAAGGATAATGGATGCAAGCTTAAGGAACTTCTAAGGATGATGAATTTCTAGAATGCAAATGCAAGGATCGGTGAAATGCTTGGATTTGGATCAAGAATGGTGGAAGATTGATGGGAGACGGTGGCAGATTTGGTAAAAAAAGTTGGGTGATGATGGAAGCTTGGTGGGATGCTCTGATTTGAGTCAAGATTGGGTTGAGGATTGGTGGGATGCTGGTGGAAGATTACTAAGTGTCAACAATGAGCTATTGTTTTTCCCAATGGAGGATCAGCGATAGGATTTGGCCAACCTAGGATAGACTGATGATCTTCGATCAATTGGATTCTTATCAATACAAGCCAATCTCTTACTTGAGATGATGAGGCTATGCAAGGACAAGTTGGATTTCCTTTAGAAAATGCTCTGTCAAAAAGGGGATGATTTCTTATTTGGGATAAGGGATGGAAACAACTCAAAGGTTTTGAACACTAAGTGCTTGTGGATTTGGATCTCTGGATTTGGTGCAAAAGGATGGTGAATTTTGTTTCAGATAATGGATGCTAGATTTGGATGAAGGATATGGGATTCTGATTGTGGATTGCTGATAGAAAGATGGTGAAGGATGGTGGAACAATGCTTTCTCTAAAAGGATGATGCAAATGCAACTGGGATGGATGATCTATGATGCTGCTAGGAAGATGATGGTGTATGCAACTAAGAAGGTTTCTAGAATGCAACTAAGGTTTGGTGATGATGCGGGGATGAAACTAGGATGAGACTAGGATGAAGAACTGCTGAGATAGGATTTTGAGATCTGAAGGTAAAATGGACATGCAATGGATCCAGCTAATCTTCTCTTTCAAGGTTGACATAGTGATGGTTCACTCAGAATCGGTAGGCAAATTGTTTGACTCTTGCATTATAGGCAATATTATCAAGCTTTTCTTGATATTTTTCTTCTACTTGGGTTGCTTGGATAGAGGATTGATGGCTCTTAAGGTTTCTTTCTACAACTTTCTTCTCTTGATAAGCTTTGGATTTGGGCAACTTAGCTTTCGGATGTTTGATCAAATTTGGCATAACTTGGGGAAATTCTGATCAGTTGGTTTGAGACAAAAAGGTTCTTTGGATATCTGATTCCAAGGGTTTCTCTACAAAAAAAATGTTCTAAGTATCTCGAACTAGGTTTGTTGATCAGTTTGATGTTTTCCAATGGCAAAGGATAGATTTCAACAAAGCTTTTTGGAAAAGCAATCTCCACAAGGGACAAAGCAACCCTGTGGGATACAAACAAGATAACTGACTCTGATAAAGCTTTGAGAGTGTATGTTCCAACAATGTTTTCATGGAGTATTGACTGTCAAGCATTTCAAACAGATCTACCTAAGGAAGGTGAGTATCAAAATCACTTGCCCACAGCTTGGTACCCCCTAAAAGGGAATACAAATGGTGAGTAATCTTGAGGTGATCTGGTAAACCCCTTGGATTAGTCCTTGCACAAGGATTTTAATACTTTTGAATGTAGATAGGGTAGCCTCCATTTTATCAAGTTTTTTAATAGTTCTATGGAGTCTCCATACCTAATTATGCTGACCACCTGTGACTCACTTAAGAGCCTAACCAACAATGCTGGGGGAGGAATATTTACCTGTCCCCAGACATTTGCATTTGGCACAAAACACCCGTGGATTAGGAGATATAAGTGAGTACTTTTTGTCTTCACTTTATTTATATACCGGTCGGGGGGAATACCGGTTTGAGGTCGTTCTCCGAGGAGGAAGCACTTTTCTCCCCTAGACAGGCCTCGCTAGAAGTAGAACAAGTGAACTTGTCTGAGTTCAAATGTTTTACGTCACTTACTCTAACAGGATTTTGCAAGAAAATGAAAGCTCCTAGATGCACATCAAGCAAGTTGTTCTTTTTCCCAATTTGATTAAGTGTGTTTGAACTTTTAAAACTTCTGAAGACACAAGTGTTTAAGGTTTGATTTGTTCTTTCTCCAAAAAGTAAACGATTTGAATGATTGCAAGTTCTTTATTTGAGCATTCAAGATTGAGATTGGTGTGTTGTTTTAAGAACTTTGAAGTGCTTTGTTTTAATCCTTTAAGGCATTCAAGATTTGAGTTTGTTTGAACTGAAATTCAAAGAGGAAGGAATAGTGATGCTTTGTTTTTTCAATTTATTGCATTCAAGAGTGTGTTTTTTTTTGGAAATGAAAAATGACTCTTTTAGGACTCTAAAGTTTGATTTTAGGATGCTTCCTAAGATTAATTTTAGAACCCAAAATGAAGATGATCTAATGCAAATTTGTGGTTCTTTTTAGGCCTCAACATGAAGTGTGTTTATCTTTTTCTGAATGCATCTAAAACCTTGATGTTGCAAGGATGCAATTGATTTGATTAGTTTTGCCTTTTTTTGTTAGAAGATTTTGCAAGTTTTAATCTTTAATGCATTCAAGAGTGATTTGGGGATTCATTTTAAGCACTCAAATAAGATGTTTATGCCTTTATTTTGTTCATTTTTACCCCAAACTGAAATGATTTTGTTGTCACCCCTGATCCAAGATTTCTTTCCTAGATATTATTATAGACCTCTGAATCAGCTTTCCAATGCTTTTTGAATCACCAAAAATGGAGTTCGTATGCAAAAGTTACAAGGTTTTTCGTGGAAGTGCCTCGTTATGGATTTTAAAGAGGAGAATATGCCAAAATCTCTTAAAAAGTAGAAGAAGGAGTAGATAGAATGGAAGAATGATAAGACTAAGAAGAGGAAGAATATTTCCACAAGCTCCCTCCACCTTCAAGCTTCAAAATTTAGCAAAAACTCCAAAACGGATGAGATGTTGTCAAAAGACCCATGAAGTGGGTCCCACCGGGCGTGCCAGAATGTAGACTAGGCTATCTGAATCTATTTTAAAAAGGCTAAGACAAGAAAACATTAGGTTTTAATCTAACATTATATCAATTTAAAAACAAAAAATGTCTAAGCTAAGCCACCTCAGATAGAGCTTAAACAGGTGCACCCAAGCACTATTTGATTTTCTCTTGCTTAGGGGATGTGGGTGTGCTCTTTAAGCACTTGGAGCATATTCTAATGCATACTAAGATGGATTGAGATCCATGAAAACCCCATAAGTGGCACAAAATAGGTATAGAAGACCTGATTTGCCCCTAAGGCCTCAAGGATCTAAATGATGCTAAAATGAAGATTAAGCTACATGATATTTATGCTAAGATTGATTTTAGACCAAATGAGATGTGGTATGATGCTATATGCTATGCAAAATAATGAAAGAAACTATGTTAATCCATTATTGCTAAGCTATGATGTACTAGAAAGCTTAAAGAAAACAATGAAATCTAACAATTAGGATTGATTATGCTAAAGCTAGAAGTAAAAGAGCATGATAACAATGCATGAGAATGAAAGACTAAGCTAATGAATTGCTCTTGGAAGAGGGAGTATTTATAGGATTTCCTAAGGGCTTGGGTTAGGAAGAAAGGTTAGAGTTTGGGGTAAGGTTAGGGTCTTGAGTCAAGGGGATAAGGATGAAGACTTTCTAGAAGAGTCTAGGCTTTGGCTGAGGATAAAGACTTTCTAGAAAAGTCTAGGCTTTCTAGGGATAAATATGGAATTTAAGAAATAAATAAAGTTTTATTTATCTCAAAGGCTTTAATGAGTTTGAGGTTCATTAGGGGTAGGGTTTGACTAGGAGTCAAAGGGATAAGGATGAAGACTTTCTAAAAGAGTCTAGGCTTTAGATGAGGATAAAGACTTTCTAGAAAAGTCTAGGCTTTCTAAGGATAAATATGAAATTTAGGAAATAAATAAAGTTTTATTTATCTCAAAGGCTTTAATGAGTTTGAGGCTCATTAGGGGTAGGGTTTGACTAGGAGTCAAAGGAGATTTAGATTAGCTTAGGGAAAATAGGTAATTTCCCCTAAATGGGTTTAGGGAAGGATTAGGAAAGTTCTAGAAGAGTCTAGAGTTTTCCTAGGGTAAATTAGGAATTGAGGATTAATATTTAATCTTAATTAAATATTTTTGAGTTGGGATTAGGATTAGGAAATGATGGGATTAGCCTTTAATCGAAATTAAAGAAGGATAAGAAGATTCTGGAAGAGGTTAGTGGTCTTAAGAAAATTGACCAAGTTTTGGGGAAAAAATAAATAAATTATTTATTTTGGGATTTTTGGTCAATTTATTAATTAAAATAATTAATAAATAGGGAAATAATGTTTAAATAAGATTTAAACATTTTTGGGAGGGATTTCTTAATTAAATATTTTTAATTAAGATAAAGGGATTTAATGACATAAAAATTAATTAATTAAATAATTAATTAACAAATAATGATGTCATCAGGAATTTTTCAGAAAATAAAAATACTTTATTTTCTAAAGGATTTTTACGTGTCTACAATGCCATCACTAGTCACGATTTGTACAAACGAGGTCTACATGGTACACTACTTAGATGTTTAGAATGGGAATAGTCTCAACATGCATTAGAGGAAGTCCATGAAGTTATATGTGGGTCACACTCTAACAGTTTAACACTAGCTCAAAAACTTATTAGGGCTGGGTACTATTGGCCTGAAATGGAGAAATATTCAATCAAGTTTTCTAAGAACTATCAAAAGTGCCAAGTACATGGTAACTTAATTCATGCACCAGGGAGAGATCTAATTGCCTTTACTACATAATGAACTTTTCACCAATGGGCATTTGATCTTATAGGATCCATATATCCTCACTCTTCTAATGGACATACCCACATAATCAAAGCTACAGATTATTTCAAAAAATGGGTAGAAGCAGTCCCTTTCACTCAAGCAACTGGCAAACAAATATCAATGTTCATTTTGAACTACATCATATGTCAGTATGGTATTCCACATTCTATAGTCACATATAATGGTGGTCAATTCAAGAACATAGACTTAGATTCCTTATGTTCAAAATTGAAGATTACACAACATTGGTCATCCATCTACTATCTTCAAGGGAATGGACAAGCAGAGGCTTCAAACAAGAATCTATTGAAAATCTTGCACCAAATAGTTAATAAAACAGGAAGAAACTGGCATCTCATGATCAATCTAGCTCTATGGGCCTATAGAACAAGTATCAGAATGCCCACTAGGGCTACTCCTTTCACTTTAGTTTATGGGTCTGAAGTGGTACTGCCTATTGAGGTTGAAATCCCATCACTAAGAATCAGAATTCATGGTCTAGTAATTGATGATGACTACAAAGTGTCTAGGTTGCAAGAAATTGAACTACTAGATGAGCACAGATAAGTAGCATATGATCATTTCAGAGTATATCAGAAGAAAATGTCTAGAGGCTATAACAAGAAAGTCAGACATAGAGAATTTTAGGTTGGCGATCTAGTTTTGAGAGAGAATCCTAAAAATCAATCACATAGAGAACGCAAGGGGAAGTTTGAACCCAACTGGTTGGGTCCCTTTGTTATCACTTCTACTTTTGGATCTGGAGCCTATCAACTCTCAATGACTGAAGGAGAACAGCTCTGATAACCAATCAACATTCTCCATCTGAAGAAATTCTACGCCTAAGGCATTCAGTCTATGGTAAAATATCTTGAAAAAATTATAAAAATCTAAAAAAGTCCTGAAAAAATGATCATCTTGGTGAAAACCTAGCAATAGGTGCCTTGATGATACATAAAAAAATAAAAAAAATATCAAAATTAAAAAAAAATTGAAAAAAATGAAAAATTAAAAAAAATGAGAAAAAGAAAAAGTGCCTTGGTGAAATCCTAGAAATAGGCACCTTGGTAGCAAAAATAGAATCTTTGCCAAGAAGGTGAAAACCTAGCAAATGGGTGCCACTTGTTCAAAATGCTCCATCTATCAGTACAATCTTGGTCTTTCCTAGCTTTCAGTCTTGCTTTAGTTTGTACATATCTCCTGGTTTGTTTCTGCATTCCTATTTTCAATAAAGTCAGTATGTACACCAATTAGCTCAAGCATCTGTATCCTATCAATGTTTCAAACTTGGGGGAAATCAAAGTCATATCCTACGGCCTCAAGTGTATCTTAGACATGTCATATCCAGTCAGAGTCCTTTGAAGCTTCATCCGAGTTAGTCAAGTATGTCTCCTCTCCAGAAAGGATTTTGCATTTTCAACAACGCAATCAAACACAAATTGAAAACAATCTATGCTTTTACATGCTGTTATCTCCTTGTATGCTTACTGATTCACATTGAGATTTTTGCATATTGTGTCCCTTCAATCTCTTCGATGATGTCCTTTATAGGATTTAGAGAGTGATGACTAGGGGCATAATCTTTTCTTTGTTTTTTGCTTGTATGTGAAAATCTAACAACTTTGGAAATTCTGGATTGAAATGGTGTCTGTTTGTAAGAGCCTCTATCTTGTATTGGATGGCCATGCATACCTTGACCATTGATACCTGGAAAATTTAAGGAAGTTTGATCTAACTATTGTCTTTTTGAGAAAGTTCTTACTCCTATTGTGAAACGCAATCTTACCTTAGGATGTGAATGATAAAGGGTCACTACGAGTAATTCACATTGGATTTAGAATGATCTCTTGACTGCTTGATGTGTTTGTTCTGCAAGGTGTATTTTGGTCATCATGATGTCTATGTTTTGATGCTTATGCAAATTGCTATATCAAAATGGACATGATATTCCGGTCATCTTGGAATTTGTGCCTTGGTGCTTATATCTAATCTGACATTTCAAAAATAAAATCAATATTCATATGTCCATGGTTGTCTAGCCAATGGATATTGTATTGATTCTTGCATATACAAATCAATATTCATATGTCTATAGTTTCATAACTAGTGGGAATTGTATTGATTTATTCGGTTACCTAAAAAGTTCAATGATGACAACAAATCGACACATGATCAGTGACTAGGTCCTAAGTCTTACATTTGCATGTCATTTTGCACTTTGCATGATTGCATGATCTCACAAATTGTTGAACACTCTTGAATGTTTAAAACAATCCTTCAACACTAAACTTAAACTTGACATGAAGAGCTGAATCTCACACAAAGGTTTCCTCACATAATCGCAAGTAGTCACCATCCTGAGTTAAACATCCTTTTGACATAAGACTGAGTACTTGTCTTCATCAATACCTATAAAACATATCATGTGTATCGTTGCATTTACATTACATATTCATGATCATTCCATCTATTGCATTACATTGCATACATGAGCATCATCAAAATCATACATTTCCATAATCAATTACATTTGCATAACATCCATACATATGAAAGAAACCATTGCATTTCATAAATCCATACATACATTCTACACTACTCATAGCATTTACATCACATGATATCATCATACAATCAAAACATGAGAGGTAAAAATGAATTTATGACCAAAATCTTGATCTCATATCATATAACTCAAACTAGTCAAGGGTGCACTACTGGCACAAAGTACAAAAGAATGAAAAAAGGTGAGCTATCAGTAGTTAGAATAGTATACATGAACAAAAGAGCAAAAATATTGGAATATATAGATAGATCAGTTGTCTGCTTGATCCTCTGCATCTGGTGGAGGTGGTGGTGGTGCATCAGGCACCGCCTCAACTCTAGGTGCCCTGGCTCGCTTTGATGCTATCATATATTGAGTGTATGTGGGTACTCTCTGAGCAACAGGAACAATAATATAGTACGTAGAAATGTTATATGTAGCTCTAGAGGTTTGATGAGTCACCTCTGTCTATAATCTCCTATTCTCCTCTCAGAGCTCGAATCACTATCTATCTGCCTTAGTAAATCACTCCTCCCAATGAGCACTTCATACCTTTAGGTCCTTGACCTATAATCTGAGTCATCTGATGATCTCTTGAGGATTCAGTGGTACACCAAGATCTGCATTTGCTACAGGAATATTAGTATCTCCAGCTGGCTGCTCAGTAGTCTCAGCTCTCTACACCTTACAGCATCTAACCTCAGCTCCTAGATAAAAACTAGTATCATCCTATATAGGATTAGGACCTACACCTAGATACTACTCTGCACCAAGTACCTCATTTTCTATACCAAAACTACCTAGAGTACCACCCTCTCCTCTAGTCGATCTCTGTAAAATTGTAGGTCTACCTACTGACAAACTAGAGGGACGAGGTGGTCTCATCTATCCAAATGGTCTCTGAGGAGGTGTCATAACTACTCTCAGCCTTGGAGGTGTAGGCTGGGGCATAGGAACCTGTGTACCTACATGTCTCTGCCCTCTACCCATCGGAGCACCTGTAACATCCATTGCCTCCTCTATGGAAGGTATCAACTTTATTGGATCTAAAAATCTATATATGGGATGGTCTGCAAGCCATCCAATAAACCCATCTATCACCCCAGCATCTGGAATATCTATCGACAATACCACTATACTCCTATGTATAAAGAGCATATGACAATCAAGGGCCCCATCCTAATCAAATCTCTCTCAGTATCTGTGCATATGGAACATGCTCCTGTGGTGCATCCTGAATGATGTTGTACTATCTCCACACTCTAGTAATAAGAAAGCACTCAAGCACTGCAATGGACCAACCAATCAATATCCAGCTCTAGCAGAAATAGCTAAACTACTCCCGTCCAGTAGGTCAGGCCTATATTTGTAAATAGGGATTCCAGATAACATATGTGCTATCATCCAGGTAGTGTTTCCAATACTCTGTATGACCCATGCAAACCTATGTAACATAACCAGAGTAAACATATATCACCAGCTCATGTGGCTGGTGCTGACCCTGACATACTGGTCTACAAACTGGGATATGCTCCCAGGCCCATATCTAAAGAACCAATGCACCAGAAGAAAAAGACTTGCCCTCTTGATATACAATCTCATGCATCTTAGAGAACATGTGAGCCACCATACACTAACCCCAACCCAACTCAAAAGGAGTGGCCATCAATCATGCAACCATCGAGGCCCAGCCCATCAATAGACCGTTATGCTAATGGTCAGACATGATAATGCCTCCTATCATACTAGCTATGATGCACTCTAATCTATGGGTTTGCCCATAGCATTGCACTAAAGTCTCCCAAGATATCAAACCAGTAAGTTTTGTATCATCTCCAAACAATCCTCTGAAGGCATGTAATCCAGAGTTCCCCGAACTCACATAATCTGGAGGAGGACCATGGAATGGAATCTGCAAAATCTTGTACATGTCCTCTGGTGGAACAGTAATCTCTCCTATAGGGAGATGAAAGTTCTGGGTCTCAGAATGAAACCTCTCAATCAAAGTAGTTAGCAATCCATGGTTCACCCTAATCTCGGGTAACTGAATCAGATACTCAAAACCATAGGTAGCAAGGTGTGCCCTCATAGGGTCTGGAAGAGAAAAGCATAATCTTTGTGTCACGAGATGAGTGATACGCACATGTACATTATGATATATGACCTACACATAATATAAATAGGGAATCCTATCAGTAATTTGGTTGAAAAATAGGCTAACAATATAGAAATTCAAAAGTTCACTATCTCAAAAGGTACATTAAATGCTTAGCAATCAACCTAAGGAATCAAAAAATCAAAATTTTTGACCTAAAAAGGAGTTTTAAGCTCACCATTTTCTATATGACAATGCAGACTAGCAGAAAAACTCATACGAGTTTTAGCAGGGTCCCATACAGCAAACCATGATTATACAACTTTCTAGGTCTTATCGTACGACATATGAGGGACCCAACAAAATGTCGTACGAGTCTTGGGTCCCTCTCATACGAGTTTCTGGGGGTTATGATATGACAATCTATAGGGAATTGAAAAGTCATACGAGTCATGGAGGACAATCATACGAGTTTCCATGCATGCGAGAATTGAAAATTAAAAACATACAAAAAATGACCTAAAAATGCTACAAACATGCAAAAAATGGAATTTACACAGAGGCACAGAGGTCCACTTACCAGATGTCCATACTATGGAGGCTGATGATGTCTTCAGCTATGCTCAAATCGATGGGAAGACATAGGTACCTTCATCTCAACCATTTTCTCGCTCAAAGGGCTCCATAAGTTTTCAAAAGTTAAAAGTGAATAATGAATTGAAAATGACCCTTTTGGTCCTTATATAGCTTTTGACCTAATTTTCAAAAGTGCTCTATTTTCCATGAAAATTGCAACCCTGGCTAATTTCAACGTTCTGAACCCATTTTCGGGATCAAAATCAAAAAATGAGATCGTTTACTATGTCAAAATCATGATTTAAATTTTTCAGACCCAGGATTGCCGACTGCTTGCATAATCAACCTTCAATCATCATAGAAATCTAGAATTCAACTTAACTAATTATCTTACATGAAACTATCACAATTTCAACTTGGTCAACCATGGTCAACTCATGGTCAAACCTAGTCAAACTTGGTCTCCAAGACCTCCAAATGATGCAGAACGCATTCTCGAACATGTATAACCACTTCTCAAATCAATTAACATGATTTTAAACCACTCAATGCTGACTTTTCTTGTCAGATTTCAATTTTCATTCTAAAGGGGGCATGGTATTGTACATCATTCAAAGTCTGTAAATCTAAATATGTAAATCAAATTTTCTCAGTGATCAAGACAACAAGCATGTCTAGTTACTGATTCATCTAAAGTCCTCGTCGCTTGGGGCATATCAGATTCATCAAGATCCATATCAATCTGGTATCCTAATCTATCTTGTAAATTGTATCAGCTTTTCGTAACCATTGGTTCATTAGCGTCATTTCCTTGGTTCTTCGTAACTGATGGGTTCAGGATGTGATACCAATATGATTCTCTTGGGACAATCAGGTCTAGAATCAGTCACTCACTTCTTCGCAATCATAAGGTTCAGAATTTGGCATTTTGACACTCTTTCGTAATCATCGGTTCATTGTTGCTATAATTAACATTATCTGTGGTCAATCAGGACTTAAATCTAACATCTTTAAATCTTTCAATCGGTTTCTATCTCAGAATCGGTTAATCTTTCAAATCAATTTCATACATCTTTATCATACACAGATTATTCTTTGAACCACTATGCTTTGCACAGTGATTCAAAGAGGGGCAAAATGTAATACCCCAAAAATGGGCTATAGGTTCATTAACCTCCTACATCTTCAAATCGATCAAAATTGACATCAAAGTCCTAACCTAAGGCACATCTGCACATTATCGAATCCTAATTGATTTTATCCTAAATTCTGGATCGGAGAATATTCGTAGCAATATTCTTATTTATCTTAATTATCTTTGATTTAATAATTATTTGGTGATAAATTCTATTTATCCTAAAGTTTGATTAATTGAATATTATGAATATTTAATTAATTAGATTTAATACTGCCACTTACTTATTTAACTAAATTTAATTAAATTTATTCCTAAATTGTATTATTTTATTTTGACAATAAAATCTAAAATCTCATTACTAATTGATTAAATTCTCATTTAATTAATTAATGTCAATTGTCAATATTTAATAATATAGTTTTAGAATAAAGTTTGATTTAATAATTTATTAACCCATAAATCAATTGTTTTAATTTAAAAATCAGTTAAGTTGAGAATAAATCACTTTATTTTTAAATTAATTTATAATTAAATCATGCACAATCAGAAAAGCAGGCAACTAGAAATTAACAATCAATTTTAAATTTAAACTCAACATATGATGATGAGTTGAAATCTAATCTAAATTCTATTTTGAGTTAAACACTACTTTTGCATGATTTTTGTGAGTTAATTATCTTTGATTTCCTGATAACTCAAAAATCAACCTGATTTTATCAAGAGTGATTTATGGCTTTTCTCCTACATCCTCAAGCCCTGGATTTCTATAAAATCAAGGCTTAGCTCTTCATAATTATCAACACTCAAATTTGCACAATTACTCTGGCGAATTGGCGATTGAAGGATTAAGCACTTGCGATAGGCGATTTATGAGATGTTTCATAGTTGATCATAATTTTGCATATTTTTCATATCATAGTGTTCATATCGATTCATATCATTCTTAGATTAAATCTACATTCAATTTCATTCATCTAGCTTAGATTCATACAGTTTTTCATATTATTGCACAGAAAATCCAAAAATATAGATTAATTTGCATTCATATAGTCTTTCATTCTTTTGCATTCAAATCCTTTTTTTAGGTGTTGCATTGTCACTGATCTCAATTTCAATCTGAGAACATCATACTCGCACATACTAGAAGGCAGTAAATCACCTGGTTAGCATAATTTCAATTACTTGCAGATTTTGATTTTGCTAATCTCTAATGTTTTACTGAAGTGTTGTGTCCGCAACTAGGTACAAAATTCACACACACAATATCTTATGAGCTAAAGTACAACATCATTGAAAAGGTTTTCCCTGTAGTGGTATTTTCATCACAAAATCTCTGACATTATATGCTATCTCATAGAGTGAATCTAATTGCTAAAATTGATCCATTGGAATATATGTTGAACAAAGAAGCATTGACAGGAAGGTTACAAAAATGGGTGTTAATATTGAGTGAATTTGATATGGAATATGTAGAAACAAAGGCCATCAAGGCTCAAATCATTTTTGATCACCTAGTTGATGCACCACTTCAAGACAATAAGCCACTAACTATAAAATCTCTTGATGAAGCAATATTACATTTAACAGAGCACCCATGGAAGATGTTCTTGGACAGTTCATTCACCCAATAGGGGTCAGAAGATGGTTTTCTTTTCATAACTCCTCAAGGATACAAAATTCCTAAGCATACAAAATGATATTTTCTTGTACCAACAACATTGTTGAATATGAAGCTTTAGTGAATGGATTGAAGTTAGCAATTGAATGGAAGATTTTTGAGCTATGCATAATTAATCAAATCAACATAATATCAAACAGAAGATGAAAAGATCATGTTGTATTAGATAATAGTTGATGACTTGAAGAAGTATTTTTTCTGCATCACATTCCAACAAATTCCTACATCAGAGAATAAATTAGTTGATGCCATGGATACTTTAACCTCAATCTTACAAATGGAAGAACATTTGTTCTTCTATGACTTCCTAGTGGAAGAAATACCCTTCTCTACATATGATTCCCTAGATTCCAAAATAGTGTGCTCAATTGTGGGGCATTATTCCTCTAGATATAGCTAAATCTATTCCTTCCTCAGAGACCAAATCATTCCCGATGGCCTATGTAAAAAAAAAACCTTATTCAAAATGCATCGCGTTATCTTATTATAAATAATGATCTATATAGGTGTGGTATAGACATAACTCCACTTAAATGTTTATAAAGTGAAGATTCTAAGTGTGCATTACAAGAAGTCCATGAAGGTATTTTTGGATCTCATTCGAATGGTCTTTCATTAGCTAAGGAAATTATGAGGGTTGGATACTACTAGCCAAACATGGAAAAAGAAGAAATCCAATATGCTAAGTCTTGTAGGAAATGTCAACTGCATGGTACCCTGATCCACACTCCAACAATATAGTTATTACCATTTATTACACACCGGCCATTTCAACAGTGGTCCTTTGATCTCATTGGGAAAATCTATCCTTCATCATCAAATGGATAGAAGTTTATTATCATAGCCATTGAGTACTTCATAAAGTGGGTAGAACTTTTTACTTTGATCAAGGCAATAAGAAAATAAGTGTCTATGTTCATCCTTAACTACATCATCTATGGGTATGCGATCCCCTCTTCAATTGTGACAAATGATGGGGGCAATTCAAAAACATTCTAAAAATCTTGCATAGAATGATAATAATTCAGGAAAAGATTGGCATTTGTAGTTACAACACTATGGGATTATAGGACTAGCATCGGGATGCCTACAGGGGAAACACATTTTTCTCTTGTGTATGGCTCAAAAGTAGTATTACCCATTGAAGTAGATCCATCCTTGGGACTATCACTAAGAAGAATGGTAACAAATGAGGAATATAGAATATCAAGAATCCAAGAACTAGAATTGTTAGATGAGCATAGACAATATGCACTTGATTATATGAGATTTTATCATAAAATAATGTCAAGAGGTTACAACAAGAAAGTACGCAACATATAATTTCAAGTTAGAGATCATGTGCTGATAGAAAATCCTAAAAGTCAACAAAATAGAGAACACAATGGAAAATTTGAACACAACTAGCCAGGACCTTTCATCATCATAGCATCATTTTTCTCTGGAGCCTATCAACTCTCAACACTAGAAGGATCTAATTTTGTATCCAATCAACACGATCCATCTGAAGAAATTCTACACCTGACATTCTGAAGTCAGAAGTTTGTACAATAAAAAGTGTTCCTAAAATAATCCAAAAACATCCTAAGAAGCTCTTGAAAAAAATAAAAAATAGTGGAAAAGGATCCTAAAGAAGCACAAAAAAAAGGTAAAATGTCCTAAAAAAATGGGTGTCCTACTAAAAAAACCTAGTAAATAGGCACCTTGGTAGCAAAAATAGAAAATTATACCAAGTGGTGAAAACCTGGTAAATAAGCACTACTTGCAATCAATGCTCCATCTATCAATACATTTCTTGGCTATCTTGTCTTCTTTTTCTTTCACTTTGTATATATGTTTCAGTCACTTTCAAGATCCTATGCAAAATAGGTGGTTCAGAATCCTACCATCATGGCTTGGAATCGGTCTATGTCTTAGTCCTAGGATAATCATACCTAACTAGGGGTAGTTTCCTAGTAGTTCTGACAACCAAGTCATCATCTTGTCACTCAATCATCCCACTAGGAAGCATCAATCATCCTAAACTCTCAGCTAGGAGATGGTTTTCCACTCACACAAAGATGTTTCTCAACACCCATCAGATGAATTTACTTGAATAAAAAAAAATCAACACAATGTAAAACTATTTTTCTCAACACTCACACAACCAAACATCAATGTTTCTTAAACACTCATCAAATGAACATTGATCATATCAAAAAACTAATTCAATACCCAATCAATGGTGTTTCTCAACACCACAAACACAAACATTCAATCACAACAAAATATAAAAACTTCAAACATAAAACTACACAAACATGCTTGAACTATGTTGATCATGTCTTTCTAAACAACTCAATGATGTCCATGAACTAGAGAAATAGGGGTGAAGATGTGAAATTTTCTTTGTATTTTGTCTATTACTATTATTTTTATATTATCATGTCTTCCAAGAAACTCAAACATGTCTACAGGACTAGAGAAGCAAGGGTAGGGGGCATGGTTTTTTATTTGATTTATGCTTGTGGCTGATTGTTCCAATGATCTTGAAGCATCAAATAAATTGGGTGTCTATAATAAGAGCATCCATTTCATGTGGTATGCCACACTTACCTTGACTCTTTTTATTTGAACATGACGGTGAGTTTGGAGCTATCTCCTTGTCTATTTTTCTTAGTGATTTCTTAGTAAGGTGAAACAAGTAACGTATGCCCAAGGATATGAATGATAAAGGATCATTATGGGTATAAAATCATTTATTTGTAAACAAAAAAAAGAACTTACAACATCAAAAGGAAGGATTACTAAAGCCATCCTGGATCTACATGCCTTGATTCTTAGGTTCACTTTCAAAATTGCATCTAATTAACGTAGTATTCATATTCTCATGATTGCCAAATCAATCAATGAAGATTGTACTAGCCTCAATATTCCCAAAAAACTGCTCAATGATGAAAAATATCCTATCTAAATGACCAATGATTGTCTTAGAGGTCATAGTTACTTACATTCATTATAGTATTGCATTGATGATATGGATTTGGGTAAAACATGAGTAACGATATCATTCTCCTGAGGGAAAAACATAAAAAATCCAAGTTATGAGCAAAATATGAGATAATGAGTCCAATATGAAAACATTGTATTGTGAATCCAATCATGATCGAGTAATTCTATCACTAGTATCAAAAGCACCTGCATCACATGTTAGTAGGATAGTTGCATTATCAAAATAACATATGCATTGCATCTATTACATTATCATATTTCATATCACATTGTATTGCATAATCATCAAAAAAACATAAAAAGAGATAGATTCATAACATGCATAAAACATGCATAAATCATCCATACATATAGAGCATATGAAAAGACAAAAAAAGAAATGCATCCATAATACATCATATAAGGACCCAAAGTTGCATCTCATATATATAAATATTCTACTGAATGAAATACAATGAGATCAAAATCTACTATTTGCTCAAGTCATCAAAATGGTATCAATGTATCAAAGAAGATCAAGTACATAATATGATCAATATAGGTATATATTAGTGTATAAAAGTACATCAAGTGATCATCTATGGATCAATATACATTAGAATATCAATAGTATCAGTAGATCAATATAAATAATTAGAACACAAAAAGTTATCTCGGGACTCACTCCCACCCTTAGGATCTACACAAGGGGGAGGAGATGGTACATCATCCTTGGTCAGAGAATGTGTAGGATAGTACCCTCTGACTGAGTAGAAAATAGAGAATAAGAAGGAGATTTTGAACCCTCTGAAACAACACCAATATACAAAGAATACTATTATGCAACTCTCTATCCCTGGTATATAGTGGCGTGTTGTGCCCAATCTCTCTCAGTTTAAGCTCCAATATGTAGTGATCTCTATCAAAAATTTGTCGGTCTCTCTCAATCACATGTGCCTCTAATGTAACAACTTGAGCTCTCAACTATTTGTGGTCTTTTTAGGACCATGCTCAAGCATCACTAGTACTTCTCTAACCACTTGGTGGATCTTGTGGTGGTTGTCACTTCTTCTCACCCTAACCTACACCTGCATCTCTACCATATCCCTACCTCCATAAAACATCTTGATGTACTAGTGGTCCTGGGTCTCTCCTCGGAGGCACAAACCTCATCCTGGTCCTTCTATCCTCTCCTCCTCATCCACCACCACTTCCTTCATCACCTCCATCTCCACCCACCCTCCCCATCTCCACCCACATCTCCAACAACACCTATACCTCCACCCTCACCTCTCCTAGGATCTCTCCCTCCATCTCATCATCTACCCCTTCCTCTATTTCTCCCTCCATCCCTACCCCCATCTCTCCCACCAGCTTGATCAATATCCCTACCTCCATGTACCATGTCTCTTTGACCTCCCCTACTAGAATCATCACCTGCATCATAATCTAGGGTCTCATCAATGGTATGACCTACCTCATCAGGAGAGGTAAGCCTCAAAAAAGGATGTTGTGCAAATTAATCCATGTACTTTTCTATCATACCAACATCAACAATGTCTGGATGATAGTCCCATGTTGAAGGAACTAACTGATCCTACTCATGTGTCAATGTCTCATATGGAAGGTAGGATCCCCATAATGGCTCCTCATATCTAATATAGGCATATACAGTTGTCTCATAAAGAATGCCCTATATGCGACCATACTTTTGTAATACCCTACCAACAAGGAATCTCTCAACACAATAATAGGTATGACCAATCAAATATCTACTCATGAAGACAAAGGGAATCTCAAAATGATCATATCTCCATGCCTCACAATCAAGATATGATCTCCAAAATGATAATAGTGTAATCATCATATACCTCCTGCCAGTACTCAAGATTTCCTAGGTGAGGTTGTTGCACATATCTAGAGTATAGATAAACGTAAGGTTTTATAGAATCTCAGGCTATATCAACAGCGGGTCTCATGATAGGGATATGCTCCTATGCCTAGATCTGGAGAATCAAAATACCTATTATCATGCTCTTCACATAATGGTATACCACCTCATGAATCTCTTTGTATAAATGTGATAAAATACAAGTACCCCAAGAAAAATGTTGGGGCCTAGCAAGCATGTCCTCTAGAAATTTGGCCCACCCACACTAGAATCCATGAAAACCCATGTTAGGGATCAATATACCCTCAATCAATCTTTCTAATACAAATTTTAATACAACATAGGAACTGTACATGTGGTCCCAATAAATATGCATGTGAGAAATAACATCATTTGTAAATACCTTGCAAGCTACCTCCATACCCACTTGTGGATCCTGATCAAAGTAAATCAAATCACCTACTAAAAGAATCCATAGTATCCTTTAGATGTCTTATGAAGTCACAGTGATCTTTTTAGCATGAATGTTTATTATTTCCTATGGGGGAGTATTCTAGCATTACTTGAGTGGTCACATGTTGCATTCATGACTGTGTTTGTCATTGATGTCAATATACTATTTATACTAAAGATTGATAGAGTAGCAAATAGAGTTTGAGTTAGCACACACAATGGGTTGTAAATGAGGTCATGTGTAGTTGAGGACATTTTCTACATAGTGTCTTGATTATATGGTCAAGAGCGTGTATGAAAAGTCAAAGTATGGTGACAATTATAAGAGATTTAGTGAAGATTTTATTCTGACAGAGTTCCTGAGTAGTTTTTGATGATTGGATTATATCTCCTAACAGGGATAGAATCTAGAAAAGAGAAGTTATATAGAGGTTGAAGAAATTATGAAGGTGATTTGGCTAATTCAGCATAGTCATAGGTTTCATGTGTGAATATTTATCAAGTTTTTGAGCTAATAGTATTGTGTAATTATGAAATTAATATCTAACATGTATTGTTTTATATTTTGTAATTGATAAAGCCCAATTGGCTGACTTAATTATGAAATATTGGGCTTGGTATAAAGGAAGGATTGTTTCCTTGATTGTGAAGGAATAATTGTAAGAAATGTAAGTTGTGAATTGTGACATAATGCGATTAAGTGATCTAAGGGATTATTATGTGATGCAAAGTTTATAGATCTGGTATTGAGATTTGGGAAGTATTTGGTGCAGCAGAGGCATGGTCAAAGGAGAGAGGAAAGAGTTGTTGAGATCAGTTATATTTGGTATTATTTTGTTTGGGATAATACAAAGATCAGTTGGATAGTGAGTTCAGTGGTCTTGCCCTTGAATCTTTTTGGACAATGGGTCCTTCTGCCTTCCACAACTCCTCACAAGGTTGGAATCTCCTCACATGGATTCAAAGTCTCCTCACAGGGACTGATATGTATTCAATGTATTTCATAGACTCTTAAGAAGGTCCATCCTCTCACAAGAAACTTTTATATTAGTACATATTTTGTGGGTATCATCCTTGCCAGGGTTTACTCTCTGATCAAGAGGTTCCCTAGTTAAGAAATATGGTGTCATTGTGTATGGTTATCTTTATATGGTTGTTGTTTATGTTAATCACATGTCATAGATTTAATAAGGTTAATAAAAGTTTTTTTAGTCATATAACTGATTCACACCCCCCTCAATTATCTTGGTGGACTTTACTTTCTAAAAATTGGTATCAGAGCATCAGGGCCTTGAAGGAGAATCTTAACAACTTAAGGAGACCCATGGCATTCATTTTAGAAAAGAAAGTCCTAATTTTGATGGAGTTAACTATGATAGCTAGAAAGAGAAGATGAAGACACATTTGATATGTTTAGGGCCAGGATATTGGCTGATCACTAAGAATGAGAAAACTATCATTGAAGAAGACAAGATTGAGGATTGTATTGAAAAAGAAAAAGATCTATTCATGTGTAACATACTTGCTAGAGAAGCATTTTTTTCATCTCTTCCTGAGAATGAGTATAGCTAGGTAAAATCTTTAAAAAAATCTCATGAAATTTGGTTATCTTTGGAATTTACTTTTGAAGGTGATAAGCATGCTAAGAGAATTAGATTGCAAAATTGGATATGTTTATTTCAAGAGGCTAAAATGATGGAAGATGAATCTGTTAGAAGTTATATTGGTAGAATATCAGAGATTTTTACAGGTATCAAAGCTTGTGAAGGAAATAAGGATGAAGATGAGATTACATGGAAGATCTTGAAAAATTTGACTCCAACATTTAAGAAGACATTGCAGATGATTGAACAAGTTATACCTTGCACTGAGAAGTTTACTATAGAGACTCTTCTTGGAAGATTGGAAGCAATAGAGATAAGTCTAAAACAATCTGGAGATTTTCCCAAGATTGAGACTTCCTTTAGCACACTTAGTGTTCACCCTACTTTGTCTAGGAGTGCTATTATTAGTGGAGATTATGCTAGCAACAATAGATTTAAATCTGAAGAAGACAAGAATATTGAAGAAGGAATTTCCTTGCTTGTGAAAAGAGAACCAGAAGGTAAGAAAATATTTAAATTTTGGACTTGTCAAGAATATGGTCATTTTTCTTCTAAATGTCCTAAGAAAGTGAAGAAATACAAGAAAAACTTTAAGCCTAGAAGACCTAAAGAATGTTACTATGTGAATGATGAAGAATTTTAAGCTAGTATGGAAAAATTCTTAAGTGAGAGTGATAATGAAAGTGATGAGATAGGATTTGTTGCAATAAAAGAAGAAAATCCTAAAAAAGAAGTCAAAGAATAAAAATCTTTGGTGTCACAAGTTGAGAAAAAAAATTGATTGGATCATAGATAGTGGTTGTTCACATCATATGACTAGTGATATGAATTTTTTTGTCAAGTTTAACAACTATGATGGATGAATTGTTAAATTTGGAAACAATGCACCCTGTCACATAAAAGAAATAGGATCTATTACACTTGATGGAAAGACTAACACTGATGATGTTTAATTTGTAGATGAATTGAAACATAATCTTTTAAGTGTTGGACAACTAGTTGATAAGGGATATCAGGTACGGTTTGCAGAAAAGACTTTTATTATCAAGGATAAGGATGGTAAGATGGTTGGTACAGACACACGAACTAGAGGTAATGTTTTTTAGTTGATCCTACTAAGATGACATGTTTGATTGCTAAAGATGATGGCATTTGGTTATGGCACAAAAGGTTTTTTCACATAAACTTTGATAACATTGTGAAAGAAAGCACTACATTTGCAGCGAGAGATTTTCCTAAGATTGTGAAACCTACTAACATGGTAGGCAAGGAGTGCATTATGGAAAATAGAAGAGAATTTATTTTCCCAACAAGAAGTTCACATAGATAGAAGTAAAATTGGAGATTGTTCATACAGATCTGAGTGGTCCTAGAAGAACAAGAGGATTCTATAGTGAAAGGTATCTTATGATTCTTGTTGATGATTTTACTAGGATGATGTGGGTGACATTTCATAAAGAAAATTTAGAAGCATTTGAAAAGTTTAAATTGCTTAAGAATAGTGTTGAGAATGAATCAAGAATGAAGATTAAATGTCTAAGATCTGATAAAGGTGGATAATTTAATTCAAATGAGTTTAACACTTTTTGTGAAGTAAATGGAATTAAGAGACATCTTTTAGCCCCGAAAACACCCGAGAAAAATGGTAGTGCAGAGAGAAGAAACATGTTTGTAACTGAGGTAGAAAGAGCTATGTTGTTTGAGAATGATGTGGTGAAGATATTTTGGAGAGAAGCAGTATAGAGGATATTTAAATATTTGAAAGGTACAACTAATTTTGGGTTGTGGTATGATAGATCAAATGAATTTACCCTATGTGCATATACAGACATGGATTGGGGAGGTAATATGGATGATGAAAAGAGTACAAGTGGTGGAGAATTTTTTCTTGGAGGAAGATTGTTTTCTTGGCTAAGCAAGAAACAAAATTGTATCTCATAGAGTACAATAGAAGAAAAGTATATAGCAACAAAAAATAATTGTAAACAGATAATATGGCTGAAACAAATGTTGAAGGATATTGGAATTGAGTTAAGGAACCTGTCATCATACATTATGATAACACAAGTACAGTGAGTATGTCTAAGAATCTCATGTTACATTCAAAGGAAAAACATATAGAGATAAAGTCTGATGTTGTAAGAGAAAAGGTTGTAGAGAAGGAAGTCAGACTTGAGTATATCAACACAAAGGATAAGATAGAAGATATTTTTACAAAGCCTTTACCTAAGGATACATTTGAGTATTTGAGAGGTATGCTTGGGGTTATGCCCAAACCTACTTTTGAGTAGTGATACATAAAGTTGCATCAGTCCAGTGGTACAGAGTGCTATGTTTTATCTGGACTGAACGATGATGCTTCTTCTATGGGGGAGTATCTGTGTTTGAGATGAGTCATGAAGGAATCTTGGTAATAATTACTTTCAATAGTGTCTTTGGACACTTGAGCTGGTTAGAACTATTGAGCAACATATTGAATTTGTTGGCAATTTGGCTAAGTTGGTTACATAGGTGTTGTCATTATGGCAACATATGATCTACATGAAGATCGCATAGGTTAGAGAGCTAGTATGTCAGAGTGCAATCCAAAAAATTTTAAGTACGAGACAATGTGTTTTTGCCAGTGAACCCGAAGATAGTTTTGATTGGCAATATTGATTGGAGTAATTTTAGTGCTTACACACTTGAACATAGACACTATGGTGACTATTTGATGTAGGGACAGGGTAGATACAAGTAGAATCAAGCAGAATTGAATCCACTTGAATCCACAAATAGGCCCTTGCTCAGAGTTACACAATGGAAGCAATATAATATCACATGAAAGAAATGAAATCACAATGGATATGAGAAAATCAACTAGAAGCAAAAATAGAGAATTTATATTATTTCTTTCAACATGCTCGGCTGTGAGGCCTTTCGAGTTTCGGCCTTATACAAATAGAATTATGAAATCAAAATTACAAATTGCATCCTATCTTTGTCTCCAATGATATATCTTGATAATGCTTCCTAGATCTCACTCATAATCTCCCTTGATGCCCTACTACATAAATCTAGACTCTTTATATAGCTAGCTAAGCCACAGGTCGGCCAGTCAGGCATTTAATTACAATATAGGTCCAGTCTCAAGATTTAAACCAAAAATAATGCTAGAATGAATATAAATTGATACGCCTTTGGATTTAGTCCTCACATGACCCAAGAACATTCCTTTAAGGTCACAAGGTCCCATTTGATCACACATAAGTGCGCAAGAAGAAACACCACATGTTTCACCCAAAAACTGGTAGAAAATAGATCCTGGGGAAAAATGGGCATAACTTCTTACTCATAATGAATTAGGGCTTTCACTCTTGGGAAATGATATTTATTTAGGTCCTCTTAAATTAATTAAGAGATAAAATTCTAATTCTTTATGAATCAAGATCGCCAACATGAACAATCAGCACCAAAACTGCAGGAAAACGTGGTTCCGACGGCAAGGAAAACAGCTGTAACTTTGAAACTGTCCATCCAAACTTTATGTTCTCATAGGAGAATGTTACTAAATAGGTCCTCAGAATAATTTAAGCTTCACACACCATGAAACCAAAAAATACAACAATTATATAGAAAACAACAGCAAACAGGTACAGAAATCAGAAAATGTTTTTGGTTGATGCAAGATTGCTCAAACACCCAAGATGCTCCTGCATCAGACACCTGGGGTGAATAAAGAAATTATTTCCACATCAATCACTACTCATAATCTTACATGAATCATAAATATCCAACTCATCTTGTGTAATCCATGAATTATCTTCAACTAGCTTGTTTTTCCACTAAACTAGATATTCCATGTAGTCTTTTCCTCTTGTACTCTTGCTCACTCTTTTATTCAAGATCTTCCCAATGCTATCTCTATTCTTCTTAGGATAATCTAGATCATCTTCTATCTCATAATTTAATTCAAAGTACTCAAATATATCAACAATATTGAATATAGGTGATATATCCATGTCCTTTGGTAATTCCACTTCATAAGCATTTGAACTGTCAAACTTCTTCAGAATCTTACAAGGTCCAAACTTCTTCATTTTTAGCTTGTTGTAGGTACCAACTGGAAATCTATTCTTTTTAAAATCAATCATAACCTCATCTCCAACTTCAAAAGATTTATGTCTCCTTCTCTTGTCTGCTCTCTATTTATATTTTAGATTACTGTCCTGCAAATTCTTTTTAACTTCATCATGCAAAGTTCTCATGTATTCTACAAAATGATCAGCTTCAGCACTTCTTCTAGTCTCAGTAGGTAAATCTCTCAACTCTATGGTTCCCTTAGGATGAAATATAGTAACAATCTCAAATGGTCTCCTCTTAGTACTTCTATTCACAGAATTATTATATGCAAACTCTGCTTGTGCCAAAATTAAATCCCAATTAGCAGGGTTATCTCCAACTAAACATCTCAATAAGTTTCCCAAACTTCTATTCACAACTTCAGTCTATCCATCTATCTAAGGGTGAAATGTAGAACTAAACTTCAAATTAGTATTCATCTTTTTCCATAGTGTTCTCCAACAATAACCAGTAAAATTTGTATCTCTGTCTGAAACAATAGATTTAGGAAAACCATGCAATCTTACCACTTCCTTGAAGAATAATTCAGCTACATGCAGTGCATCAGATGTCTTCTTACAAGGTATGAAATGAGCCATATTAGAAAATCTATCAACCACTACCAAAATAGAATCATTACCTCTCTAAGTTCTAGGCAATCCAAGAATAGAGTCCATGCTCACATCTTCCCAAGGTCTATCAGGTACAGGCAAAGGTGTATACAATCCCAAATTCTAACTAGTTCCTTTTGTTGTTTGGAAAATTATGCAAACTGTAACCATTCTCTGTACATCTTTGTAAATCTGTGGCCAAAAGTATCTTTTTGAAATCAAATTCACAATCTTATCAATCCCAAAATTTCCAACAAGTCCACCAGTATGTTTCTCCTTTATTATGTTTTCTCTCATAGATCCTCTAGGTATGCACAATTGAATTCCTTTAAACAACATGTCTTCTTGAATGAAATAACTAGTCCACTTATCACTCACTGTGTGTTCCTTACAAGCTTTCCAAGGTTCTACAAAATCAATGTTAGTCTCATACAAACACTTCAAATCATCAAAACCAAGTACCTCAACTCTCATCTCTGTCATCAAATTTCTTCTTCAGCTCAAGGCATCAGCAACCTTATTTGACTATCCACTTTTATGCTTCAATGAAAAGAAAATATTCCATTCTTTCTTTTCTCTTGCAAAATTTTTACCATCAAACAAGCATACTCTGACTGTGGTATAGTGACTTTCATCAAACTTCTCTATCAAAGGCAACAATACTTGTTTCTTTCCATCCATCCAAATAGTATATTGATTCAATCTACCATCATGTAAAGCTTTCCTATCATACTACCAAGGTCTACCCAAAAGAATATGACAACAATCCATAGGCATAATATCACACAAGACTTCATCATGATAATTTCCAATTTTGAATTTAACAAGGCATTATTCACTTACAAGTAGTTTATGCTCCTTCTAGATCCAAGCAATATGGTAAGGCTTCGGATGTTTCAATCTCTTCAACTACAACTTGTTAACCAACTCTTTGGATGCCAAATTATCAGAACTTCCACTATTAATGATTACCTTGCAACATTTGTTAGCGATCTTACATTTGGTTATAAACAAAATTTTCCTCAAAGCAAGTTACTCATCAGCTTCTTCATTCCACAAGATCCTTCTTAACATCAAGTTCTCACCATGTTCAGGTTCATTAGACATTTCCACAACTTCTTCACAAGCCAAATTATATCTGCCATTACCTCCAGTCTTCTTTCCAGAGTTAGTACATTCAAAAGCTCTATGTCCTTCTTCACCACATTTGTAACAAGTACCTTTAAACCAAGATTTCTCTTCTCTTTTTCCATTATTGTTATTCCTAGAGTAACCAGTATAGCTACCTCTACAGTAATTACCTCTTTTACTAGCAGGGTCATCTTCCCATCCTTTATCTTGTGCTGCATTGTCAGATCTGCTACTTTCTCCATAAGATCTTCCTCTACTTCTCTGAAATCTACCACCTCTTCCTCTTTGTCTTTGTTCATGTCTCTTTGTCAATCTTTCCTCAGCCTTCAAAGAAAATTGATATGCTTCTTCCACACTATCAATCTTCACATAGCTAATCTCATCTTGAATAGATGTCCTCAGGCCATTCAGATATCTAGCCACTTTCTCAACTTCATCATCCACATGTCCAAATCTGATATCCAATTTGTAAAATTCCTTAGTATATTCTTTCACACTCATGTCCTTTTGTCTCAGATTTTTCATTTTCCTCATCAAACTAACTTGGTAGTCAGCTGGAAGAAACTTCTTCTTCATCTTTCCAAGCATCTTCATCCATGTCTTGATCTTTTCTTTTCCTCTCTTTTGTCTCTCAGTTTGCAAATGATCCCACCAAAGAGATGCATGACCTTTCAACTTTGTGACTACTATCTTAACCTTCTTATTATTAGGAGTACCTTCATACTCAAATTATTTATCCATCTCAGAGATCTTATCCAAAAGTGTATCAATCTCAAGTCTTCCATCATAGCAAGAAACTTCAACTGCAGGTTTGTAGTTAGCCTTAGACAAAACTCTCAAAAGTCTTTCCTCATCTTGTTCAACTTCAGGTTCAAGATTAGGTGCTACTTCTTCTTCTTCATCACTAACATCTTAAAAAATTTCTCCTCTTCTCCAGGCCATCTCTATAGCTTCAAGCCTAGTTGCAATTTGCCTCAACATATCTATGATAGCATTATCATTTCCTCTACCTCGAACCATCTTGACAATCAAGTTCCAGCAAGATCATAACCTTCTACAAGTTATAGGTTAGATCTTAGATCCACCACCCTACAACCAATCCAATAGGGTTCTCCATGATCCAATCCACAAGAAAGAACTTGCTTTGATACCACTTGACGCAGGGACAAGGTAGATACAAGAAGAATCAAGCAGAATTGAATCCACTTGAATCCACAAATAGGCCCTTGCTCAGAGTTCACAACAGAAGCAATATAATATTACATGAAATAAATGAAATCACAATGGATATGAGACAATCAACTAGCAGCAATAACAGAGAATTTATATTATTTCTTTCAACATGCCCGGCTGTGAGGCCTTCCTGGTTTCAGCCTTATACAAATAGAATTATGAAATCAAAATTATAGCTTGCATCCTATCTTTGTCTCCAATGATATATTTTGATAATCCTTCCTATATCTCACTCATAATCTCCCTTGATTCCCTACTACATCAATCTAGACTCTTTATATAGCCAGTTAAGCCACAGGTTGGCCAGTCAGGCATTTAATTACAATATAGGTCCAGTCTCAAGATTTAAACCAAAACTAATGCTAGAATGAATATAAATTGATGTGCCTTTGGATTTAGGTCCTCACATGACTCAAGAACATTCCTTTAAGGGTGCAAGGTCCCATTTGATCACACATAAGTGTGCAAGAAGAAACACCATATGTTTCACCCAAAAACTAGCAGAAAATAGATCCTAGGAAAAATGGGCATAACTTCTTACTCATAATAAATTAGGGCTTGTGCTCTTGGAAAATTATATTACTTTAGGTCCTCTTAAATTACTTAAGAGAAAAAAGGTTGATTCCTTATGGATCAAGATTTCCAACATGAATAATCAGAACCAAAATTGCAAGAAAATGCAGTTCCGACGGCAAGGAAAACAACTGTAACTTTGAAATTGTCCATCCAAACTTTATGTGCTCATAGGAGAAGGTTCCCAAATAGTGCCTCAGCATAATGTAAGCTACACACACCATGAAACTAAAAAATACAACAATTATACAGAAAACAACAGCAAATAGGTATAGAAATCAGGAAATGTTTTTGGTTCATGCAAGATTGCTCAAAGACCCAAGATGCTCCTGCATCACTATTGAAGACTCACCTTAGAGCGCAATTCAGTATGGCATGTATGGAAGAAGTTATGATAGTTTTACTAAAGATAGTGTTAAGCTGACAGGACAGACTATGAAGACAGAATTGATAAAGAGTTAAGGGATTATTTTGTTTATCAAAATAATGTCTTAACAATATAAAGGGACGACATCCTAGATGTTAACCCTTGGATAAAGATATTTTTTAATATGATAGCTGATTGGAAAATTTATTAATCTTAATAACTTGTATAAAGATATGTAAAGATGTAATTGTAAAAAGAAGTAATGAATATGTGTATAGTGATAGTGAAAGATGAGCGAAGAGATATTGATGCAAGAAGTATAAGGTTATGTACCTTGACCTAATTTTTTAAATCAGTGAATATTGTATATTACTTGTTTGGGCAGTGGGCTCATCTAGTAATCACATTTTTTACTACCAACTCCTAACAGGGTTGAGGCTTCTAACAAGGCCTATAGTCCCTTAATCAGGACTGAGACATTATATGCATGTGATAGACTCCTAATAGGGTCAACATCCTTAATAGGATACTTTTGATTAGTGGATCTTTGTGGGTACCATCCCCACTAGGGGTTTCTCTTGGCCAGGGTTTCCTTGAGAACAAATAATGTGTTATGAGTTCTTTTGTTTTATTGATATGCATGTTGTTTAGCTTTCTATGTTATGCATGCATTAAGATAATCTGTGATATCCATAATTGGGAAAAAGTAAAAATTTTTAGAATACTAATTCGCCCCCCCCCCCCCTCTCAGTATTCCCTATTTCTAACAATTGGTATCAGAACTTAGTTACTCAGAAAAGAATCATTCAAGGAAAGCCTAGCAGCTTGAGTAAGATCTCTATGGATATGGATCAGCTACAGAAGAATCTTGAAGAAGCTCTTGAACAGATTGATATGCTTACTAAAGAAAGAGATACTCTGAAAGGAAAATATGATGATGCAAAGAACCTCATTGAGAAACTAAAAAACAAGTTGAAAGATTTGAAATCTGAAAAGGAATCTGAAATTCACATTGAAGATTGTGATGACAACTTAGAAAAAGAAAATGAGATCCTTAAACATGAACTAAAGATAGAAAATCTAAAGCTGAGTCTGAAAGATGGAAATGGCAAGAATGAAAAAAATTTGAATTTTGAGAATGAAAATCTTAATCTTGAAAATGAAGGGCTAAAATCTAAACTTGGTAAAGTAACATCTGAACTTGAGAAAGTCAATTTGCAGTATGCTGAACTTGAGAAATACAATACAATTGTGAAAGGAGAACTGACTCAATCTAAGCAGCAACTTGAAAGACTATATTCAACTAGTGAGAAGATTGATGAATAGATAGCTTATCAAAAACCATTCTATGATAAAACTGGTCTTGGATTCAACACTTTTAAAGAAAATGAAGAAAGCAAGGAACCAGATCTGAAAATATCTGAAAGCATAGATGAGAAGAAGTCTGATGAGATTAAAAAATATGAAGATACACCTAAGGAAGAAGAACCACCTAAGAAAGAGGAATCACCTAAAGGTATGCAAAGAGAATTCAAAGGTAGATATTTTTCTTGTAATATTGTTGGTCATATGAAGAGAGATTGCACAGGTAAGCAATTTAAACCTCTTAATGGTTATTGTTATAATTGTCATGGTTTTGGACATAGAGCTATTGAATGCAGAAAATCTAAATTTGTTGAGAATAACAATAGTAGTAGAATGCTTAGAAATACTAACCATGCAGATAAGAAACCTACTGAAGATATGAACAGAAGAAATGGAGTAGTATGTTATAGATGCAACAAGGTTGGTCATATTGCTAGAAATTGAATATCACAGATCAATCAGCGTAGACCAAGATATGGAAATAATGGAATAGTTTGTCAGATATGTAGCAAGATTGGACATAAAACAAGGTTTTTCAAAATGAACAATAGAGTTTTTCATACCAATCCTAACCCTAGAAGTCATGCAAGAAGAAATGAAGATGCAAGCAAGAGTCAAAAAGGATGTTGTAGTAATTTAGATGAAGTGAAGTTTGTTAAAAGCACAAATCAAGGAGACATATTCAACACTGAAGGCAGTCAGAAAGGTGAAGTATTAAATGGTAAGAATGAATCTTTACCTGACCCATCTCAAAGTACTTAATTCATGAAAATTACAGTAAAATAGGAACTTAGATTAGTGTAGAAATTGATATATGATGAATTGAGTCTTGTGTGGTTAATGCAAGGTATTATATGATGTTCTAATGCTATGGTTAAGAGTGCAAAGAAAAATATTATGTTTTGCAAGATCGCAATAAGTTTTAAGTTTTGCAGGTTAACAAAATTAGCTTTTTGGAAACAAGCAGCAAAAGAATTGAATGCGATGTTAGATCTAAGTGAGATTGAAATGATAAAAGGTCATGAATAGTATTATTTGATCATTAAAGTGAATACAAGCATTAAGGAGATTGAAGAGCAGTGATTGGAAGTATTTTGGAAGGATTTGGTGAAGAATTTTTGTGCCGAATCTACGCAAGCCCTAAATCGTGGAATCAAGGTATTTTACTTGGTAGATCTTTAAATCGGTTAATAAATTAGAGGAAATCATGGATATTTCTTTGATTCACAATGTTAGAGATAAGAATAGACCTGAGGTGAAAAGGGAATCAGTAGAACCCTTTGAAGATGATCCTAGGTTAGCTTCTCATTCATACCAGACAAAGTTTTACATCTAGAGAATGTTAGAAGTTATATGGGATGTAAACTAGAGACTGTCAGTGATAGTGATTTCACAAAGGAATATCAGAAGATCTATAATCAAGACATGTCATTGAAAGTAGGGTTTGAGCATTTGAAAGATAATGAGATCATTAAGTATGTTCTACAATATGAATTTGACAATGAAGAATGTACCAAGATAATCCTAAGAAAAATTCACAATGGAAAGTTTTGGTTAGATGATAGAGTGATAGATATCACAACTACCTTAATTCATGAGGTAACTAGACTATCTAAAAATGGAGCCATTCCTTTGAATGAGAAAAACATGAGGAAAATAGTCATAAACAACACAAATCCATCCTACAATGGCAAAGGAATAGTGATTAGCAAGATACATCAAGATGATGTCAGATACTTGTGTAAGATCCTAACAACTAAGATTTGTGCTAACTTGAGAGAGGATGACATGGCAGCTAGAATGATACATGCAGCTTATTTGATGTGTGTTGATAAAGTACAAGTTGACATGTGTGAGATTTTGAGAATTCAGTTGTTTGAGAATTTGGAAAAGATAAAGAAGACTAAGTATTCACAGTTTAGATTCTCATCTTTAATCACTTATATGTTTTTTCATTTATTGAGAAGATTTCCTTACACCATTGGAAATGACTGGAATGATAACCAAACTACAATGGAAAGGATTAAAAAAGTGTATAGGAGGCATGTTATTGATAAAGTAAATGAAAGTGCAGTGTTGGTAATTAAAACATTTTAGAATTTGATGTCAAGTAGATCAAGGATCCCACGGTCTCTTGTGGAGAAGTATAAAAATGAGATATGTTTCATGGTTGATACTGACTTTACTTACATTGAAGTAGTAGAACCTAGAATAGAGTTCATATAACCTCTTGGCTATGAAATATCTAAGATTGAGATAGAAGAATATGTGAGTAGACTACTTAAGTGCAAGATGGATATTCATAGTAATAGGTTTGGAACCTTTGAGGAGAACTTCAACTTTGCAAAGACCATCCTTGAAGAGAAACAGTCAAAGAAAAGAGTTGAGAGTACAATCAAGAAAATTCTAAAATATACAAGGATGACTAAACATGAGTTCTTGGTAGACAAGAAAACAACAGCACCAGTTAGAGAAATTGGACAAAAATAAGTTTTGTCTGTGCCACCTTTATCATCAATTGTAGTATAGCAAGGAGGAACACAAGTTAAGGTGAAAGTGGAAGAAACGGAGAAGGATCAAGAAACAAGAAAATCCACTAGATCAACCTCCTCCACACCTAGAAAAAGAATAAAAGAGATTGCTACTAGACCGGGTAAGAGGCAAAAGACATTGGTGCCACCAGTTCAAAGGGAAATTGTAGAAATCAAAGATGATGAAAACACTCCTGTTAAGAAGAAAACTTGGAGACCTAGAATTGAAAAGGTTAATGAACAAATTATTCAAGATGGAGACTTTACAAAGATGAACAAATATTATGATCTCTATGATTATGCAAAAAGATTGAATCTATAAAATGCAGTGGTGAAGTATATGATTTTATCTGATAAGAAATTTGATACAATTCAGGGTAAGATACCTGATGAATTGTACAAGAAACTTGTAAATAGAAAGAAGAGAGCATTAGAGGAAGATATAACTATTAGAGAAAATCTTGTAAGAAAAGTTTGTGTTGTGAGAGATGAAGAACACTTCAAATAGATCATGAAGGATCTAAACACCCATTTGAGAACCAAGAAGAAAACTATTTAGATTATGGGAGGTAAATATGAAGAAATTAACACAGAAATAGAGCAAGCAATCATTAAGGTTATGTTAGATAATGCTGGAGAACTATTAGTTGCAGCAGAATATAAACATCAAGAAGAAGAAGAAGAACAAGAGCATATTCCTTCTCCACTAGCCATAAATATTGAGGATGAAGCCATGAATGTTGAAGGAACAAAGATCACCTTGGATAGTGATGATAACTTATTCAAGAATCTTGAATACATTGTTGACAATTTGGCTTTTGAAGAGAAGGATAGTACCAAAGGAGAAGAGAAGACATAAACCAAAATTTTAGAACCTAAAGTGACAGAGAAACAAGTACCTATTCCCACTAAAGAAGAAATCAGTCTTACACCTGAGATCGACAAGAAAAGTCAGATTGGTTCTATGATTGAGAATCTGGGAAAGGAAGTAGATGATGATGATCAAATGGAATTGATCACATCTTTGAACAAGATCATCGAAAAGAACAAGAAAGTAAAGAGTCTTGAAGGATGCCTGAAGGAGCTTATTCAAAAGTTACAAGGCATTATAACTACACAAATTTCAAAAGATGACCCTCTGGAAAGAGAAAAGAAAGTGATGAATACTTTTGATGAAGAGTTTACGAATTTATCTCATGTAGCAAAGATGAAAGCTCAAGCAACTTATGAGGCCAAAACAATTTTGGACATTAGTCAGAATATCAGGAATGATATCAATAACCTTGATATCTGCATAAAGGACTTGAGAAAGATTTTAGAAAGAAGAAAATCTTTGTACATTCGGTGTACAAAATTGGAGAACTTGGTACCAGAGGAAGTTCAGAAGATGAAGATGAAGGAAGCATAAATTAAGAATGAGGCAAACCTTCTTTCAAGCCCCAATGTGAAGGTATTTGATATTGAGAAGAAAATCCGCAAGATTTATGATGAAATAAGATTTTTGCAAGATGACAAGGATAGGAAGCTAGAGAGATTCACTCTTTTAAGAGAGCACATTTCTATAAACTTGAGCATTGTTGAAGGGAAACTGGAAGAATGTCTTTCAGCCAAGACATCTTTTCAGAAGTTTAGTTATGAGAATCTCCAAGCATGTGAGATTGCATCTTATGGATTGTGCCCACTACTCAGTGTGGTAGATTCAACTAAGAAATCATGGGAGAAAGAGTTAGAGGCCATGAAGATTAACTTTGCAGATTGTATTGCAAGCCTACCGGCTTTGCAATATTGAATCTAGGTATAACTTTTTGTGAATACAACTTTGTAACCCTCCTTACCTTTTTTGTCATTATTGTCAAAGGGGGAGAGATATATAGTAGAAAATTGATAAGGGTAAATACTCTTAGGGGGAGTACAATATATAGAAAGGATTCATGAAGTCATAAGAATAGTATATACATATTTTGTATTATGGCCACAATTTTAAAATTTTGGAGTCTAAGACTTAGCCAATTTTCTCATATGTTGCCACCAATGACAAAAGGGGAGATTGTTGGAAATTTGGCTGAGTTGGTTACATAGATGTTGTCATTATGGAAACATATGATCTACATGAAGATTGCACAGGTCAGAAAGCTAGTATGTCAGAGTGAAATGCAAAATTGTCTAAGTATGAGATAGTGTGTTTTTGCCAGTGAACCCGAAGATAGTTTTGATTGGTGATATTGATTGGAGTAAGTTCAATGCTTGTGCACTTGAACATAGACACTATGGTTACTATTGAAGACTCACCTATGAGTGCAAGTCAATACAACATGTACGGAAGAAGTTATGATAGTTTCACTAAAGATAGTGTTAAGCCGACATGATAGAATATGAAGACAGAATTGATAAAGAGTTAAGGGATTATTTTGTTTATCAAAATAATGACTTAACAATATAAAGGGATGACATCCTAGATGTTAACCCTTGGATAAAAATATTTTGTAATATGATATTTTGTAATATTTTGTTAATCTTAATAACTTGTATAAAGATATGCAAAGATGTAATTGTAAAAAAAAGTAACGAATATGTGCATAGCGATGGTGAAAGAGCAGTGAAGAGATATTGATGCAAGAAGTATAAGGTTATGTACCTTGACCTACTTTTTGTAATCAGTGAATATTGTATATTACTTGTTTTGGTAGTGGGCTCATCTGGTAATCACATTTTGTACTACCAACTCCTAACATGGTTGGGGCTTCTAACAAGGCCTATAGTCCCTTAATCAGGACTGAGACACTATATGCATGTAATAGACTCCTAACAGGGTCAACATCCTTAACATGATACTTTTGATTAGTGGATCTTTGTGGGTACCATCCCCACCGAGGTTTTCCCTTGGCCAGGGTTTCCTCAAGAACAAATAATGTGTTATGAGTTATTTTGTTTTATTTCTATGCATTTTGTTTAGCTTTCTATGTTATGCATGCATTAAGATAATATGTTATATCCATAATTGGGAAAAATTAAAAGTTTGTAGAATATTGATTCCCCCCCTCCTCTCAGTATTCCCTATTTCTAATAGAATTGACATAATAATTCATTTGTCGTTGATGTCAACGGGGGAGAATAATGCATGAAAAACATCTCTTGGGAATGTAGGAGAGAATGTATAAGAGAAGTGAGCATACAGAATGGGGAAGCAATGATTGCTAAAGAAGATTTGAAAAGACAAGAGCAACAACCATCAATGCCAAAGGGGGAGATTGTTAGCATGAATGCTGAATATTTCCTATGGGGGAGTATTCTAGCATTACTGGAGTGGTAACATTTTGCATTCATGACTGTGTTTGTCATTGATGTCAACATATTATTTATACTGAAGATTGATAGAGTAGAAGAAATTTTTTGAGTTAGTGCACATAGCAGGTTGTTGATGAGGTCATGTACAATTGAGGATGTGTTCTACATAGTGTCCTGATGACATGGTCAAGAGCCCATACGGAAAATCAAAGAATGGTGACAGTTATAAGAGATTTAGTGAAGACTGTATTCTGATAGAGTTCCTGAGAAGAAGTTTGTGATGATTAGATTATATCTCCTAACAGGGATAGAATCTGGACAACAAAAGTTATACAAAGGTTGAAGAAATTGTGAAGGTGATCTGGCTAAGTTAGCATAGTCAGAGGTTTCACCAGTCAAGATTTATTAAGTTTGTGACCCGAAAGTGTTGTATAATTATGAAATTAATATCTAATGTGTATTGTTTTATATTTTGTAATTGATAAAGCCTAATTGGTCAGCTCAATTATGAAATATTGGGCTTGGTATAAATGAAGGATTGTTTCCTTGATTGTGAAAGAAGAATTATAAGAAATGTAAGTTGTGAAGTGTGAAATAATGTGAGTAAGCGATCTAAGGGATTATTATGTGATGCAAAGTTTTCAGATATGGTATTGAGATTTGGGAAGTATTTGGTGTAGTAGAGGCATAGTCAGAGGAGAGAGGAAAGAGTTGTTAAGATCAGTTATATTTGGTATTATTCTATTTGGGATAATACAAAGATTAGTTGGATAGTGATTTCGATGGTCTTGCCCTTGAATCTGTTTAGATAGCGGGTCCTTTTTCCTTCCACAACTCCTCAAAGGGTTAGAATCTCCTCACAGGGACTGATATGTACTGAATGTATTTCATAGACTCCTAACAAGGTTCATCCTCTCACAAGGAAATTTTATATTAGTACATCTTTTGTGGGTACCATCCCCATTGGGATTTAATCTCTGATCAAGAGGTTCCCTAATTAACAAATCTAGTGTCATTGTGTATGGTTGGTTTTTATGTTAATCACATGTTTCATATTTTAATAATGTTAATAAAATTTGTTTTAATCAGATCACTGATTCACCACCCTCCGCCACCCACCTCCTCCCCACCCCTCTCAATTATCTTGGTAGAATTTACTTTCTAACAAATCTCTCCCATGGGCATATGGAATATATTATGCTCTAAATGTCATTTCTCATCTAATGTGGTCGATAATCCCGCTATGAGCTCAACGGTGAGGTCCGTTTGAGCTCAAAGCGCACCAAAATTTAGGGACCCCCTAATTTTGATATAAACATGTCAAAATCAGACAACATTATAGGGAGAGGCAAGTTATTTTGCCCCTGGGCTGTGCTTGCACCCCGAGGCAACTTCTATATGAATTTTGGCACAAAAATTAAAAAAATTCAAAACAAAGGCGCATACAGCGCATAGCCAGCGTGCTGCCTGCACCTCACCGTCATCCGCGCACCGCCTGTCCCAAAATATCAGGTAGGTCAAGAAAATTAAATAATCCCAGTCTCCCAATAATGCATCTCTCATCATCAAAAATATGAGAAACCATGCCTATTACTCTACGACACTCACCTTGAAAGATGACGACACCAAGATCATGCTACAACAACAAATCAAACTTGTCAATCAATTGCACAAGATTACATCACCAAATCAATAATAGTCATCATGAAATCATCTAAAATTAAATCTAAGTCAGGACGGATGAGGATGGGATCAAGTTTAGCATCCAACTAGTAACAATTTTACCCCATACGACTAAAGATAGTCAATATGTGGCTCGGTAATGACATGCAATGCAAAATTGGCAGGATGCAATCTAATTCCCAAATGTGACCTAAGATTTACCATAAATGACCTAATAACCAAGTGTGACTCTTTGCAGAAAAGATGCGATACAGGATCAGGATGTGAGCGATAACAAGAGGGATGTGACATGGTGGGTTTGCAAAATTGGCCTAACACTATGTGACTCGAGACAGACCCCATACAGCTTAAGATATATGGGAAAATAATGTGCAACTCAAGATTTACTGCATGTGACGCAAAATCTGGTATGCGACTCATAATAAAAAGGCATACAAAGAATAAAAAAACATGTCAAAATGAAGTCAAATCAATGCATGGATCAAGGTATAACATCGACATACTGGTGCGACATAATGCTCGAGTTGTCAGTGTCATCGAACTAGCTCAAACTAATGTTTCTCGACAAGCACCACCATTTTCTCTAGAAGCTCTCTCAAATTACCACAAGTGGAAAAGTCAAAATGAATAAATAAAAGGGTAATTTTTACCTTATTATAACATTTTTTGTGGATAATTAGTTCAACTTATGACCTGACAAGGTATCAACACAAACACAAACATCCAATTACAATTAGGGAGCAAAATCGAAATCAGATACACAAATCCATTTAGTGAATTCAGTCAAGACTTAGTCAACTCAATCAAGTTGCAAGTCAAAATTTGGTCAATCCCTAATTAGAATGCAGTCAACAAGGGGAAAAGTCAGTCAAAGTAATACATAATCAATAAAGAATCTTCCAAGTGTAGTTTTGTAACATCTCCCAACAGTGAAAATTGGGCAATCCAAGTCAAAGGCATTTTTATCTTGGTCAAGAAAGGATCAAACATGGTCAAAAAAGGTCAACTGGGCCATCAAAACATATCAATAGTGATAAAAAGGAGTTTTGCATCAATTTTATCAAGTCAAAGAAGTCAAATATTGGTCAACAAGAGTCACCCTTGGTAAAAATTCAATCGAAAGCTAGTCAAAATGTGTTAAAATCAACACAAAATTACTTCATATCAGATCCTCATTTATTCCAAATTAGTTTCTCATCAATTTCACATCAATCTAATCACTTGAAATCAAGATTGTATCAATTTTTTTATTTCAATTTCTCTCATGAGGGGGCATGATCACGTCAAAATTGATCAAATTTGCATTTGTCAAATGAGGGAATCTTATCAAAATATGTTTCATTAATCATGAAATAAAGCAAGATCATTGAATCCAAAGGTATCTCATCATTAAGGCATTAACTTCATCACACATCATATCAATTTGATGATCTCAGATCAATCAAGAAATCAATCAAAGAATGAGTAATTTCATCAAAACCCATATCAAATTGCTTAGTATTGTCAGAATCAGTAAATCTATAGGAGCATATCAATTTCATCCCACCTCATCAAATTGGCAGTGTCTTCATCGGATAATTAGCTTTATTTGGACCCATATCAAGTTAATCATCCACATCAAAAAGGTTATCTATTCTTATCAAACATCATTACTTTTAGAATCTTTTGACAGTTAATTAGTTTCATCATACCACATCAAACTGGTTATTTGTTTAGAACAACTTTAGGGTTTTCAATATCTCTGACAGTGATCAATTTCATCACTTCACATAAAATTGGTTACCTATCAACATCAATCTCCTACATGGATAGATTGTCTATTTCATCACTCCACATCAAACTGATCATTATGGTTTCGATCAATCTATGGATCAACATCGAATAGGGGCAGTTCATCAGCATCCATATCAAACTATTCTTTGTGTCAATCATCATATATTATTTAAATCAACATGATGATCGCACATCAATTCAAAGAGGTGCAAATGTAATCACCTAAATATGGGCTAATCTAACCAAGAGGCCTGAATCAACAATTCTATAGAATTTCCCTAAACCAAATCAATTACCTAATTGTGCTAGTTAATTTAATCAATTTACTTGTATAATTAGTGAGAAAACAATTAATCAAGTGATCAAATATAAATGGTTATCAAACATGATCAATAAATTAATTAATACTCTTAGCCCAATTAATTAAATCAAAAGAATTAAATACCATGGCTAGAGTAATTAATTAAATCGAATAACTTAAATCTCCTATTTTCCATCTCACCAGTAGGAGACAAATTACTTAAATCCCTCCAATCAAAGGCTATCACATGGATTACTCACATGGATCAAATGAGGATCAATCATAACCATCCCTCAAGGATGAATCTCAATCATCCAAATCGATCTCAAAACTATAAAAGATTAATTCATCTCATTTTCATTAATCTTAGCTACATGCTGCCATTTTGCATATAGACCTTAATCAATCATGTTTAGAGAATTCATAGCTTAATATTGCATAGTAACTTCATTGGATTTATTAACTAGAATCATGATCATAGTTGCATATTTGCATTAGAATTGTTTAGATCTTCCATTCCAACCTTGTCTAGTTACTGATCTAGGTTTAAAATTATGAGCAATAGATTCATCTAGATTAAACTCTTCTTAGTTAGGAAGCAATGAGATGATATTTTTTGGTTTTCTCTTATTATGTTTGATTTTGAATACTAACCAAAGGATCTAATGTATCATAGAGAACAAATTACACACACACAAACATACACTTCTTACAACTAAGTGTAGACACGTAAAATTGGACAAATACTTTTAAATTGCAAAAATCAATTAAATGGCTCAAAATCAATAAAAGGGACAAAATCATTAAAATGCGTTAAAAGGGACATAATTAAATAAAGTTGAGAAAAATTAATTAAAGCAAAGGAAAAATTAAATAATGACGTTAAATAATTAAATTGAAGCTTAAAAGGGCCAAAAACACTATATAATTGATTTTAATCAATTAATTGTAATCAAAAATAAAAATGAACCTATTACCCTTCCATGGCTAAATTTAATTAATTAATTGAATTAAATATTCCTTTTTTTCTTTCAACAAAGTGATCAACCAATGAAAATTGAGACAAAAAGGACACAAATCACTCAAAACATTTAAATTGTCCAAAGCTTTAAGACCATTTAAAGGCTTGTCCCCTCATTTGTCCCCCATTTATGGACAATGCAAAGTTTTGACTCAGCCAAGGAATAACCATGATTACTTCACTCCACCCCCTACCCTTGGACATTTACTATAAATATGGGGCATTTTGGAGAGCATTTCCATCTTGGAATTTCATTTGCATAGCATTGTTACTATAGGCAATTGAGATCATTTCCAAGAGCAATTTGAGCATTCTTGAGCATTTAGTATCATAATTTCATCATTCTTGAGCTAGAATCATCATAGAAGCATAGCATAAGCATAGTAGCAACATCATTTCTCATTTTAGAGGTGTCACTAGTGAGGATTGTAGCTGAGAGATTCACTTACCACTTCTTTCTAGAGATCCATCAGATAATATAGATCATAATTTCAATTTTAGTTAAATTTACATTGTATTTGATTAAATTGATGTTAGTAGATCTTAATTTCATGCAGGTGAGTAACTTCATCACACAAATGGCACCCACCGTGGGGCTCTAAGCCTCACTTCATCATTTTCATCTCCCTTTGCATGCTTGGATATTCTATTTTTCATGAATTGCTTGCAGGAAACTAGAAAAGTCACGCTTATAGGAGGTTGAATTACACCTACAGTCAGTTCTCTGTCACCTAAGAGCTCTGTATTAATGCCTACTAGCTGGAGATCCCCGATTCTGATGATAAAGCCTTCAGCCTTTACGGCTCGCAGTCACGCCTGTGACTCAGGGAGTATTGTCTACATTTTATTTTCTATCGCTTTAGATTATGCTTTGCTTCACACTTTAAAGTTATAATCATGCTTGGAATAGAAAAATTATCGCTTATTGTTGTTAAAGTGACACTTAGCATTAATCCTTATGTGCAATTTTAAGTTTTCCTTATGCCTCTGAATAAACCGTTCGCACCTGAGTAACTTTGAATATCGCTTGAGCCGCTGTAAAGTGATGCTTGCTATTCTCAAAGTTACGCCCGTCTGCAGTTTAGTCACGCCTATTAGCTGGATGATGTCGCTTGAGACTTGCTGTCTATATTTATAGTTAATTTGATCAAATTACTTGGCTAACTCTCTATTTTTATGATCTGACAGTATATGAGTAGTCACAGAAAAGCACAGAGACCTAAGAGCTGATTCAACAAAGAGGAAAAAGCTTTAAGAAAGAGGATCAAGAAGGAGAATTTTGAGCACATAAAGGTTGTTCTTGAGAGTACACAAGAGGAAGAAAATAAGGTATTTCAAAATTACCTTAAAATCATTGAAGCCTATAAAAAAAAGTTTATTTCGTTAAATTGGATCTTTAGTCCATAATTCAAATTCTTGTTTGAAAGATTTGCAATTAGAAGGCTTAAAATTCATTACATAAAATGCATGCTTTGTAAATCCGATTTTGGTTTCCCCTCACTTTGCTTGGTTGTGTTGGACTAATTTGTTGGAGGAGGGAGCGGGAACAATTGCCACTAGGTGAGTGGAAATAAGATGAAAACCAATGATTCAAAAATGCCCCTAGCCTTTTGCTAGCTACAAGGAAAGGTATTTTACATGATCAAGCTTGCATTCCCTCAAATTGCGGCATTTCATTTAAATCTAGCTTTAATAAGGAGGGAATTTAACCAAATATTTCAATTTTAAGAACCTCCTCGTCAAGAGGTTGAGAAAGAACAATTAATTGCTTGAAGTGTTTGGGAACAAAAGGGAAAGTTAGGGATATGCTCTTCACCTTTTAGGTGAACCAAATTCTCAAACACTTAACCTTAATTCCATTTCATTGCTTTCCATGAACATGTTATTTAAAATAGAGATTTAGTGGGCTCGCCTCCCGAGTTTTCCTTAACGAGGCCGGTGAGAGGGACCACCCAAAGTGGGATACACTTGCTTTTGCCGTGGGAATTTGACCCACTCTAAAATGAAATGCATGTATCCTTAATGGGTTGCATGACAAACGGATTTTGATTTTTCAACCTTCCTCTAGTAGTCTTAACGGATTGCGCAAAATCGTACTTCGGTGTGTGTGGGAAGCCTCCTTGGAGGATTGAGATATTGAAGTCTATTTGAATGGAATATTTATTAAAACTTGGTAAAATAGCAAAGCCACCTTGTAGAGCCATGTTTACAAGCCAAAATTGACTTTAGGTAGGCTGTTTGGAATTTTTTATTGTGATATACTTGTGAAAAACATTGGAGAACATACATGTTAGAATGTTTTTAGGGACATGATGACAAAGTGATGTGTGTGTTGTGCTTGTTTTTCTATTTTCAAACACATAAATTTCCAAAGACTGATCTTACACATTTTAAAAATTCAAAATCTTATACCCTGGTCAGAGAAGTGCCACCTGTGCACAAAACACACTCGCCTATCATAGGTTCAGTCACGCTTGTGACTTGTTTAAACATGCGTAGACATACTGAACTAGTCACGATTAGAAAAAATTTCAAACATGCCTGGAAAAATTGGAAACCCGCCTGGCATTAACAAAGTCTCACCTGGTAACCTATAGTGTATCGCTTAACAAGAAACTAGTGCATGCCTACAGAAGTCTCAGTCATGCCTATGCTCGGTTTAGTGATGCCCAAAAACCTAAAAGGGAAAATAGAGAGTACTTGCAGGATAAATCAAAAAAATTTGAACACATTTTTGAGTACCCTTTTTCGTGTTCTTACTGCTCAGGCTTTCAGTTTGGTCAAAAATCTTGTTCTATATATTTTTTTTCAAAATTTGGCAAAGGATTAGACCCCAAGTGATATCAATTCTTCTTCTCCAAGGTTCATGCCTACTTTCACTAGATCTTACTATGTTAAAAAAACCTTGCAAGCAGACGGAACCTATTTGAGACAAGAGCTCCCTTACCCAGGAGACGAGTCTACCACTGCTAGAGTACCCCAAAAATCACCTGAACAAGAAGTAGAAGACAACATGATGTATTATGGTGGTTTGGGTGGTAAAGATAATAGTGGTATTGATCTCACTAACCAAGGTGATGCCAATAATGGGGGCATTGGCATAAACAACCAAGACAATACCAATAATGGAGGAGTAGATCAAAATTCTCAAGGTATAGACAACACTCACACTAAAACTAACAGTGAAGCAATGACAAAAGATGCCATAGATGAAAAGGTTAGTGAGGCTATCCAATGTCCCTATTTCTGAAAGCTCATGGAAAAGGCAATGGATAGAGATAGAGAAAAGTACTTCCTAGACTTAGCACAAAAAGGCCTCAAACTTCCCCGTGACTACGATGTTAATCAACTCAAACTACCAGAAGTTGAGGAGAGTACCTTAGATATCATGAATAAGTAGTTCAAGATGTTTCAAATGCAATTGGACACCATGAAACAAAGCGGGGCCCCAAAGCCTTTTTCTATCAAAGCATTGTGTCCATTCCCATTTGATAAAAGCTTGGTCACGGTGCCATTCCCAATCAATGTGGTGTTCCCTAAATATGAAAAATATGAGGGAACATCAGATCCCCAAGATCACTTATAGGATTTTTGTACATTGAGCTTAGAGTTCATGCATGATACAACATATTTAATGAGATTATTTTCATGAACTTAGGAGGCATGGCTATGGAGTGGTTTTCTAAATTACCCTCTGGCATTAAGACCTTTGAAGAGTTAGCTTCAAAATTCATGGCCCATTACTCATATAATATCAAGCATGAGGTCACAATGATAACATTATGCAACACTAAAGAAAAGGATGGAGAGGCATTCCTCACTTTTCTACAAAGATGGAGAATAGTTTTTGCAAGATATCTAGGAGCGTACCTGAAAAAGAGAAGATGGATATCTTCATAAATAGTTTAAGCAATGAGTTGAACTACCGATTACAAATGCAATGTCCCAAGACCTTCCAGGATTTAATTGAAAATGGAGTCACAACGGAGGAAGTGTTGGTCAAAAGTGGAGAATTAAAATTGTATAAAGATAATAAGAATAACTCCAACAATAATAACTCCAACAATGGCAACAATCAGAAGAATAATTGGTTCAATAATAATAGTCGGTATAAGAACAACAATAAGGGAATTGTTAATGATGGTGTGGTGGAGTCCAAAAACTTGAAGGTGGTTCCCTTTTCTCTTACAAGGACACCTAATCAGGTGAATAATACCAATCAGCTTTCCAATGTGCCATCCAACAACAACCATACCAATAATGGAAATCAAGGAAATAATGCAAGAAATAACAAATTTGATAAATATTTGGCGCCCACTCCTCAAAGGAACTTCACACCCTTGGGTGAACCCCTTGAAAGGGAATTAAAGACTCTCATGGCTAATAATGTCATTACTTTACCCAGCATTCAGCCTTATGAGCCAAATAACAAGCCTAGTTGGTGGAGTGCCAATAGCCATTGTGAGTACCACAGAATTTGAGGGCACACAACAAAAGAATGTCTGCAACTAAAGAATGTAGTGCAAGATTTAATTGATAATGGCATGATCACCATTGATGGACCTCAAAACAATGAAGATCATACAGCATTCAAACAACCTTTCTACAAACATGATAAAGGGGAGTCATCTAATGGTAAGAAACAAAGTGCCAATAATCTTAACTTTGCACCAGCTTATGATAACATTGTGAATGCTATAATAATCAATGAGCAGCCATAAAAAGAGGCCTCAAATGTCATTACAAGAAGGTAGAATTCTAGAATGACCCTACAAGGAGCTGCTCCTAAAGTCATTAACACTCCACAGTCCAACATAGTGGTCAAGCAACCTTCTACAGTAGCAAAACCTTATAGCTTGGTTGATTAGTTGCAAAGAACTCCAGTGCAAATCTCTATCTTAGAATTGTTGAAGTTATCCCCGAACCATAAGGATATTTTGGAAAAAGCTCTAATAGAGACAAATGTTCCTACTAACTAAGAAGAAGAAAAGTTCCAAAATATGGTAGGTCATCTTGTGGCACCTCATTGTCTCTCATTTTCCGATCAAGATGACATGTCTATAACCCATCCTCAAAATCTACCATTGCATATAGAGGTCCTAATAGAAAGGCATAGAGTCAAAAGAGCCCTCATTGATGGAGGAGCTGGTCTTAACATTTGTACATTAAGTCTTGTCAAATCCTTAGGGTTGTTCGAGTCTTGCATTGACCCTTAAAAAAAAATCACTATCAAAGCTTATGATGAAGCTGAAAGGGCCTCTAAAGGCATGATCGTATTGCCCATACAAGTGGGACCCATCAAGAAAGACACCAATTTCCAAGTATTGGACATGAAGTTCACTTATAATATTTTGTTGGGGAGACCATGGATTCAACATGCAAGCAGGCCCATCCACATACCACCAATGCATCAAATTTTCATACATGGGTGAAGAAATCGCAGTTGGAGGGGACTCAAACCCATTCCAATGTTGCAATGCACTCAAACCCCTTCATGAGTTATATATTCCACATAACTGGGAAGGAATCATTGAAAGAGTCACCATTGAAGATACCAAAATGGATGATCTGGTCATAACATTAAATGCTACTCAAAATCCTCCTCAAGCTAGCTCAATGACATCAACTAAGGGAAAGGAAACGATGAGCTACGAGGGTCCAATTATTAATGAGGGTTCTATTGGAAATATTCAGGAATTAACCGAGTTATTGAGAGGGGAGGGGTGAATCAGTAATTCCAAATTTTCTTTCAATTATAGATGTATTAACATGTAATTTACTTTAACTTTTGCATACAGAAAGCATGAAACTTTAAAAGCATTCACAATAATGACACATAGATTTGGTTACCCAGAAACCTTCCAAAAAGAAAGTAAAACTGGGGTGGGGATGAAACCCACAAAGCTTTAGTACTGTAGAATAAAGTTGGCCGGTTAAGGCTTACAATTTGATCACTTCTGATGATTTTCCCTGTTAGGAGCAATAAGGATTGCTAAATCCACCCTGTTAAAGGATTTACAAACATACAATGAAGTATGCACTCGGTAAAGAGATTTTACAAAAGACTATTAAGTCTACCCGGTTAAAAGATTTAGTACTGATTCACCTGTTAGGATGAAATAGTAGATCTCTTGCTTTGCAACTGGATTGCTGATTGAGATTCGCTGATGTACTGATCACCTTCTGTGATGAATTTGTCTTTGCTGTTCCTTATACTGCTGAAGCCCTTTGTAATTCGCTTATCTCTACCTTTCTTTCTTTTTCACATACATACTCATTCTATTACATCTTGACATCTTTACAACATTGTTTATATACAAGTCTAAACAATTAATTACAATTACAATTACAAAGTCGGCTTGACAAATAAACATAAGTGCTACTAAGTCAGCCCAAGTATGGTTACACGGTTCCTGCAAACTAACTCGGTGACTTTCTGATACTCGGCGTCCACTGCATTACTCGACATCCTCATGCACTCGGTAGAAGTGAAGGCACGGTTCATACTGACCACTCGGTAGGTTTTGAACTCGGTAAATACTGGTGACTCGGTAGACATGATGTTACTCGGTTTACACTGTCCTTCTCAGTTTGTACTAACTTGCTCGATTTGCACTGTCTGCTTGGTTTGCACTGTCTACTCGGTTTGCACTGTCTGCTCGGTTTGCACTATCTACTCGGTTTTCACTGTCTCCTCAGTTTGCACTGTCTACTCGGTTTGCACTATCTGCTCGGTTTGCACTGTCTGCTCAGTTTACACTCAGAATGCAAATAAGTGTTGTCACTAGTGGCAATTCTGCTTAATGCCAACAATCTCCCCCTTTGGCATTAGTGACAAAAACACTTATTGGCCAAAACTTATATACATGAATCATGCTGAGTTTTATTTTGATTTTTCAAAATTTGTCTTTGTTATAGGGCTTTATACATTGTCTCCCCCTTTCAATGTGCTAACTTTTTCTATACAAATCTTCTTTTATACATATATCTCCCTCTATACATATCTCCCCCTTTTTGATGATAATGCCAAAGGTGTATATACAGGTGATTTATAGAGAGAATCCAAAATTTGATAGAAAATCAGAATGTACCTTCATGATTAGTGCCAAGGTTCTGTCCCAACTTTCTTGTAGAATCTTGCATGTTTGGATTGCAATTTGGGCTTCTGCAGAGAGTTCAATCATGTGATCTGCTATAGAGAACTAATTGTCATGAATCAATGTTTTGGAATGTTCAATGTGCTTATACATTGTATTCATGATGGGAAGGATCATGTGTTGGATGTCTAGCAGTGTGGACCGGATCCTTGTGTCTTCTTTCAGTAGATCTGACTGCATATTTGATAGATATGAGACTTTCATGTGATGAGCAGAGCTTGAACTTGGTTCAAGTTGCAGCTTCTGTATGCTAATCTTCATATCCTCATCCATTTTATTCATTTTATCCTTAACATCCTTTGTGAACTCGGCAATATTGCACAATCTGGCCAAAAGAGAGGTAGCATTCGAATAGGTAGATTCAATGTTTGACAAAACTAAAGACAATTCTACTTGGTTAATAGCTATGTGCTGAGCAATGTGCTCAAGCACTTTATTGTTGAATCTCTTCTCGGCTCTTTCAACTAACTTTTCTATCCCAGATGAGTCCTCATTGTATTTATTGACTGCTTCTGCTAATTGTAGCAAAACATGTTGGGAGGAGTCTACTTTAATACCTAATGCATCAGACAAAATGTCCTTAGCATCCTTGATGATTTGATATTCCTTGTCTCTCTCCTCTTTAAGCTTCTTTTGCTTTGCTTTCCTTTGAAGGATTTCACCTATATTTTGCATTTGGTCCACTGATAGATTTGCAAAATCTAATGTTGGAATCTCTATTTCTTCATCTAGGTCTATATCCTCTACTATATTTTTACCCAAAAATTTTATACTCGGTTGAGCTTTAGGCTTATCTGTGCTTAATGCCTTAGTAGTAGTGACAATAGATATAGTAGGGCTGGCTATAGAGACTGGTATACTTTCTACTGGAGAACTTAAAATATTTACACTTGTAGATTCGAAAACTGGAAAACTTACAGCTAGAAAACTTGATGATGTGGGAGACTGCAACTCGGTAGAAGAAATGGTAGTTGCTTCTGTTGTTGCTATAGATGATTGGACAAATGTTGAAGTTGTCACAACCATGCTTGAAGGTGTCTCCGGGCTGGATGTAGAAACTTTTACTAGAGAGGTAGGAAGGGATGCAATGACTTCTGCTGCTATCCTCATAGTATCATCTACCTCAGTGGCTTCTTCTTGTTCATCACTGTCATCTTCAATGTCTTTTATTATGACTGTTTCAATACTTGGTTGGTGAAGGTGGTATATGTTCTTCCATGTGGCATTTGCAGCCTTCACAACCGATTCGATATTGTTGATCAGAATCAAACAAGTATTGAACCTTAATGTCATCTTATTTGCATTATCCTTCAATGCCTTCTTTACTTCATCATTTTTCAAGCTCGGCATTAACTGTCTCAGGGTTTGATCAAATATGTCTATCACAGTTTGCTTTGCATTGCTCCATCTCATTTTTATTGGATTTAATAAGACAGCTAGAACCTGTGGGGCTATTTCATCAGGAGAGTATTTCCACTATCCCATCTTTTCAATAACAACATCTTCTATTTCCTTCTATTTTGTTTCCGATCTGGTTTCATATTTAAAAGATTTTATGTTACTTACTCCAGATCCTGATCCGTCTCTAAAGAGTTTGATCCTTTCTTGAAAGTTTAGAGGAGGCCTTTTGAATACTATGTCTTTATCTGCCTTGTCTGCCTTACCTCTTGCATTTCTCCTTGTAAATATAGCAGTGGGAGGCTTAGGTGCCTTAGTGATGAATACCTTTCCTTTCTTCTTTGCAGGTTCTGGTTCCTCTGTTTTCTCATCCTTTTCCTTTTCTTCTTCATCGATATCTTCTTTGTCCTCGATTATCATTTGCATTTTGGCTATCCTCTTCTTTCCTTTGTTTACCACCTGTGGAAGCTTTATGCTTAATTCAATTCTCACCTTAGCTTCATCATATGTTCCAAAATATGGAGCTTTGGGATTGACAGGTTGATTAAGAAGAGCTTCAATGATATTCTTGGTTTCATCAATATTTACCTCATAAGGAAGAGGTTTTACATATACAGTCCTCGGTTTGGCTGCTTGAATATATACATTGTCACAATCCACCATAAAACAAATGTCATCCTTGTAATCTTCCACCAACTTCTGTGGAATCCAGAATCTATCATTCATTTTCTCTTTGAAAGACTCAAAATAATTATCCATGATGCTTTCAAAATTTTCACCCATTTCTGAGATGTATTCATTTATTTCATAAAGGACTGGCACATCTTTTCTCCATACAACTTTTCCTTTAGAAGGGAAGAATTTCTGAGCATAGAAGAATAAACAGACCAATAAGGATCCAAACTTACATGGATTGTTTTTGGAAGTTTGAATGCTTTCCATGTTTTTGTTAAACTGCTTTAACAATAAGTCTGCTAGGTCAAATGTTAAGTTGTTCTTGACCACTTTGTATGCTAGGTCAATAGCTTCACAGGAGACACTATTCTGTCGACTAGAACTGTAAATCTTATGGGCAATTATGTGTGTACCAAACTTCAGTTCAGCATCGGTAATGCTGCTAACTTTCATGCCTCTACCGTCCCATTCGGCTAGGGTTTTCTTCTCTAGTTCCGTCTGACCTAGGGTTTTGGTAGTTTTTGCTTTGTTCAACATGGGAAGACCGGTGATTTGATGAATCATCTTCTTTGTGATCTCTATGGGTTTCTCAAGCCAAATCTTTCCATCATGTACACGGCTGAGAATGTATCTAACCCATTTATCTCGAAAGTTTCGAGGTAGATGTGCAATGTGAACTAAACCTTTATCTTCCAGATGTTTGTGCTCGGGTTTCAGAATACCATCCACACATAGTTCCTCACGCACAATATCTAGTTCTATGTTCCCCATTTCATGAATTGAATAGTTGAAATGATTGCGGATATCGTTAATAAGTAGTACCTTAGGAGGAATCTGAGATTGAGCTCCGTTCGGATCTAGGGCTGCTGCAATTGCGGGCACGATCTTGAAATCTGGTGCTTTCCATTCCCCTTGGACTAACATATCAGATCCTTTCTTCGCTGAAGTGCTGGATGATGCCATGGTAGCTCACAAAAAATTCCTTTCGCAAAAGTATTGAATCACTGGGTTGCTCTTAAAATTTTCTACTCTCAAAGTGCTAAAGGTTCGCGGTGAAGAATGAGTTCGATTACTTGCCTTTTGTTTACAACTCTGTCATTAATGCTTAGTACAAATTAGGATATGAATTCCGACAGACTGTCACCCACTAAGAATTAATTGCTCGGTAAAGACTTCGCAACTCGGTGAACTTGAGAATTCATATTGCTCCGACCTCGCTCGGTAAAGACTGATACCGACCTTGCTCGGTAAAGACTGATACCGACCTTCTTGTGATCTTACTGCATCTTGCATGCTGATTTAGATCTTTCTTTTAATTCAGTTCTGGAACTGCTTGAGATTGGTCTGTAAGAATACAGTTCCAATGCTTTCTTGGAAATTTAGTTTGAGTCGGTAGAGCCACCCATTCCATTACTTGGACTGGTTTGCTCGGTAGATTTAGGAATCCATTTTTGTCTCATCTATTTCCTGACCTTAGTTGCTTCATTCTTCTTTCCATCTTCAACTTCACTAGCATTCATGCAGTTTCTAGCTATGTGACCGAGTTTAGTGCATTTGAAGCATCTTACGGTAGTATCTCTTTTCCTTAGATGATGTTTTATGCAATTCATGCCAATGTGTCCATATTCTCCATAGTAATGACATCTACACCAGGTGTTGTAGTCCCATCCAAACATTGCTTTCATAATTTGTTCTGCTGGATTGAATATTTTGGATCTACACTCGGATGCCTTGTGACCTTGTTTGTTGCATTTGTGACAATTACCTCCGAATCTTGGTTTTTCCCTGCATTCATTTGCTTTGTGACCATGTTGATTGTAGTTGTAGCATTTTCCATTGAATTCTTCTTTTTCACTGTTCCAACATTTATTTGAAGTATGTCCTATTTTACCACAGTGATTACAAGTAGGTTTCTGATTCCTTTGAGTACCTTGCTTAGAAGATTCACCTTCTCCTTTGTATCCAAGTCCTGCTTTTCCTTTTTGCCTATGAAGATTTCGCTCATACAGCTGATTCAAGTCTTCTTGACTTTTCAGCATTCCTTCATTGATTTGTTTTTCAGCGTTTAGGTCATCCACCAATCTTAGATTGATTTCCTTTTCAGATCTTAGTTCTTCTCTTATGTTTTCTATTTCTGATCTTAGATTCAGAATTTCCTCATTTGTATGAGAGATCTGATTAATTAGGTTTTCTAGCTGAAGGGTTTTATTTTGGACTTCAATGTTCCTTCCATCTAATTCATCTTTCAACTTGTTTTTTTGTTCCAAGATCTCACAAAATCTTGTAGAGTGTAGCTCTTGTTCTCTTTTTAATTTTCTCACTTCTTCCTGCAGAGACCCATTCTTTTCTAGGAGTTCTTTGACAGCATTGTTTGCTTCATCTGAGCTATTTGAGGGAAAAAGATCTTCAATCTTTTCTTCAATGTAATTCTGATCATTCATCTGATTTGCAAGTTCCTTCCTTCTTCTTAGGGATTGGGAAAGATGTTCTTTTGCTTCTTTAAGTTTAGCTATGGCCATTTCCAGATCTAGCTTTTCATTTTCAATCACCTTGTTCAGTTTGAATACCTCCATTGTCCTGGATCTTTGCTCAAGCTAGTTAAGCTTTGTCTTGAGAACCAATGCTGCTCTGATACCAATTGTTGGAAATATTCAGGAATTAACCGAGTTACTGAGAGGGGAGGGGTGAATCAGTAACTCCAAATTTTCTTTCAATTACAGATGTATTAACATGTAATTTACTTTAACCTTTGCATACTGAAAGCATGAAACTTTAAAAGCATTCACAATAATGACACATAGATTTTCTTACCCAGAAACCTTCCAAAAAGAAAGTAAAACTAGGGTGGGGATGAAACCCACAAAGCTTTAGTACTGCAGAATAAAGTTGGCCGGTTAAGGCTTACAATTTGATCACTTCTGATGATCTGCCCTGTTAGGAGCAATAAGGATTGCTAAATCCACCCTATTAAAGGATTTACAAACATACAATGAAGTATGCACTCGGTAAAGAGATTTTACAAAAGACTGTTAAGTCTACCCGGTTAAAGGATTTAGTACTGATTCACCTGTTAGGATGAAATAGTAGATCTCTTGCTTTGCAACTGGATTGCTAATTGAGATTCGCTGATGTACTGATCACCTTCTGTGATGAATTTGTCTTTGCTGTTCCTTATACTGCTGAAGCCCTTTGTAATTCGCTTATCTCTACCTTTCTTTCTTTTTCACATACATACTCATTCTATTACATCTTGACATCTTTACAACATTGTTTATATACAAGTCTAAACAATTAATTACAATTACAATTACAAAGTCGGCTTGACAAATAAACATAAGTGCTACTAAGTCAGCCCAAGTATGGTTACATAGTTCCTGCAAACTAACTTGGTGACTTTCTGATACTCGGCGTCCACTGCATTACTCGGCATCATCATGCACTCGGTAGAAGTGAAGGCATGGTTCATACTGACCACTCGGTAGGTTTTGAACTTGGTAAATACTGGTGACTCGGTAGACATGATGTTACTCGGTTTACACTGTCCTGCTCGGTTTGTACTAACTTGCTCGGTTTTCTCTGTCTGCTCGGTTTGCACTGTCTTCTCGGTTTACACTCAGAATGCAAATAAGTGTTGACACTAGTGGCAATTCTGCTTAATGCCAACAGGTTCATATCAAACTCCCAAGTCAGAGATAGTACCCTATAAACCTACTAGAGAAGAAAAAGATGAAGCTAAAAAGGTAAATTATAAGAAAATGGATAAGATGATGGAGGCATTTGACAAACAGTGCAAACTTAGTTCAAAAGGAGTAGGGGAATACTCTGTTTCCTTATTTAACATGCCCATGTCTCCAAGGACACATGGAAAACCATCAAAAGGATCTTTGCCTCACAAGTACAACTCTTACTTTGTAAGAGAAAGTGACAAAGTAGCATTCGACAAAGAGGAGAATTAAGTCCTTCAATGGCTCTATCACGATGAAGAAGATACCTCAAACACTCCCATGGAATGAATTCAGCATGTTAATATACGAACTGAGCAATATGGAAAAGGTTTTGAGATTATGAAGAAGATGGGATACAAGGGAAGAGGACCCTTAGGCCAAAGGAATAGAGGGTTACTAGAACCCATTGAACCTACTTGGAGGGAAAAACAAGAAAAATCTAGAGTAGGCTACCAATACAAAGGCAAAAGCTCTAGCCCAATGCAAGATTTTTATCCTCAAATAAATGCCTTAGAATCCGATGGAGATAGTGATGAATCTTGAGATTATGAATGGGATACCCTATCAGATGAATCATGTCAAGATAAGGAGGTGATTGCAATACATACTTATGCAAAAATCCCAAGGCAAGAAATTCAAATCAATGAAGAACCTAATATCCAAGATATTAACATAGGGCATGCACCTACCAATCAAGCTTGGATAGATACATTTTGGGTGCCTTCAGAGGAGGAAGATTCAAATGTTAGGTTTAATCCGCTCATGGCTTTTCCCATGTTGTTTCCCATAGAAGTTGAAGAGGACTCAAGTGAAGGGGATTTTGACCCTTCTTCCATGGACCATCTCGAGGAAGCGCACATCATAGATCTAAACAATACAATGTATGAACCCTCAAATGAAGTCATGTCCATAAACCCTATTGATGACATCTTACCCAATGAATCCTTACTTTTGATACATTCGGATCTCATTGATTGGGACCAAACTAAGCCAAATGACTTACTTTACTTTCCAAACGACCAAGCAATGAGCCAATACCTTAATGCGGTTGAACCCTCTTTCACCAACGAATTCGATATGGACATGATGAGAACAGCAGGGGTCCATTCTCTTAGTCAAAAGAAAAAAATGAAAAAAAATAAGAAAATGAAAAGTTCTAGTGCTAAAAACCACTATGTGGCACCACTAGAACCAAAAAAAAATGAAAATAAAAGACGTTTCCTTTGGTGAAAACCCAACTATGGCACCAAAGGAAGAGAGATTGGATACCTTGCCTGAACACGAGGAAGAAAGGTCACCTATTCTTATAGAACAGATAGAAAAGGTCAACATTGGGATAGAATTGGATCCAAAGTTTATACACTTGGCAGCATCACTTACACCTCTAGAAAGAGAAGATTTCATCAAATTTTTCCAAGAGCAACAAGTAAACTTTTCATGGTCATATGCCGACATGCCTGGATTGCATCCCGATTTCATAATGCATCATTTGAATGTTAGACCTGGGGTTAAACTCGTGAAGCAAAAGCTATAGAAAATGCACCCACATGTGGCTCTCCTAGTGAAGGCAGAATTGGAAAAATTGTTAAAGGTTGGATTTATAAGGGCAATAGCTTATGCTGAATGGATCTCTAACATTGTATCAGTCACTAAGCATGATAAATCTATTCGGGTGTGTACGGATTTTAGAGACTTGAATCTCGCATGTCCTAAGGATGATTTCCCACTCCCTAGCATAGATGCCATAGTGGATTTGACAGCTGGTCACTCCATGTACTCATTAACGGATGGTTTTAGTGGTTACAACTAGATCAAAATTGCACCTGAAGACCAAGAAAAGACAACTTTTACTTGCCCTTGGGGCACTTTTTATTGGAATGTCATGCCCTTCGGTCTTAAAAATACCAGAACCACATATCAAAGGGCCATGACAACTATCTTTCACAACATGATGCACACTTTTTTAGAGGATTATGTGGATGATATACTAGAAAAGTCTCACAAAAGAGAAGAACACTTACAAATTCTGAAGAAGATATTCATCTGGTTGGAACAATTCAAAGTTAGATTAAACCCAAAGAAATGTGCCATTGGTGTCCAATCCAGCAAGCTATTAGGCTGTATAGTTTCCGCTAAAGGAATTGAAGTGGACCTGGAGAAAGTACAAGCAATCATAAACATGGAGATACCTAAGAACATCAGCCAAATGAGATCATTACAAGGCAAAATCCAATTCATAAGAAGGTTTATTTCTCAATTGGCCGAAAAGTGTCATTCTTTCACCGGATTGCTACATAAGGATACTATATTCATGTGGGATGAGGAATGTGATCGAGCTTTCACATTATTGAAGACCTATTTGATAAATCCACCTATTCTCATGCCACCAATCAAGGGCAAAGCATTGCTTCTATACATATCCGCTACTGAAAGATCAGTAGGAGTGCTTTTAGCACAAGAAGATGAACAAGGAAAGGAAAGAGCTATCTACTATTTGAGTAGGACCTTGATGAAATATGAGCTTAATTACACATTTATGGAAAGGGCTTTCCTAGCAGTGGTGTTCACATCTCAAAAGTTGAGACATTATATGTTGATGCATAAGGTCAAGTTAATTGCCAAAATTGACCCTCTCAAGTATTTGTTAAGCAAAACTACCCTAACAGGTAGGATAGCCAAGTGGGTTATGATATTGAGTGAATTTGACATTGAATATGTCGATAGAAAGACAATAAAGGGGCAAGTGATAGTGGATCATTTAGCTGAGAATCCCATGACTTCTACACAAACTATTCAAGTGGAATTTTTGGATTTCGCCATTGTCAACATAGAAGCAAAAACATGGAAGTTATTCTTTGATGGCTCTTATACTCAAGGAGGTTCCGGTGCTGGCATACTATTGGTCACTCCTCAAGGTTACACCATTCCAAAGTCCTACAAGCTTATGTTTCCATGCACAAACAATATAGCGGAATATGAGGCACTAGTCATAGGCATCAAAATGGCCTTAGAATGGAACATAACAGAGCTACAAGTTTATGGAGATTCTCAACTCATCATCAATCAAGTCAATAATGAATATAACACCAAAGATGAAAAGTTGCTGCCATATAAGACTATGATCAATGGATGGAAGAAATATTTTTCCTTAATCACTTTTGAGCAGATTCCTAGAGAGAAAAATAGAGCAGCTAACACCATGGCTACCTTGGCTTCGTTGTTACAAAAACTTAATCAAAATGAGAAGTATGAGTTCTTGGTGGAAGAGTTAGTAAAACCTGCATTCAACCTTCCTGATACCCAAATTGTTGCTCTATTACATGGACATGACTCCCCTTGGTACGCACCTATATACACATATCTTAAAGACCAAGTGCTACCCTAAGACCAAACCCAAGCTCAAAAATGAAACTTTATCCATCAATCAGCCTGTTACCTAATCCTCTCTGCAACAATGTATCGTAAGGGTTTTGATGGGATGTTACTTAGGTGTCTAGAGGAAGAAGAGTCTAAGTTAGCTTTACACAAGGTTCATGAAGGCATTTGTGGGTCTCACACAAGCGGGTTGAATCTAGCTAAGAAAATCCTTCGCTTAGGGTATTTCTGGAAGACATTAGAAAAAGATGCTTGTCACTTTGTGAAGATATGCAACAAATGCCAATATCATGGCGACATGATACATGCACCGGCATAGGAATTACACCCATTTGTTACACCATGGCCTTTCTACCAATGGGGGTTTGATCTAATTGGTGTCATCTACCCACCTTCTTCAAATGGGCACAAATACGTCATAACCACAACAGAATATTTCACTAAGTGGGTTGAAGCGGTTCCTTTGATAACGGCAATGGGTAAACAAATTTCCATGTTTATCTTAAATCACATCATTTGCTGATATGGTATTCCTCATGCCATAATAACAGATAATGGAAAATAGTTCAAGAATAAGGATGTTGATGAACTTTGTACTACATTTCATATCACTCACCATTTATCATCAATTTATTACCCTCAGGCAAAATGGGCAAGCTGAAGCCACTAATAAGAATATCTTGAAGATTTTGAAAAGGTCGGTCAATAAATCAGGAAGGGATTGGCATATGCAAATTAATCCAACATTATGGGCCTATAGAACCAACATAAGAACACCCACAGGAGCCACGCCATTCTCATTAGTCTATGGGGCTGAAGTAGTTCTACCATTAGAGGTTGAAATCTTGTCTCTACGAGTATCATTACAAGGATTGATCACAGATGAAGACTATAGAGTAGCTAGGATTCAACAATTGGAGTTACTTGAAAAACATCAAACACAAGCGTATGAGCACCTAAAAGTGTATCAAAATAGAATCTTGAGGAACTATAATAAACATATCAAACCGAGAGTCTTTCAGGTAGGAGGCTTGGTGTTGGGAGAGAACCCAAAGAATCAGGTTGAAAGAGAGAAGAAAGGAAAATGGGAATCTAATTGGCTTGGCCCATTCATCATAGTATCTTCATTTGGCACAAACACCTATAAATTATCAGATTGTGAAGGAGAGGAGCTTCAAGAACCCATTAACAGTATTCATCTCAAAAGGTTCTACACATGAGTTAGATGAAAGAGTATAAAGAGGATCAGATGAGAGAGCATCATATTTATTGTACATAGTTCAAAAGAGATTTTGAAAATACCAAAAACATTGAAAAACACAAAAGATCAAAAACATTCAAATAAGATGTTGTCTTGGTGAAAACCTAGCAAATAGGTGCCTTAATGATAAAAAAAAAAAAGAAAAAATACAAAAAAATTGGAAAAAGAAAAAAGTACATTGGTGAAAACCTAGCAATAGGCACCTTGGTAGCAAAAAAAAGTAAAAAAGCTTTAAAAATAGAAAAAATAGCCTGATCCATCCAAAGGGTGAAAACTTGGTAAACAAGCACCTTTTGTTCCCTTAAGTTTGTCTTTCTTAGTCACATATGTCCATATTGCATTTCCACCATCTCATTTGTACAACCACCATTGCATCTGTCATTTGTACATAGTCATAATAAAGCCAGTTAGTCGCATTGTTGCATTGTCTATCAACCCTAAGTTTGTCAATCGATCACATTTATCCTCTGGGGGCAGAAGACGATTGCAAATTTGGTACCAAAGGGATTCAATACGTGCTACAATCAGTCACATCAAAGAGAGATTTATCACAGTTTCAGAAGAGAGGAAAATTTATTGAGCCTAAGTATTTGACCCTACAACATGATCCTAGAGCCTTCATTGACTTTATTATTCGAGATTAAAAATGGACAAAAACACCTTAAAGATCAGAATACTTGGAAATACTTGTTGGAAAATCCTAAAACATGGCAAAACATTCAAAGCTTTCTTTCTTGGCAAAATAATGAAACATGGTAAAACACTTGAAATTTTCTTGTTGATAAATCTTGATGAAATTGACTTTTCATCATATCTTTTCAGCTATACAATGATGTTTTGACTAGATTAGCCATGATAAAGATGTGATATTTTTCTTGCCTTTGAGTGATTGTTTGGAGGAAGATTCATCAACTTATGAGAGTTCATCTAATGACATGGTCATCAAAGAACCATCGAGGACTATCTCATAAGAGGAAGGATTAACCTTTGCTTGTTTACACAAATGGATCCCTTGGCTATTTAGATCTTCCATATCTTAATACCAAAAATCCACTTGCAACATTGAATCCGTTGACACCGGTATTCAAACTCCCATAGTTTGGTCATCCAACTAGTGAGGGTTGTACTTGGTTCAAAAAGGAGGTTACCAAAATGCGATAAAAGCGGTATTCATATCATCATGATGTGGCCAGTGGTGATTATACTAAGCTTTCCAGTCCCGAACTGCTCAATGATGAAAATTTATCCTTAGGGCATTTATTTGCTAAAAGCTGGTGACACTTAGGTTGCATTGCATTGCATGTTAGATTAATTGCATTATCTTGTTAAATTAAATGCATTTGTTTGTGGTTAATTTTCCAAGGGCAAGAGGGGGTACATCAATAATCCTAGTTAGTCAAAACATTAAAGCAAAATGGGGTTCAAACAAACATTTATTCATGATCAAAACACTACAAAGAAAATGAGATAATCTTTTGCATCCATGCCTTATTCATTATCCACATATTAGAAAAAGAAAACATCCATACATCATTGCATACATCTATGTATATCATAAAATAAGATACTACATCCATCAAATAAAAACAAAGTAAATGCATACACACATCATATAGCTGCATAAAAGATAATCTCATAAACCAACTCATCAAGACGAACCATAGAGTATATCATATATATCATCAAAAGAGTGTTCATCATATGATCATCAAATTAGTATATCAAAATACAATTGTTGGTAATTTGGTTGAAGTGATTACATAGATGTTTTCATTATGGCAACATATGATCCTCATGAAGATCGCACAAGTCAGAGAGCAAGTATAGCAGAGCGCATCACAAATTTGTCTAAGTGTGAGACAGTGTTTTCATAGTGTACCAGGACACAGTTTTTGTTTGTGATGTTGAATGGAGTGAGTTCAGTGCTTGCACACTTGAACATAGACTCTATGATGGCTAATGATGACCCATCTCAGAGTGCAAGTTAGTATGGCATGTACAGAATTAGTTATGACAATTTTACTGAAGATAGTGTGAAGCCGACAGGACAAAATATGAAGGCAGAATTGGTAAAGAGTTAAGGGATTATTTTGTTTAGCAAAATAATGACTTAACAATATAAAGGGATGCATCCTAGATGTTAACTCTTAGATAATGATATATGGAAGCCGACCATGTAAAGTTATTAGCCTTAATAACTTGTATAAATATGCAATTGTAATTGAAAAGAAAAGATGAAGCGAAGAAAAAGTGACGTGATAAATGTAATTGTGAAGCAAATGTAATAGTGATAATGTGAAGATAAGAGCAGAAAAGGAATATTGATACAAGAAGAAAAAGGTTATATACCTTGACCTATTTTGTATACATTGTATATTACTTGTTTGGGTAGTGGGCTCATCTAGTAATCAGATTTTGTATTGACAACTCCTAATAGGGTTGAGGCTTCTAACAAGGCCTATAGTCCCTTAATCAGGACTGATACACTATATGCTTGTAATAGACTCCTAACAGGGTCAATATCCTTAACAAGATACTTTTGATTAGTGAATCTTTGTGGGTACCATCCCCACTGGGGTTTTCCCTTGGCCAGGGTTTCCTCGAGAACAAACAATGTGTTATGAGTTCTTTGATGTTATTGCTATGCATGTTATTTAGTTTCTTATGCTATGCATGTGTGAAGATAATCTATTATATCCATATTTGGGCAAAAGATAAAGTTTGTAGAATACTGATTCACACCCCCCTCTCAGTATTCCCTATTTCTAACAACAATGTCATCAAAGTGCTACATCAAATGTTCTGAGAAATGGATAACAGGACATATGAAACAAAGAGGACATCATCAATGAGTAACTATATCAATCAAGAGCCTACAACACCAGATCCGTCTGGACCTCTACCATCCTATGGGGGAGGAGCCTGTGAAGTACCCGCTCCATCCTGTCTCAGAACAACCATGGCTGATACAAACTACTGTAATAAAGAGGCAACTTGATCCAACCGACCTACAATAGTGGACATATCTATCCTCAATACCTGCATATCTTGCGATAATCCATCAATACGATCACCTTGTGCACCCTATGGCTATGGAGTTGGGGGAGGCATTTGTGGAGCATCATCATCCTGTTGAGCTGCATCATCATCATGCTGAGCCAAGGCTACTCTCTGTAACTGTACCAAGGGATCCAATCCCCCAAGAATCTACCTAGCTACATCAACCTATGCCTATCTCTGAGCTCTCTGATGTCTATGAGCTCTATCATGTCTATCTGCTCTAGGCTGTCTATCAACTACATCATCCTGCACTCTAGTCTGTCTATCTCTAGCATCCCCATGATCATGACCCCATCTCATCTGTCCTCTACCTGTTGCAACCTGAGGATGTCTACATCCTCATCCTCTCCGATGTCTATCATCCCTATCACCATCATGATGTCCAGGAATAGGCTCAGCTGGATTAGTGAAACGAGGAAACCTGTTGTGAGCCCACCAATTTGCATACTCATGGGACATCCCTGCATCATCCATACCAGGAAGTAGCTCCCATCTGCAAATAGTTATACCCATAATCTTATCTAATGCAAACTGATAGTCAATACATGGACCCCATAGAGAGATCTCTGCATGTACTCGAGCATATAGTGCATTGCCCTGAGGCATATCTTGTGTCCGACCATACTATCTCAAAACTCTGCCGAAGCAAAAGTGCTTAATAGTAGTGGTAGTACACCCAATCATCCAGCGAGGGGTGAACATGTATGGTAACTCATCCTCATCCTCTCTCCATCTATCACAACCAAGGTAAGGACGCCATGTAACCTGATCGAGATCATCAATCTGATGTCTCCAGTAATCTAAGTGACCCACGTGGTGCTGAATCACCATCCCAATGTAAAGGAAAGCATAAGGAAATCCCCGATGTCGAACCCTATTAGAAATGGGCCTAGTAATGGGAAGATGCTCCCATATCCACAACTGAAGAACAATGGCACCCACTAATAATAATGCACTCCCCCGATAAACCACCTTGTGTAAATCATGATACAACTACGCCAGGACGCAAGAACCCCAATCAAACCATCGAGGATGAGCAAGTAAATCATCCATGATCCTACCCCAACCGACTGAAAAACCATGACCTCGTTGGTCAAGAAGTAGTAAACCACCAATCACTGCACCCAAAACTGTTGGTAATGTCAAGAAAAGATACAAACTGAGGCCATGTAATAGTATCCCCATCTCCTATAGTGTTGTCCCTGAATACTCGTCGATAGATAGAAGAATCATAGACAGAATCATAATATACCACCTCTCCTTTGCACAGGATCCGAAGTAATCTATACATGTCCTCGGGCATGATAGTCATCTCTCCATACGACAAGTGGAATGTGTTGTGGTCAGAGTGCCATCCCTCCGCCACTACAGTCAATAACCCATGGTTTAGCTGAAACTGTGGGAGGTCAAGCAAAAATCTCAATCGACATCACTCGATAACATGAAACTCAGCTATTGTGAGTGCCTGACTCAAGTCAATAACCCAAGATGCAACTGACCGAATGCATAAGGTAGGGCAGTGATCCTGTTGGCAAAGTAAAAGGAATTATATCAGTACATCATATCAAGGAACTATCTCAAGTCAATATTCTCAAAAGTCTCAAGTCATCACACCAAGTACCATTGTTCGTTTCTCTGTATCCTAAGAACGAAGCGGCAGTATCAAAATTATATCAATTTTCACACCGATTCATTTATCTTATTAATCACTATCCTAAATGGGATTGACAAATCATATTCCAAGGTACCACTATCCAGATATCCTAAACCAATTGTTTTGTTGACAATAACAGACCTACACTTATCATCTGAATCTATCATCAAGAGTTATCAAAATTTTCATCAGATGCAATCAAGTACATGTGAAAAGTACAAATTTTTTTCCAAATAGTCAGTAGGCGTGATTTTTATCATGTCAGGCGACATTTAACCTCAGGCGATAGTGAACACATGTCAAGCACTATTATTATGGTATCAGGCGACAGTTTTCCTGCTAAGCGACAGTGAATTAGGCTACGTGATAGTGAATGCTAGCCTAGGCAATAGTAAATCCGTTAGGGTTATCACAAGTGACAACCTATCGGAAAAGGGGCAGTTTAACCTAGCTCAAGGCAAGAGTTGTTCTAGTGCTAGGCAAGAGCAAAAGATTCCTAAGCAAGGATAAAATACATGGAGGTGGGAGTAAAACCATGGACGTGACAGTAAAATACCCTAAGCGACATTAAAACCATTCTTAGGTGAGAGTTCTTAAATTTGAGGCAAGGATGAAACATGAAATTGCAATAAATGATCATAAATGCACCATAAATGCACAATCGAGGTTTATAACGACTTATCAGAGGTCCATACTTAGGCAGCCTTGCATATCTCTAGCACCTCTCAAATCTATGCTCCCGAATCGGCACAACCATCTCGAAAATCAATAGAGGATCAGAGCAAAATCACCAAGATGAAAAGTAAAAATGAATGGTAAAACAAGGTTTCTCAACCTATTTAAGGTATTTTGACCTAATTTTGGAGGTGAAACTAGCTATTGACCTATCTTAACTAATCAAACCAAACCGAGGTATAATCATACATCATGACATCTCATCAAATAGTCAGAAATGAAAACATATTTGATAAATCAAACATTAAATCAAATTTTTTGAAATCAAGAAATTAATATGTTTTAATTTCTGAGGGGGGATAAAGATATCAAATCAAAATTGCAATCAAACATCATGAAATCAGTGGGGCATCATAATTTTTTTTATCAAGAGGCAGCAATCAATCACATTAGGAATCAGCAATCAGGACTTAAAGGATCTTTGAACCAATGTTCTTCACACATTGATTCAAAGAGGGGCATTTGTAGACATGTAAAATTGGACAAATACTTTTAAATTGCAAAAATCAATTAAATGGCTCAAAATCAATAAAAGGGACAAAATCATTAAAATGCATTAAAAGGGACATAATTAAATAAAGTTGAGAAAAATTAATTAAAGCAAAGGAAAAATTAAATAATGAGGTTAAATAATTAAATTGAAGCTTAAAAGGGCCAGAAACACTATATAATTGATTTTAATCAATTAATTGTATAGTTGTTTTAATCAAAAATCAAAATGAACCTATTACCCTTCCATGGCTAAATTTAATTAATTAATTGAATTAAATATTCCTTATTTTCTTTCAACAAAGTGATCAACCAATGAAAATTGAGACAAAAAGGACACAAATCACTCAAAACATTTAAATTGTCCAAAGCTTTGAGACCATTTAAAGGCTTGTCCCCTCATTTGTCCCCCCATTTATGGACAATGCAAAGTTTTGACTCAACCAAGGGATAACCATGATTACTTCACTCCACCCCCTACCCTTGGACATTTATTATAAATATGAGGCATTTTGGAGAGCATTTCCATCTTAGAATTTCATTTGCATAGCATTGTTACTATAGGCAATTGAGATCATTTCCAAGAGCAATTTGACCATTCTTGAGCATTTAGTATCATAATTTCATCATTCTTGAGCTAGAATCATCATAGAAGCATAACATAAGCATAGTAGCAGCATCATTTCTCATTTTAGAGGTGTCACTAGTGAGGATTGTAGCTGAGAGCTTCACTTACCATTTCTTTCTAGAGATCCATGGGATAACATAGATCATAATTGATGTTAGTAGATCTTAATTTCATGTAGGTGAGTAACTTCATCACACACTAAGCACTCCTATAATTTCAATTAAGAAAAGCAATCATACACCTTCAAGATAGTAGAGGAGATAAAATGAAGGTAATCATTCAAGTAGGCATCTATGATCAAGTTTATGGGTTTCCTCCATGAGTGTAGGTATGCACATGAACTCCTATCATGAAACATAAATATTTGATGACAATTCAAGCCAAGAAGATCATAGAAAATGTATCACTTGTCAATTTTTCATTTCGTTAATATTTTTAGCCTCTGGTATACCAAGGTTAAGCTCTATTTTCTAATTAACATTGTTATAGTGGATGTTCATTCCTACTTAGGGTTTGGATTAGGAAAGCCCATAGAAAATACTAGACTTTTTCCCTCTTTTATGTATTCAAGTTCCAAATCTGATGATAGAGAGTTTCAAATTCAAAAAGAACAAACTTAGACACAGTTCTATATTTTGAATAGGCAAAAAGCCTTGGTCAAGGGAGCACCACTCCAGTGGTTGATATTTTTTTGCTAAAATTATAAGAGAATGATCTATAGAGCATCTTGATCTCGAATTCACGTATTAAAGCTTATGAGGACACCTTTGGTCTAGGGAACTTCACTCCATAGACTGACATTTTTAGTCCCATATTGTAGTGACAAGTTCCTTTCTACCTCCCATTTCTAAATCTAGTCTTAGATTTTACATTATAGTTCTGTATATTTTTATTTATGTTGATTCTTGTCAAGTTCCAAGTTAGTATCTCTAATTCTCTCGAGGGACATGAAAAAAATATTTCAAGATATTTCATTTGTGCTGTTAGAGCCCAAATTGACTCATTTCTTTAAGTTATTTTTTATACCAAGACCTTCCTTAAAGACTCACAATTGTCTCATGAGCATTCCTAATCCCTATTGTCCTTTCTATGTTTATCCTAAATCTCATTGTAATGTGGTGGAACATGAATTTACTAGTCTAAACTATAAATCAATTCTATTCACATCAACTCACATTAAATAAAAATTCAATAGGCCCAACTTTAGTTCTATTCGAGAGAGCTAAGCACAATTGGATAGTTTTTTTCCTTTTTGTTTTGTTTTGATTAGTTGGTTCAATTTATTATTAAATGTGGGAACTAGGTCAAAGGACTTATATATAATAATTTGATCAACTTAAATAGTAAGCTATAGATTAGGTATGTAGACTCTAAGTACAAATCTAGAAAGGGAATTAGAGAGGATATTGTCACCAAAATTTAGGCCTAGAAATATGAGACTATGTGGCTAGGGGACATAGTCCCAGTAGTTCTAATGTGGATGTCAAAAATAGATTGTGAATTAGGATGTGACTTTGATCATATCCTAAACATTTTGCGGAAAAAGTGTCGAGCTATATGGCTAAGCCATAACATCCAATAATTTTTGTTTCTTCAAAGTTTTAATCTCTTTGTCTTAGTTTTCTCTTCCTAGATCTATAATTATTCTCTCTTAGATCAAGAAAGCTCCAAATAAAAGAGGGAAAATGGTGTTAGGATATATAGGGGATTTCCTTAATCAAACCTCAAGAGGATTCAACCTTCCTTATATCAATGATGATTATAAAGAAAGCTTGATCTAAAGTATAATGTTGAATCTCATAAGATTATGCTTCAAGCTTGATAATGTTTATTAGTGAAATGATATTTAAATAAGACCCCCATGTGTTGATGTAACCACATGAAACAACAAAACAAGACCAACAATGAAAACTCCCTTGCATGAAGACTATTGTAACTTGTTGCTCCTTAATGCTCATATTTACTCAGAGAATATTTTCTTTAGGAAGGAATATAATGCTTAAGTGATTAAGAAATTATTAAAATGAATTAGAAATTATGTTATCATATAGGGTTCCCAAGGTATTTCATGAATTAGGCTAACCTCCAATAGTCATATGAAAATATCAAGATCAAATAACAATTGGTAGGAATAGAAATGCTAATATATTCAAATTTGGGCCCAATTTTGGGGGACTATGGTGCCTAGCACCATAGTCCACCCAATATGGGTCAAGATAGTGGAAAATGAAACATGCATAGCTCAGAGAACATGATTTCATCTTAGTTCTAAAATATGATAATAGTTTGATAGTGAAGGGGCCAAAAATAGGCCTTGAAAGAGTTATGAGGAGACACACTAAGGAAAGGGGTCAAAAATGAGTGTGAAATTGTAATGGGTTACAATTTATGGCACGTGAATTTTAAGCGCCTCTTTTGGTTTTACCTCTAGGCCAAGGAAGGATGAAATTGGATTCATGATTCCTTTAGACTTTCTTCTTTTTCTTGACATATGGTTTTTTTGGAGATTGTCTTTATCTCTCACACAAGTATACCCAAATTCGGCATTCTTTTTAGTGGAAATAATTTTTAGTATTTAAAAATATAGGAATGTTTCTCTTTTTACTCATTGTGTTGTAGATAAGAAATTTTTTCCTTGTATATCTACTTTTAAAGTTACCATTTTATGTAATGTTCTCATGCAAATTCAAGTGTAAGGTAACAAAATTGTACTTGAAATTTCTCATCTCAGCAATTTGTTGAACCACTAGGGCAATGCCCCTACACTATTTCTTGTGTTCCTCCTAAATCCACCTCTTCATGGGGACTTTAGTGTGGCTACAAGTATTCAACCAGGTGTAAATGTGGATTTCATAGTTCTCATTCCCATGGCACCTTGTGTCATAATTCTAGGGACTCAATTTCCTATAGAAGATAGTATTATCCATCTTATCCTTCTCTCCACATTCTCCCAAGTGGGATTCTACCTAGTTGGACAATGGAAATTTCTTTCATCTATAGTTCCCCATTTCTCTAGTCTATTCTTAACAACCTCCCAATGATAATGAAGGGGGCATTGTCACTCTCACTAGCTGAGAGATGACTTATGATGTTGCCCCTAAAGAAATGCTTGGGGGAAGCTTAAAACAGATCCTCGTCCCCCACCTAGCATAAATTTGGCTACTTAAGTTTTTAGAGGCTTGGCCCTTGGTATTTAGATCTTTTGTTAGACTCTATGGGTGTGTCATCTACCACCCTACCCTTTTTTGTGAATTGTGCACTATTTTTCTTTTGCTAATATAAAGTTTAAAATAAGTACTTATAAAAATATTTAAAGTTAATATTTATAAAATACAATAGCCTTCCTAAATTAATGTGCAAATAAAAAGATATTCACACTTAATATTGAATCTATTTCATAGATTTTAAAACTAGTTTGTATTGTTTTTCAAAAAATAGTGATGAAGAAACTACTAAATAAATACTTCAATTTTTCATTAAATAAAAAATAACTACAACATTCATAGCAATATCAATCAAACCAACATTAAATGAATATGATCAAATAAACTAATAATAAGTGAATCAATACATCTATAAATAATTACACCTCTCAATCCTTCATAACTTATTAATTAATTTTCGATTCTCAAGGCATTGAGTGAAGCATCCTCATAGAATATAGTATAACAACAAAAACTCCATCTCAATGGGAGAGATTATAAGGCCTGTATTTACATCATGCTGAACAAGTTGAATAAGTCAACATCATTCAACGTAATATCAAGGCCCAAAGTCAACTCTCAATCCGAGCGGGCCTTCATAATCTTCTCAAAAGTGAACATGACATTGTCATGGATTTCCCTCCACTGCTCAAACATTCAACCCACTGAAAGTTCTCTACATTAAAATAATCAAGCCCAACTTTGTACAAAATAGTTCAGAAAGTTCATAAAAAATAGAACAGGGTTTTTATCATCCACGCTACATATAAGAGTACTTCAATTATCATTTGGATTCCCATGTACAAGACACAAACTAAAAAGAAAACTACCGGCATTATCAGTTAAAATGGAAACATACATTTCGAATATCTGCTTTTCATCAAACTCAATGAATTATATTAAAGTTTCTTTTTGAAATGATGGATTACAGAGTGCTATCTACATATTTATATTTGAAATGATGGATTACAGAGTGTTATCAACATATTTATATTTAGAAATCATTTTTCTCTTGAATAAATTCTCAGTATCAAACTTTTTTTATCAAAATATCAATTCTTTGATAGAAATGTTACTTAATCAAAACATCAATTGTTTAAATCTTAGTTTTAATTGTCATTATCCCTCCATTCGATATGTTGGTTGTTATAATAAGGTTCCACAATATCTAAAGTAAAATGAACTTTCTTATAGCTATTGTGTCTTGTCTTTGAATTAAAACTACATGTAATAACAACACTCAAAAGAAGTCATCAAAGAGACATAAAAACAAGTTAATAAGAAGAGCAGCCTTTTAACAACATGAAATTTCTGGAGTCCATACCAATGTGCATAGATAATTTGTTAGACATCAATGTTTCGAATCATGTTTAATGATCCATCATCAGAAAGAACTAAAACTATTAAAAAATGACATTTTTCTTCACCTGGAACAATACTATACAAGCACATTGATAACAAAGTTAAAGACTATAAGACTCAAACTTTATCTTGTGACACCTCAAAACACAGAGTGCCAAGCTGCTAGAAACTGTTATAACTGTGAAAAAGCCTACTGCACTTGTACCCATTAATTCTTCTACTGAACTCCACTTTAATGTTATAATGTTTAATATTCATAACAAAAATACAATAGTTTTTTCAGATCAATAAACAAATGAAAGGATCTCCTCCCTTAATACTGAATCCATTTCATAATTTTTAAGACTAATTTATATCAATTTTCTAAATCTTGATCAACAATTACTCAAAATGTACTTAAAATTTTCATTGAATAAAAAATAGCTATTAAAATCTTATTATCTTTTCAATCAGTCAAACACTAGATGACGCATAATCAAATGAAATATAGTAATACTTAACCCATACAACTATAAATAATTCAACCTCTCAATTCTTTATGACTTATTAAATATTCTTCCATTTGTCACGGCATAAATTGAAACATCCTCGTAGAATATAATATAAGAAAACCTCTACCACAATTGGAGAGATTGTAATGCCAATTTACATCATGTTTAACCAGTTGAATAGATCAACATCATTCAATATACTATGAAAGCCAAAAGTCAACTCTCAATCCAAGTGGGGCTTCATAATCTTCTCAAAAGTGCCGACATTGTCATAGATTTCCCACCATTATTGAAACATTCAGCCCACCCAAAGTTCTCTACATTAAAATAATCAAGACCAACTCTGTACAAAATAGTTCAGAAAGTTCATAAATTTTTCTCAGAAGTAGAACAGGGTTTTATCATCCACTCTTCAATTATCATTTGGGGTTCCCACTCACCAAGCAAAAACTAATATCAAAGTAATACAATTTAAAAGAAACCTGTAGTCACTATAAGTTCAGATGCAAACATAAATTGAAGTAGTTGTTTTGCATCAAACTTTTTGATAAGTTATATTATCATTTTTTTGAAATGATAGATTACAGAGTGCAATCTGAATATGATACTACATAATATATTTAGAAATCATTTTCCTTCTTGTTATCATTATAATAAGTTTTTCATTTCAAAATAAATTTTGATCGAACTGCCAAATTTTTCAACAGAAATGTCACTTAATTAATACATCAATTGTTTGAACTCTTTTTTCAGTTGTCTCTATCCTTCCCTTCGACATGTTTGTTGTTACAACAAGGCTCTGTAACATCTAAAGAAAAATGAACTTTCTTATGGCCACTGCGTCTTCTGCCTGCATTAAAGCCACACATAATGACAACAATCAAAAGAAGTCGCTGTAAAGATAAAAAGGCAAGCCTCTTAACAATATGAAATTTCCACAATCTATGATATCAATGTACATAGAATTCTAGATTTCAAATGATTTAATTAATTTGACATCAACATTTCGAATCACACTCTTTGATTCATTATCAGAATGAAGTAAAACTAGAAAAAAACGAATGTCTTTCTAGATTTTGATGCCGTAACTTTTTGAACATCCATATTTTGGGTCATACATGATCCATCATCAGAATGAACTAAAACTAGAAAAGACGGGTTGAGAAGGAGCAACCTCTTAATAATGTAAAATTTCTACAGTCCATGTGTAATCAATGTACATATATTTCTAGATTTCGGCGGTGTAATTTGTTAAACATCAATATTTTATATCATATTTCATGATCCATCATCAAAATAAACTACAACTAGAAAAAATAACATCTTTTTCACCTGAAACAGCAATACATGAACGCACTGGCGGAGGTGGTTGAAGGCCACAGAACTCAAACTTTATCTTATGACACCTGAAAACCAAGAATGCCAAGCTGCTAGACACTGCTATAACAGTGAGAAGGCCTGCTGCACTTGTACCCATTAATTCTTCTACTCAGCTCCATTTTTTTCTTGATTATAAGAAGAGACCAGCAGACATTTCTTTATTAAAAGAGACGATGATATAGGATTGACAGGACAGCAACATAATGATTAAAAGTAGACTTGTCAAGAAACTAATATAAATGTAAAAAGCAGGCATATTGGAGGTCATTATCTGGAAGCTGTCGGTGCTTCATACGACCGACTCTTTGTTTTACATTGCTTGCCTTTTAGTGTGTGTGAGTCATTTGCACTTGCTTCCAATTGAGAGAGGTGGCGGCAGCAGATATTGAGAGTGGTGTAAATAAAATGGGCATCTCCGTATTGGGTTAGGTAATAAGGGACTCAAGTGTCTCTTCACACCTCACAAGGGACCATTAGTGGCAGGTTTATTCAAAGCACTAGGTGGGTATTATAATAGAGAGCGTGTTTGGGATGAAGTGAAGTTGTAGGTTTTTTTTGGTTTTTTTTATAAGTTTTTTTCCCTTCTTCTCTTGGTTTAGGTGGATTGAAAGAAAGAACTCTCTAAAAATTGATTATAATGGTTTATTGAATGTCTTAGGGTAATTTGGGCACATAGAGGTATGTGCTAGATTTTAATTTGTTTCATTGGTTTGGTGGATTGAGATAAATGAGTGTTCAGTCTAAGATTTGTTTTAGCTGATTCAGGAGTCGAAGCAGAGATATTCTATTAATATTAACATAAAGTACATGAAATCAAAATATTTCTATGATAGATAAGTTTTAACAACTCTAGAAAACAACCATAAAACTATAAAGTCTCAGACTAATACTGGCAAAAAAACCCAAAAGTAGCATTATTGCTATATCGAAGAACAAAACCTAATCCAGTCTAAAAGATCTATGAAAGTTAAGAAAATATCTGCATAAAAATGTCTTATGAAAAAGCTAAAACCTTAAAGAATAATACCAACTCAAAACACCTACTAAGAGAACTGATAAAAGTGTCAATTTTCATATCTGCCAAGAGAGGAAGTGATCTTTCTTGTTGATCCCCTCCTAGAAGAGTCGTTTTCATCTAACCTTGCTTGTTGACCTCCATTGCTAAAGAAGAGCCTTTCTCAAACTGAGAGAAGGAATCTCCAAGCAGAGCTACAAATTTAATCCAAGGTCTCTGTCCTATCTCCACTTTCTCTCGCTCCACATTTCTTTGTTTTGCTTCAACTTCCCCTCCTTCATCCTTTGCCTCTGAAGAGCTCTTGCTTCCTAAACCATCTAAATATTCATCATATCTATACTTGTAGACTTAATTTTTTTTTCTCGTTAATCTTATCTCCAATTAGACTAAAAACTTTTATATTAATGGTTCATTGAGTATCATATGGGTCGAGGGTAGTTCATGCAAATATAGGTAATAATGATGCCGCTAGCATTTCACTTTGTAGGTGTCACCAAATATTGATTACTTTGTTTAAGATTTAAATAGAAAAGAGTTAATTGAATATGTCATAGATGAAAGGCAACTAGCGTGTCTTAGGATTTTCTTTGTTTTATTAGTTTGGTGGATTGAGACTAACGAGTGTTCAGGCTAAGAATTTTGGTATTAGTAGTTAATTTAATATCACATAGGTAGTGTTTTTAATGCAAAGAGAGGTTATAGTAGTGTGTTACAATTTTATTTTGTAGGTCTTATCAAATATCATTTCTTATGTTTAAGATTTTAGACCTCATTAGATATTGATGCCTCTCTTTAAGATTTTAGATCTTATTAGATATTGATTCATTTATTTAAGATTTAAAGAAAAAAGAATTAATTGAATATTCTATAGTTAAAATTAATTTTTTTATTTCTATTTAAAATTTGATAACTTATATTTTTTAATATTTACTAGATAAATCATAATTTCATTTTTTAAGTCATCTAATATGATTTGTTATATTTTTATTAAATATATAATAACTTAGGACTTTTGACATTAATGATTAATTGAATATCATATAATAATAGTGGTGGGTATTAGAACTCCACTTTCTAGTTTGATGAGATATTGTTTCCTTTGTTTAAGATTTAAGGGAAAATGTTTATTAAATATTATATAATTAAAATTAATTTTCCATTAGATTTGAAATGTGATAAATTAAACTTTATTTTAAATATTTAAAATGTTTGGTAATCAAATTTTTTAAGTTGTATATATTTTAATTAAATATATAATAATTATAATACCTTTTTAATTATTATACAAATACAAACAATTTTAAAATATGATATAAAAAAATCTAATAAAATTATATATTTTTTAATTTTAAAAGATAATTTTAACTTTGTTTTGTCTAAGACCCTTTTATATTTTGTTTGTGTTCATATTATGGAATTTAAAATATATCTCATTTAAAAGACAACACTTTTTCTTATTCAAAGTATTATTAATTATTCCCAATGAGAATGCTTCTGCATTCATTGTATTCAACTTTTTCTATCAGTTGAGACAATCATCACATAGAATTAAAAAAATTGAATAAAAATCTTATAGTCTATATTTATTTTATATTTTAAATAACCAAAATAGTAAGTGCAAAATTCACCTTTTTCCTTTTTATAATTTGCACATTTTTATACATAAAGCTAAAATGTCAAACTATATCAAATTTTTGAATGACAAGTCCACTAGTGCAAACATGTCATAGATTTTGACATTTTGCAATAGTGGAGATGTGATCTCCACTTTTAATAGACTAGAATTTAGTCTATATTGTATTAAAAGTACATGTGATTGAGATCTCCAATGTTAAAATAAAAAGATTTATTTATACTTTAAATATTTTTCCTTAAAATGTCTTTCTATATTTCTTATTTGCTTATATATTTCAACATTTAAGGTTCTTATTGTATAGTGCTTAAGATTTTTAGCCTATGACTATATCCTTTATCTTCAAGAATTTCTCTAAAACTAATCTAAATTCCTTTTCTATTAAATAGTTCAACTAATTCAAATCATTGCAACAATTGCAAGAGTTTGATTCAAATGTGTCTCTTGTTATAAATTATATACATATACATATTGTTGGTAAATAGATTATTCACTTGAAACCTTGTAGTGACTTGCCCAATGGAGAAGTGAAAAATGATTCCAACAGTTGGATAGATCGCTTTGAAAGCGCAATCTTCCTCTGCATTTGAGAGGGGCAACTCCCTCGTATGATCTAATTGTATTTTTTGTTTTTAAAATAAAATTAGAAGAAAAGGAAAGAAAATTCACTATCTTAAGATTCTTGATAGCAGATATACAAAGATTATCAAGATTTCATTAAACACCACTAGGTCAAAGACTATGCATAAGTACACTCCATTACGAAAATTTGATTCATGAATAAGATTAATACTCCAAAGATACCAACAAAGAGTATATTGTAATAAAAATCATTCATCTGTGACCATTGCCTTTATGAAATGAAGTAAAACCACAAATATCATTAGGTTATCATATGATGAACACAAAATATCACATATGAACACTTTACAATATTGGAAACACCTTCAAAAATGTTATGCATTCACTTAATGAAGTTATACAACTCCAAAAATATGCTAACCCCAAAATCATAAAGAACCAAAAAAGTCCTTAAAACATTCTCCTAACTCCTTTATATAGACATTTCTCCTTGTTACTACCTAATTTTTCAAGTTAATAACTAACTAATTTTTGCCCAATTTGAACAAGGTTATCAAAATTATAGTTTTTGCAAAAAAAAGTCAATTACTTAACTTTGACTAAAGTAACCAAAATTATTGATTATAAGAAAAAACAAGGAGATGAAGGATTAATCTAGACTAAAGAGAATGTACAATGAGAAAATTAGACACTTTTCTACTGTATTGCACTTGGAGTTTCTCGGAAGGTTGAATCTGAGAAATAATTTATCCTTATGAACTTAAGACTTTGTTGTAAAAGTCTTGTATGAATTGAGAATTTCCACCATAGACTCATAACCAATAACGAACACATTGTCCATTTTTAGCTTTGAAGTGATTTGTTTGTCTTTCACCTCCATCAATTCTTGGTGGTAAGATGGTATGTTGCAGGCATCCAAAGTAATTGAAATAACACTTATTCTCTTCACTACATCCACATCAGACACTCTGTTTTCTATTTTTACATTGATTTTGTCAGTGAACTTTCTTAAGAGAGTTTGACAATTAATCTGCTAAAATTATTTACTACTAATGTATCTACAATAATTGTAGTGAGTTTGTCCAGTATCTTCATCTTTATTTATTCACAAGTTGTCAAAAAAAAATCACCTTTAGTCAAGTTTTGACTAATATTTATCAATTTCCATTGTATTCTCTCGCAGCATACATTTGACTGATTATCTTTTGCATTGGTAAGGACTTTTTCAACAATCAAAGTATTTGGATAAACTTTAGACATTTCCTGAAGTTCTCTTGGTATGCTTTGCCAAGATAACTCTTGTTCTTTGGAGATTTTTAGTTCCTTAGCTATTTCTTGTTCATGTAGATCAACCTTTGCATAAATATCCTTTTCTTTAAAGTTATAAAATCTATAGCTTCATTTTTCATTTGGCTTATCCACCCCTTAATCATTTTACCATAAGATCAATACTTTTATATATTCTCAATGGCATTTTCAATTGTGCCCTTGAAACCTGTGAGTGTTGATGTAGAAGTTGTTGTTGAAGGTCCATCAAAAGAATCTGCAATAGATTTGATATAGGATACCAATACTTGTACTTGGTCCTTAGGTTGATCTATTGATTTTTTTTCTTTCCTTGTTCTCTATACCAATTCAGCTACAAATATTTCAAAATTGTGTAGATCTCCCTCAGTTGATGGAGGGAAAAAATCTATCCTATTAGTGTTGACATCACCTTCACTAGCCTTTTCAATACTCCTTTGTATAGTAGGCCTAGCCACCTCAACACACAAGTTTTCGAAAGATGGGTTAACTAGAAATCTTGACATCACCTTGGTTTTCTTTATCTTAGTTTTTTCTTAAGAAAATTCACAACCACGTCTAATCCAGGAGTCACTACTTAGATTACTCTTTTATTCTTTTGTAAAAATTTTTGTAATCATGATGAGGAAGAAGTTTGCAAAGATTCTCAAATGTCAATAAATGTTGACTTCAAGGAAATTAAAATATTGGGAATGGATGGAAACTGCTCTTCAACTTGAGTAATATCTACCATTGGTATCTATGGTTGAGTGAAGTTATTATGAGGAGGAGATGTCAATTGGTGAAGTGCCAATAATTTGTTGTTCATTATCACCAGGAGGTTCCTAAAGCATTTCACTTTCATGAACTCTTATTCATCTTCTTGAATCATTTTCTTTACCCTCCCTTTTTTTATAGACCTTTTTATTACTATAAAGTCACCTTTGCATGTCTTATTGAGATCATTTGTTCTACTTGGGTCTTCATCATCTCCATTATTTTTAGAAGTAATTCCTTGTGAATTTTTACTCAAGGGCCTTTGAGGATTAGAAAGAGAGGAGGAAGCTTTACAACTATCATATTTATTTCTTGAAGAACCATCTTTACTTGGATTTCATGTGGATATAGCGTTAAGCATTCCATTCTTTACTCTCTCCTTGGTCCTTTTGATGAAAAAAGTTATTCTTTCATCCAATTTCTTTAACTCTAGGATTGACCAATTTATGGGTGGCAATGGAAGAAACTATATCTTTTCATAATAGATAGGATGAATCAAGGTTAATTCATCATCTTCTATGTCGATTACATCAAAAACCAACTTGAAGTCACTAATTTGTTTCACTAGTATCCTCATCCAATACCTTCTTTGCGCATCAAAATCATCTAAACACAATCCTCCCAAAAGTCTTTGATATTAGGAAAGTGATTAAAACAAAAACCAAGTCCAAACTCTCTTATAGCATACCATTTCTTTTCAAAGGGGAACCTCATAGTGTAGTGATATAGATAAATTTTAACAATTGATCTCTCAATGATCTTAGTGCCATAACTAGACTCAAAACTATAGTGATCAATTCATGTTGGTAACTATACTGTAAATTGTTTGTTCCTATAGATTCTATTGATTTGGCTAACTTGTCTACAAATCTCAAACAATACCATCTTGTTATCCACAAACGTAGGTAGCATGAAAGGGTATCCATCATAACATGTCAACCTAAAATAAGTAAACTTTGGGAATTGTATGAAATAATTATCATATTATTGGATTGTAGCTACTACCTCTAGTGATATTTCAAGCCAAATATTTCCCTGGAGTTCTCTAACACTGAGCATAGTGAAGGAATCATTTACCCTTCTAAAATGGAAAAAAAATTATTCTAACTATAACTGTGGATGATACTCATAGATCAATATTGTATCATCATAGACACCTTGCTTATTTCTAGCCCTGCACAACTTTTCATTCCATAAATCACATAGAAGAGGTAGGAAGTCATATAAAAATTGTGATTTGTTTCATGCTCCATTAGTTGGCTATCTAGGTTGTCACTAATAATGTCTACCCAGTTGATGAACAAAATCCTTTCACATACGATGCCAATGAAAAAGAACATGCAACCTTCAAAATCATGGGAATCTTTATTTCCCATTATCCTACTGAGAAATATAACCATGTTATAAATTTCTTCTAATAATAAAGACACGTGAGTTACTTTTGACAATTATGATTTCCCTTTCTTAGGTACCATGAGCCAACTTTTAGCTATGGTGTTGAGGCTTTGGTCCATATTGTTAACGAAATGCTCTTCTACATATTCTCTATTAACATCTATAAACTGGTCTTTGATCAACAATTAAAGCACAATTGCAATGGATATTGGGTCAAGCCTAGCCACCACTTTTCCATTAGCTATCACCACTTCCTTAGTATCTGGATTATATGACTAAATGCATTATAACACAAGTTTTGGACACTAAACAGACCTCTTGCATGTGGTAGGCCACTGTCTAAATCTTTTTGATGCTATGAGGGTGTAATGCCCAGAATTAAAACACTAGAATGGACATTGCACAACCTATAATATATAATGCCTTGCCAAGGAACCCTTGGCTCAAGGAAATTATACTCATCATTTCATGCAACCTTTTTTTTTTCTAACAAAAAAGTGATAGAACAAGAGAACATAAATACACAACAAAACATGCAGAATATATTGTAACAATAAGGTAGCAAAACATACTTTCATTTCATTTATATAATGTAAATAGGAGTCAAGAGAATTAAAGAGATTGTAGTACTTGTCATGCTCAAATAACAAATTATTATCATTGCATACCTGAATTATTGCTGCCTTTCTTTTGCATTATGACCACCAAGTCCAATACCTGTAACTACACACATATTTAAACAACTAGGTGCATATATTAGATACATGATCATAAATAGATTCTCTATCAATATCTTAGCTATGTTAATCCAAGTATTGTGAAGAAGTGAAATAATTACATTAAAACTTAAAGAGAAACCCTAAGGGACTAGACCTAAGCCTCAGGGGCCCATCATTGATGACCTTGCCTACATTCATGCTCAAAGACTTCGTAGTTCGAATCTTTCCTTTCAAACTATTTTAAAATCAAGAATGTGGGTACGCAACCCATTCCCTAGATAAATTTTTTTTTTGTCGGCTGCCACCCACTTAAGGTAGAACAGGGACGAAGTCCTAGACTTAGTTGATAACTTGACATCAATTCCATAACTTAGGGTAGAGTTCAATTCAAGAAAATATAGTGTCCATGAAATCAAATACCATGTCCCAAACGTAATCTAATTTATAGCTAATTTGCAATCCAATTTTAATGAAATAATATTGGCATAAGATATTTCTCGTTCAATAAAATTTAGGGCAATTAGATTTATCTAGGCTAGCTGGATTCCAATAACTAGGATTGTCAATACTCAACACTTATTTGAAAAGATAATTCTTTATTGGATTGTCAATACTTAATACCTATTTGAAAAGATAATTCTTTACTGGATTGTCAATACTTAACACCTATTTGAAATGATAATTCTTTACTTCCTTGTACTAAGATATAAAAACTCCACTCTATTTAATAAATAAATTGCTAGTCAAACAAAGGACCTAAATATTACATATATAGGAAAGATTGTTATACCATTAACACTATTCAACTAAATATGAGTCTTTTAAATAAAACTTTAATCTCAAAAAAAAAATAGCTTCTCTTCTTCTCTTAAAATAATTATATGAAATCCTAATTAAACAACACTGCCTTCTGAAATAGTGACTATTTAATTTTCATTGTAGCTCTATAATTATTGCAGCGTTTAAACTAACTCTATTTGCAAACACTCTAGATACTTTTTATGATAACTACAACAATTCAATAACCCTTTTACTAGTAATATACAAGTACAAATGTAAGAATTAAATAGTTTTCATGAAACTAACATTTAAAATTAGAAATAGCTCTTTTAGCAGTGAACACACCATAGATTCAGACAAATCATTCAAAATTGGGAAGTATTGTGGAGAAGTTCAACTTGTATATCAAGCTTTGCAACTTATTGACTATATTTTTAAAATTCAATAAGTATGATTGTAAATACAGAGAATAAATTATACTATAATTGCAAATCTGAAATTAATCATGCAGAGATAAAGATAAATGACCCTCCCTTTTTAATAAATAGGTTGTAGAATAGATTTAGAAAATAAATTAAAAATAACTAAAAGGATTGTGTGGTTATACTATAGTTCAGCAAGAATAAATTAAAAATAACTAAATGGTTGAGTAGTTAAACCAAAATAAATTAAAAATAATTCAATAAGAAGAATACATAAAAAGGCCAAAAAGCTTTCCTGTTAGTCTTCATTATACATTAGATATGAGCTGGATACAACCATTCAAATACTTGCAGCAAAGGAAGTCCATACTTATTGATTGTAAATGCAGAGAATAAATTATACTGTAACTGCAAATCTGAAATTAAAATTTGAAATTAATCATGCACAGATAAAGATAAATGATTTTTTTTTTAATAAATAGGCTGTAGAATAGATGTAGAAAATAAATTAAAAATAGCTCAAATGGCTGTGTAGTTATACTATATTTCAACAAGAATAAATTAAAAATAACTGAAATGGCTGTGTTTTATAAGAATAAATTAAAAATAAATGTAATGGATGTGAAGTTAAACTAGGATAAATTTAAAATAATTGAATAAGGAGAATACATGGAAAAGCCAAAGAGCTTTCCTGTTAGTCTTCATTATACATTAGATATGAGCTGGATACAATGATTCAAATACTTGCAGCCAAGGAAGTCCATCACATTGTTAAAATTCATATATATAAAAATAGACTTAAGGAAAGCTTGCAAGCAAGTAAGTTACGTCCATGTAGAAAATTAAAAATATATTAATAGAAAAACATTTTTAAACTTCTAGTCTTATTTGGTTGAAGATAATAACGATTTATTGTATCAATATTTTCTAGGTTTACTGTCAGCTCTTACACTGTTTTTAATTAATTGATTTTAAATCTAAAATCAACTTTATGTAAATAAGTAGGTATGTTATCAATGTATCATGCACGGATACAGAACTAGACCAAATAACCAGAAATAAAATTGCACCATACCTCTCAACTAGCACATCTGGAATATCATGGAGATGTTTGGATCTTTAAATCATTTGCATCCGATAATGATAAAGCCAAATTCCCTTCTAGTATTCTCCCACCTTGTACCCAAAATAGGAGCTTTTGACATAAAGCTGCAAAAGAGGAATATTTGGTCTATAAGTATCAGAGCTCTGTATGACCTCCAAGCTTCCAATCAAGCTCCCATCAGACCCTTTCTCAATGGAAATAAGGTGATAACCATGACCAATTTCCTGCCCATAACTCACATCAGCCCACAGAGAACACAGATAAATGCTGAGAAAGCTCCTAGATGAGCCATTTTGTTGAATGTTGTGACCTTTACGAGAACATAGATATATGTAGATTTGGGACAGAAATGGTGATATGAAATGGACAAGAAAAGAAACCTTAACTTTTCCCCTTTTTCTTAAACTAGAATTCATACAATTGGCAGATGCGAACTTCCCTCAAACATAGTGTATGCTTTGAACAATATGCATTCAAAAACATGGAAGCACAAAATATAGTATACAAATTGTTGGACAAGATGCCTAGAGAGATGCAAACTCATGGAATATTGCATGATTAAGTAGAGGAATACAATTTATTGAGATGTCTTTAGAAATATTCAAGAAAAAAAAATAATTGGTAGGTGTAGAACAAGCCTTATTGAGATTAAACCTTTATCTATCCTGGAAGACTTGCTACCTATAATCCTCCCCCCAAAAATAGAGATATCACCTGCATTCCATAAACCTCCACAACCCCTCCCAAAAAATATCCTCCCAAGGTCGTCCCCCGTACTCTAAAATCTATGGTAGATATTTATGCAAAAGCTTGAGGGTCAAATCAAGACACTGTCATAGTTGGACCAGTTCCATCATATTAATGTGCTGCAAGCCATAAGCAGGCCTCCCTACCGTTGGCGTAGCATAAAAAATGATCTATTGTCAGAAGAAGTAAAATTATTAAAAGAAACTCCTTTGAAACATACTGACATTGTTTATTAATGCTGGAATGAGATGGCCATGCCTCATAATCACTCACTCCACTAACCTTCCTTCATTCCTCTTTCCCCCATCAATTATTCATTTTTTTTCAATTCCTGGATGTGTCAGAGTATAGGTGGCACAATGTTTTCTCCATCATATCTAATGGATTTTCCACAAGACCATAGGTCACGGTAGTTGGCAATTTTGAAATGGTCTGAAATCTTTTGGTCAAAATAATGGTTAAGATAATTGTGCCTCTTCAATATCGACTGTTAATTCTACCTAATATCTTAAATGCCTTGGAATATGCCCATGCCTCATCACTGCCTCGTTTCAATCACTTCTGATCGATAACCCCTCATCATTAAATGTAAAGTAAATGAACCACAATATATTTTATTTGAATAGCCTACATTGAATACTTTTAAGATCTTTGATCAGTTTCTAATTGATCAATGAAGCTCTTTATATCTTCACTAAAGTTTATCATATTGGTTAAAAACTCTAAAAAATTTTACCAAATATAAATCTTTTATAGAACTAAACAATTCAATGGCAAAAATCATTAAATAAATTCCTTAAAAACTAAAAGGTATGATATATGTTATTTGTGCTATCACCTCATCTATGAACTATCATTCTTAAACCACCTAACTTCAAGTCCAAAATGCAAGGTTGGCTTATTCGGTAAATGTCATTATATATATTGTCTAGTCACTCAATATAATTCTAAGAAAGAATGTAAAGAATTATCACAAGCAATGAAATCAATGAGGAATTACTCATTTTAAAACCCCTAGAAAAGATTTACTATTCGAGTAGTACATTTCAAATTGTTTAAGCTATATGTTTGATATCCTATCCATATCCAATAACTACAAAACTTATACATGCATTCAACATACCTATTTTCTTGACTAGTTGCATTTGTGTTTCTAGGGGCTTGTTGACATGGTATCTCTCATGGACACATGGTCTTTAACACTAAACACAAATCAAGGCTTGCAATATAAATCAAATTTTGCACAATTATTTTGCAATAATTCACTTACTTAGGAATTATTATTATTATATTTCAATAGTCATATTAAGAATGTAAATAATTCTCTCATAGCCAAATACAAAATTTATTATTATACTCAACCACAATTGATCACATATCCTGAATTTCTATCTCCTTATGACCACATATTTTAGTCACACTAAGGAGTAATTGACTTGTATTCGTACTCAATGCAAATATATTCAACCAAAGCATTAAATATGAGCTAAGAAGTCAAATATAATTCTATGTAAATTTCTTATTCAAGCTAAGATGAGGATTCATATGTTATGACATTAGAAGTATAGAAAATGAAATATTAAATACTCAATATTATCATTATCACTTGTGAACATACCTTGTAGATTCTTTAGAATGGTTTCTTTTTAGCAATCAAAATAATAATTTTAGTACTAGAGATAGAAATAAAAATATTAAAGTACATTTTAAAAGTTTATGTAAAAATTAAATGAGATGTCCAAAGTGCCGGAATATATAAAACAAAACTTGGTCTATTTTACACATACATCATAACTATTGGCAAGGTCTAACAGTAAACCAAATTTCCACTACATTAGAATCTTGTAAAGTACCTCAAAATAGCTTCAAAATATGTATTAACAGTGTCCATATATCATTGGGGCCTCACAAAGGGTTCTTTCTTCATTTTCCATTGACTTCCAAAAGTCTTGAATACTATTGTACCCCATTATTGTATCTATTATCTTAGAAAGTGTTCATTTCAAGATAGAGGCATAGTCACCTCGTTGATATTTGTATTTTATCCTGTCACAAGTTTTAGCCACTAATTGTTGACAAAATATTTCAAACTAAAAAATGACTTTTTGCACTCCCACTTGCCACTTTTCACAATCTACTTTTTCTTTAAAAGGGCTTGTTTGTTTATTGGAATTGGGATGAAATTATCATTGTCAAATATTGTAATTGACATATTCTATGTTTGTTTTCAAAACATGAAAATGGGATAGGGATTTGTTAATTCTCATTGACCCCCAAAACCAACATTTTCATCTGCTGTCTAAAAAGGTCGAATTGGAAAATGAATTCCAATTCCACTTAAATGAAAATTAGGGGTAAATAAATTTTTTAAATTTTTCACATCCGCAATTATCTCTCTGGATTGCTCAAAGCTCTGCTATTTTCTGGAGGCCACTGACTCATTTGATATCCATTTTATTCGCATTTTAGTTTGGCAATGAGAAATGGAGACTTCTCTGCAAAAAATTTCTACTCAAATAGGTATGTTCTTTGTGTATTTTTCATCTTTCATAACAAAATGTTGATCCTTCGTATCTCTGATATGAATATTGAATTTTCATACATAGTTTGTCTTTTGAAACCTTCGATATTTCTTTGATATTTTGACTGCTTCCGAGACTTTTGCATGCTACATGCCCATTTTGGGTATTTGGCTCTTCTATTTTTTGATACCAAGATAGTAGATCGGATTTAAGGTCCAAAATCTGAGAGATTTATGATGCCAATCTTGTTCATCATTATCAAACCCTAAAGAAATGGGTATGTTTTCCAAACACAGAAAATGCATATTCTCATTATGAGTTCCAGATGAACCAAACGGTTCCAACCATATTCCAAAAACTATTTTCCAGATTTAAAACTTATTGAATTGCAAATACTAGAATTTGACAATTCTAACATTATTTAATTCCACCAAACAAACAGACCCTAAATGTTTCTCATGACTTGCACAATAATATATGTAATTATAAAATATGGGGATCACTCTTCTTCTCCATGATTTGATTAATATCTATACCTTCTCCTCAAGCTCATTTCATCTCGTACATATCCTATAATTGTTGACAGATACATTTTACAACTAGATATTTAATCTGTAATTAAAGTCATGTCCTGAACATACAGTTCTATTTATGCTTATTAATCAAAAGACAATCAGGCTCAAAAATATTAGACTTGGCCTTTAGTAACATTCTATCAAACAATAGATGTGCCTTGGCTTTGGCTTCATACTTCATACCTTTTGAAAATTTATAAAATTGTTCCACCAAATTCATCCTTCACAAATTTTGCTATCATTGTCTTCATGAGATAACACCTCTTTGCGGTAGTGTATCAACAGCTCAAAAATATTGTGTATCTTCACATTATTCATGCATGTGTGCATAATCACGCACAAAGTTTGTAGTATTGAGCTCTATCCTCATCAGTTACACTTACTTGAGAGCTTTCAAATTCTTCACAGCAAATCGACTTTGTGTGTGTGATCATTCTATTCCATAAAATGACTTCTCATGAAGATATTCTGTCAAACAGTTCGAACTCCTTGTTCTAACTTCAACATTTGGCAAGCATGTTCCATAATCTTCCTATCACATATGAACATCTCTTTGAGACATTCTGTCATATAGCTCATGTGCTTATCGATGCTTCAACATCTAATAAAAATTCCTATGCTTTGATGGATACTCATACTCTATTTCAAAGTTTTCATATTGGCATAGGCACTGGGTGTTATCACTATCGATTGCATTCGGACCAAATATGTTTTGTGCATAACCTATCGATTCAAACACTCCCATCCATACTATTTAGCAATTTCATTTCATTTAACAGGTTTTGACCCGTATTTGTAAATTGTTCAAAGGCTGAGAAGGACGTTGGCAATGGTTATAAAATTTGGGCATTATACCTGTCGGTTATATTTGGTTGAGAATGAAATCCGATTTTAATAAATCGATTCCCTGTATGTCTATGCAATCATTACACTCCATGAGATGTTATCTCTTTATGTCCTTGTGTCAAACGGTTCACATGTTCTATATATAATTATAGATTTTGCATGTATGTTGACCGTAGCAATTCTAACGATGAATCTCTTGTTGAGATGAATGTCTAAAACACATTCCAAATCTTGTTGTCATGCGTACTAGAGAGTACATGGCAGAGAAATTGGCTTTTTACCTTCCAATTGTTAGCGGAATTTCTAATCACCTTCGTATTCATCAGATCTGCAAGCAACTGTTCTTATTAGCGGTGATTTACATGCAGTGTTTTACATTAATTTTGGGTGTGCAACGGTGAATTTCTCCGTGATTTGCGGAGCGGTGTGATGCATGCGATGTGCTTTTGTAAGCCTAATTAAAGAGAACCATACATTGATTTCAAAATACAAGAATATATATAGACATGAGCAGAAATTATGCATTTTACATTAATGCATGTAATTTTGAAGAGGTGGAGAAAACAATGTATGGTTCTCTTTAGTTAGGCTTACAAAAGCACATTGCATGCATCACAGTGCTCTGTAAATTACAGGGAAATTTACCGTTGCACATCCAAAATTAATATAAACTACTGTATGCAAATTAAATAAGAGCAGTTGCATGTAGATCTGATGAATACAAAAGTGATTGGAAATTCTACTAACCCCCCCTAAGTCTAATTAAGGAGAAAAGAAAAATCTACTGAAAGGAATGAGGAAAGAGGGAAAACCTAGTGGGAACAACCTCCCCCCAAAAAAAATTAACAAAAGATGCAGCTAAAAGTCTTTTGTGACAAGAAAACTATGGACATCTAGCAAATGATAACCACCATAATTTTGAATGAAGAGACTCCTTTGAAACCTAGATGGAGACCAGAATCAATCAACACGAGTGCCCCAAATGACACTACTCGAACAATGAGCAACTGGAAAACAAAGGAAAAACATCTGTCAATCAAAGATACAGAATACAAGAATCTGCATAGGCTCCCCAAAAAATGAATAGATGGAAAACAAAGGAAAAACATCTATCAGTAAAAGGATGTAGATGACACATGAATATGTACGAGTGACTCTAACAAAACTACTCAACCATGCAAGAACAAATTGCTAGTTGAAAATATAGGTGTGAATTGTCTATAAAACTGATCTACTGCAAAACTTAGGAATCATCAACACAAACAGTAGAAATGTCTCTATATTGTTGAAAAGAGAGGCATGACAAGTCCATTAACATGGTACCACTAAAGAGGAAATGAAGGCAAGGCCCATGCGAAGAGAGCATAACCTTGACCTATTTGTGATGCAAAATTCGATTCAACCTTTGTTTTCATAACTATTTGATACAAGCCTCTAGTACTTGTGGGCTGAAGCAGAATCTTTGGCTTCCATTCAAAATAGTTTCAAAATGGCATGAGAATAACAAATGCTGAAAATTCTATCCTTGAAAGCTTTGATCTTCAATACCTACAAAAAAAAACTTACATTTCTTTTCCTAGCAACCTTAGCTTTGATACCATGTAGAATTTTGTAGCTAATACTGCAAAACAAATTAGATCTAGCTGAAAGAAAAATAAGAGAAAAACTTGCAATATGAAATACAGAAGGAAAAATAGAGCTAAGAATGGGAATTCTATTGATCATTGATTATTCTATGATTACAAAGCATGAGGATTTATACAAAGTTAATCACTGCATTTGAAAAAAGAAATCACGGTGAAATACATAGGAATAATCTTCAATTCTCTAAATAGAATTAATGCATGTAGATAGTCATCTATAGGTACACTGCCAAATTGAAATTAAACAACCTCTCCTTCGTAACTTATGGATCAGAAGGAAGGTAGAATTAACTACACCAACACAACCCCCCCCCCCCCTTGATTCAAACTAATGAAAGGAGAGAGGAAAGAGGGGAAACCCATTGGGAAACCCCCCCCTCTCCCTTCCCCAAAAAAAATTAACAAGAGAAAATCTTTTGGGACAAGAAAATTATGGACATTTATCGAATGATAACCATCATAGTGCTAAATGAAGAGACTTTTCTGAAACCAAGATGAAGACTAGGATTAGTCTGCATGAGTGCCCTGACAACACTACTTGAACAATGAGTATATGGAAAATAAATGCCAAATATCTACCAATCAAGTATACAAAAAATAATCTACATACCCCCCCCCCCGAAACAATGAATAGATAGAAAAGAAAGGTAAAACATCTATCAGTCAAGGATATAGATGACACATGAATCTCTATGAGTGACCCTAACAACACTACTCAATCATGCAAGAACAAATTGCTAGTTGAAAATACAGGTGCTAATTGTCTATAAAAATGATCAACTGTGGAGCCAAGGAAGCATCAACATGAACAATAGAAACCCCTCCATAATGTTGAAAAGAGAGGCAGGTCTATTGACATGGTGTCACTAAAGAGTAAATGAAGGAAATACCCATGTGAAGAGAGCATGAACTTTTCCTATTTGTGATGCATGATTAGGTTTAACCTTTGTTTTCATAACTATTTGATAAAAGTGTTACGTCCAAAATGAGGCAAGAACAACTGAGAGGGGGGTGAATTAGTTGTGTGTACCTAATTATTATAATTCCACTTTAGCCACCTATATCTAAAAGACAAATAGTAATGCAAGATCCACAACATATAACATAGAACACCAAGATTTGTTCTCGAGGAGAGTCGGTTAAGGGAAAACCCCGGTGGGAGTCAAAACCACTAGATGAGTGTACTTTGTTAAAAGCACTACCCGATTAAGAGCAAAATAGAGAAAAAAAGATGCCCTTGCAACCACAATCTTACAACACAATATGTAGGCTCACTTCCCAAAGCTCACTTCTCACAATACAATCTCAGATCTTGCCCTCAATTGGGTTCACCAATCTATCTTTAATACAAGAGGGTGGACATATAATCCATTACAACCAAATTGAAAAATAGCATCTCCTTTGCCAAAATAGTTCCAATGAAGTAAAAAATTTTCCTTAAGTGAAGAACACACATATACATACACCTCTCTCTTGCATACATCATCTCAATTACAAAATGATCTTTCATTTATACCGTTTACAAAGAATAATCCTCCACTGGGTCGGCTAAGACCTATTACAATAAAAGATATAAGCAATATGCTCAATCACCAATGTTATCCAAATCTTAGAAAGGACCCAAATCTTTAACTTTGAATATGTTATACCATCTCCATTGTAGCACCAAGAATTGCAACACATTACTCCATCAAGTCAACAAGTACCCAAATGAAGAAATGTCAAAACACTACCAAAAAAACAAATCCGATCACCTCAATCAATGTAGACCAGTACAACAATAATCACATGATCCAAGGACACCAACAAGAAACATGAATACCATCCAGAACCTTCGCATCATTTCCAATATGAAATCCAAACTCACCTTTATCTTTGATCAACAAGAACACTAAAATACCAAAGTCAATCATAAAAAAGATATCGTGTTGTACTCTGAATCATTAACAACACTAGTTGTGAACACAATGATAAGGAACCATGCAATCACCAGCTTCGCAACCTCTAAAGCATCAAATCTTAGCCATGCCAAACTAAATACCCATCCACTATTCATAGGAACGTTGTCACATCAGTAACCTGCAACTTTCTCATTCCTTAATCAAACTATCATACCAACCTCTATGAACCTCTATAAATGATCTACAGACACCTCTAAATAATCCCTCACGTTTGTAACTTGGGATCTTCAATATAGCACTTGATCAACTGAATCCTTCACATCGAATGAACTAAACACACTATCTGAAACAACAACTAGTATGTTGACATCAATGACAAAACATTAATGCCAGCACACCCAAATCCAAAAATCTGACATGCTCAACAATATTCCAACAATCTCCTCCTTTAGCATTGATGGCAACATATGAAGTAAAAAATTGATCAATGCACAAAGACATCAATATATCCACCTAATCACTCTTAATATCTAGCTTCAAACCTCTTCACAATCTCCCTAATTTCTATTTTTCACACAACTTCTCCCCCTTTGACATCAATGGTAAAGGACCAAAGATATCAAAAATACCAAACCAAGAAATAGCCATAAGGCTTCCCCCCCTAAGGAGTAGTCCCCTAATCTCATCAATCTAGAGAATAATGTTTTGATAGATTCTCTGGACTGATGCTAGCCTTAGCATCATTAGCTTTGATATGGAGGGGCTGTCACCCCAATATTTTCCCTAAGATACTCAAAAGTATCATTCGACAAAGGATTTGTAAAGATATCAGCAATATGTTCCTTAGAAGACACAAATTCTAGCTTCACTTCCTTTTCATTAACTTTATTCCTCAAGACATGATACTTAATAGAAATATGCTTTGTCTTTGAATGCAAAATAGGATTATTTGAGATATTTATAGCACTAGAGTTATAACAATGAATAACAATAGGTTCATCAATGTTTATCCTTATGTCCTTCAGCATTTTCTCCATCCAAATAGCTTGATTATAATTAATTGTAGTAGCAACATACATAGATTCAACAATAGATTTATAAATACAATCATGCTTCTTGCTAGTCCAAGAAACTAGTTTCTTACCCAAAAAGAATGCACCTCCGCTAGTACTTTTATATTGTCCACATTACCTGCCCAATCAACATCAGTGTATGCACATAAAGTAAAGTCATCATCTTTTTCATACTATAATCCATATTCAATTTTTCTCTTCAAGTATCTAAAAATTATTTTTACATCAACCATATCAGACTCCTTCGATTCAACTTAAAATCTTGCAGCAATTCCAACAGCATTTGATATGTTCAGTTTAGAGTGAGTTAGATATTGCAGTCCACCAATCATAGATTTGTACAATGTGTTGGAAATATTAAAAATTTGGCTAATTATTTGTTCCTTTTCCTTCAAGATTGGTCTCAAAATGTTTCATCCTTGCAAAAAAATTCATAGGTCGAACAATTAATATTTATAGTTGGGTTGGAAGTCAAGAAATGCATGAAATTTGAGTTGTTTTTTTCTTATTGGTTCATTTGTTGTGTTGTGGTGGATTTTCCTTAGCTGATTGACAGTCTTAGGTAGAAATAGATAGAATTTATTTTTAAAAGAACCATTGATGGGATATATCCCACATCAGTGGTGTGGCAGGAAAACTTGTTTTTATATACAAGCACACAAGTAGTGAAATATCAAAAAGGCACTTGGCCTTTTCGCGAAGCTTGCGCACAAAGGAAATTTGGATTTGGTGGATGACTTAATAATACTTTATGGGTCCATGCTGACTTAGTAGAGGATAGATGGTGAGTTCTCATGATCCTCTGAGCTAGAGGCTTGATGAGAGAGAATAACCACGGGATTGCAATGTTGCAACATGTGGTAGGGGCAAGTCAAGTTGGTCCAATAGGCTCGAGACAACAGGTGACATAATTTTGTGATCCCTCCATCCTAATCAGTATAAGGATGATGTTAGCATAGGATTGTGGAAATCATCATGTAGCGAATGTAGTTGAGATGGATGGCAGGACTGATGGTGATAGATATTGGGCACTTGTGATCTCGTGGTCGAGGCTGACGCTGAAAGAGAAACTATGCGGGATCGCGACGTTGTGCCATGTAGAATTCAAGGTGCGGTTGACCAAAGAATTGAGCTATATTTTGAAAAGGTATATTTGAAGTTGCAAGTGTGTGATATGGTGACATGTGTCTTCTTATATGATGATAACTTTTAAGACATTGTCATGGTTTACCGCAAGATCGCAAGTATTTTGGCTTGACTTCTTTTTGGGCTATCATAAAGAAATATGTTTCCACATGTCTCATGTTTAATGATCGATGGTTGCCGCTATTTCACAAATGTTAGAAGGGTACCTAGTTGAGCTACATTGGGGACTATTTGATGATTATCACGAGTTCACTAGTTAGTAACCTAGTTTCATTTGAAGGTTGCAATCATGCAATGTGATTGTTATGCCTCGATGCCATTGTGCAAGGGATATAACTAATGTTGGAATGAGGTAGTTAGGAAATTAAAGACTGTTAAAACTTTGGGAGTTCCTATGATCCCATGATCAGTTGGGAAAGTGTTAGTTATTATTTTGTTGACACCTTATTTCCAGTTCTACAAATTCAAAGATGTCATTTTTATATTGATAACTCCCACTCTTTTCTTTGATATATTCCTTCTCTTCAGTTTGTTAATGGATTGATCTTATCTAGTCTTGTTGTTAATATTTTGTTAAGCTTATGTTCCCTAAGTGGTATGTAGCTTGTTGCAATCCTTGTCCTATAAAATGATTTCCAAGATCTTTTAGGAAGGGCTGAGAAATTTTATTTTGAGATCATAGGAGTTGGTTCAATCTCAGTTAGGTTTAATAAATATCATGGGTCTTATATAACATTTTACAAAGAAAATTAGAAGTTTAGTAGTGGAGCCTTAGTCCTGTTGAGTTTTATTTGAATGAGAAAATTAATGTATGAAGACAATGATTCTGAAGTCAATGAAATATAATTCAAATTTTTTGTTCTCCTTTGTGTTGGTTTTATGAGTTTTGAATTCAATAATTCAAAGTTCTTATTCAATTCACTGCATATTATTCATATGTGTATGTTTTAATTCTAAGCTTTGATTAAGGATAAATTAAAATGTTGAAGATCAACTCATAATTTCATAAGGTTAGTACAGGATTGTTATAAGAAGTCCAAATTAGGATTACATCAATAGATATTGTTTTAATGCAATGATAATCTAAGTCTTGAATCATTAGCATTTTATGTCATTCATATGATAATTTGTGGATTGATAATATTACCCAATGATAAGGCGTTGATATAAATATGTTGTAATTGTTATTATGTTGGTCCATGTTGTCTGATTAAACCATATTTTATTAAAATTATTTTCATTTACCAATTTTATCAATGGTATGTGTATCTCATGCTCCATAAAAAATGAGAATCAATAAGTAGTTAGTCATTACTTAGTATTTTCTTTTTATTGTTGAGACATTTGAGAGATAATATACTTATCAAATTCAGGGATGTGTGTAATGAGGGTAGTATTTCACTAAATTTAGATGTACCTACCTTGGTTTTGCAAATCCAAAAGTGTAGGGGGAATTTTATCCCTGTTAGTTGGTCAAGTCATTCATGGGAGTTTGACAATTGGAGTTGGAAACTCTTTAGAACTGGTATTTAATGTATTGGTAGCTATTGAAGCATAAAACCATTTTGGGAACCAAGGAACCAACAAAATGGAAACTCTATTGGGGACTTGTGTAGTAATTGCATAATTGATAAGGTTGATAGTTGATATTTCTCCTTGCCTTGTTAATTTCAATTCAGTTAGTCTATCTATTGAATTGCCCAGAGTTGATATTGTATTTTCATGATTTGGGGTAGAAGGATATTTTTTTATGTCTGAGATATAAATATTTGTCATCCAAGGTTGATATCTTGCAAGGAGTTAGGTTTGTCTTGTAAGTTGAGATATTGTAAGATTTTTCTATCAAAATTTTCATAAAAATCTTTCCCAATTTATATTGGGTGGCAACTCGAGTCTCTGCACCAATACTACACAAGTCCTAGGGAAAGATCATGGGCAAAGAAGCATCCTAGGGAAAAGTTAGAGGGTGAGATTCATAATACTTCAAGGAGTGGATACCTAATGAGAGATTAAGGAAAAATTAGTGATCCCCCATCGTGGAGACCCAAAATTAGGGATGCGAGTGTAGGAAAATGTTTCAGTACTGTTATTGAGGACACTCAAACTTTCCCTAAGAATTATGAACCTGTAGGGCTTGGAATGTATGAGAGCTTCTTTTCTTCTCCTTTTGATCAAGAGGGAGAACCACAAAATACAAAGGAAGTAACTCATACTAATCAAAATAAAAATAGGAGATCAAGAATAAAAAATAGAGATGTCCTGAATAGAAGATCTAATGATGCATCTCTTGTGCATAGTTTTTATCCTTTTAGGAATTTTTTGGGTAGAGATGAAGAAGAAACAATGGACCCAATTGACTCCTCTGGGTCAGAAAGTGCCTTGCCTAATTCAGAAGAAGACTTTGATGATCTTGATGCCTTGAGAAGGAAAATTTAGGGGCAGATTGTCATAAGAGATAAAAAAAAACAAAGAGAGAGAAAGGGAAGTTAGAAATGTCTTAATTGAAAAAAATAGGCTGATGAAGCAGTTGGATGATGTTAAAGCCATCAATTATGAAGAACCAAAGAAAAATGTTGAGGGTCTTGTTGTTTGTTAGATTTAGAACACTGGAAATCTTAAGAATACTTTTTTTCCTTAGAGTAAACCAGTACCTCAAAATAATGAGGGTGATAAGGATAAAGGAAAGTGTAAAGTTACTGGTATAGTTATCAATAAACCTGTTGGTAAGGGTCATGTTGATAGTGAAATTTCTTAGTTGGATATTGAGTTGGAGAAAGAAAGAAAGGAGAGTGGTATTATTGCAAAAGAATTACAAAAGGCAGAGATAGAAGCAATAGCTTTAGAAAAAAGGAGGAAGATTGATTTCTTGAAATAGTGTGTTGAACCTTTCCATGCCAGTAATTCCTCTGTTGCACTTACATCATCTACTTTCCAAGGATCTATTCTCCTACCACCTGACATTTCAAAGGTTCTTGTTACTAGACAAAAAATGGGAGCTAGTACCAGTGGCCAGTATGCTACAGGCTAGTTCCAAAGAAGACTAATTAACATCGAAAGGTATAAACAACTATTCTTTACTGGTATTCCTGATTACCCTAACCCTGTTTCAAATGAGATAAGGGATAAAATGAGTATGTTTGTTGGAAATAATGTTATTACTTTTCAGGGACATTTAAAGAATTTTACTGAAATTTTAAATGACTATGAGGTTGAACATGAAGATGTAGTAATGAAATTATTTGTGCAATCTTTATTTGAGGATGCCAGATATTAGTTTAGGGGCTTACCTGATGATAGTATATCTTCATGGGATGAATTTGAAAAATTATTTAGAGAAAAAAATGGTGATAATATTAAGGAAGGTTTTATGTTGAATGGATTTAATAACATCAAGAAAAATCAAAATGAAGAGGTCATTAAATTCAATATAAGGTTTCAGAAAGCTATGCACAAATTATTCAAGGTCATGAGGCTGAATAATAAGGTATGTTTGGCTACTTAAATTCTTATGATGAAAATATGGCTTACTTTCTTAGGGATAAATATCCTATAACTTTTAGGAAATAATTTAAGCTAGCTATAAACATTGAAAGTAATAGAAGGGTGTCTGAAAAATTGGGGAGAAGAGATGATCCTAAATTTTCTAAATCTAATAAGAAGATAATGATAAATCCTCTAATGCAAACCCTAAGGACCTGAAGTTTTGTGGAAATGGGAATGATAGGTTTGCTAATGGTGAGAATACTTCTTATAATAATTTTAATAGGCAACCCAAATTACAAAACTATCCTTGCAATAGTTAGTAGAAGGATGGGAAACCTATGCAACCAGCACAAAAAGGAAAATCAGATTTAGTAACCCCTAATCCTTTACAAAATAAATATCATAAATATGAGTGAAGATTATCCCTACTATATGGCATTCCAATTACCTCATAGTCCTAAATAGTGTATTGTTGCACAACACATATATGCTAGTAGGGAGTAGGAAGAGGAAGTTAGTGAAACTTTGATGAGGCACATTGTCTCATGACATCAACATGTTTATGGGATGATCTTGACTCTGGTGATGAATTTGAAGATCAAGATTTCATGGAATCAAGGAGAAGGAAAGAGGTGTATCAGTAGCAAGTCTTCTCTCAAGATGATGAAGAAATCAATGACAACTAGTGCAATGTTGATAATGGTTCTATTCCCTTTTAACTGAGAAGACCTTCTGATGAAAAAATAGCACAAATTATAGCATACATGGTTACCCAAGAAAGGGTTAATTACCATTTGAGAAAAAAAATTGTTGGAGGTGAGGATGGTAAGCTTGCTACTATGTTCAGTAAGGATCAGAAGGGTAAAACAAAAGAATTACTAAAGAAGGATAGAGGTGTTGTGAAGATCAAAGAAGTGAAAACCAAGGTTTGGGTTAAAAAGGGTGAGGTCCATAAACCTATTGATGCATCTTATCCATATATGATTAAAATAAAAGATACTGAAAAGTCTGCTACTCCTATCATTAAGTAGACAAGGAAGACTGAATGCAGCCAAGAAATTCAAGTTGAAGATACTTCAGGTAAAGAAATTTTTGTCCCTGAGTATGTTTCTATAGATATACTAAAATTAATTTCCCAAATTATAGTCAAGTTTCCCTTGCGTGAGATGATGAGGCTAGAGGAGCACAAAGAAAAAACTCTAGCACAGTTTAAGGGTGTATCCTCAGTTAAAATTGAACAATTAGTTGAAGATAAGATAGAAAAGGATGGGGAAAGTAAAAATGAAAAGAAAGAAAAGGATCCTACGGGATTAGTTTCTCAAATTCCTCGAATGTATTTAGATAGTTCTTTGAAAATTTGTCTAAGAATTGTGTACCCTTTCTTTTTTACTATGATAATTAATGGAAAAATACTTAAGAATTGCATTATAGACTCAAGGGCATTGGATATAGTAATGCCATTCAAAATTATGGATTCTATGGGGTTGAAGGTTGACACTCCTCATGGGAGATGTCAAGCTATGGATTCAAGAGAAGTGTCTGTCATTGGTACTATCAATGCCTTACCATATAAATTGGTTGCATACCCTAATAAGGATCTGAAAATGAGTGTTCTTGTTGTAGATATTCATCCTCATTGTGTCATGTTCTAATTATCTAGAAAATGGAGTGCATCTATAGGAGGTAGTTTGCAATGTGATCTTCTTCTAATTTTAATATTGATAGTGAAAATGTAAAGGTTGACTGTGAGTCAAGGGTTCCACATATGATTTAGGTCAGTAAAGATGAGAATATGACATGTTTTCTTGATACTAACATGGACACATTCAAAGTTTAAGATCTGATAGTAGATGAGAAGGAGTCTGTATATTTATCTGAGAATAAATAAAACTTATCTAATGACAATGGTCTTTAGATAATGTACTTTGATGGTGCTAGTTCAAGAGAAGGTTCATGTGTAGGTGTTCTACTAATTCCTCCTAGTGGTAAGACTTTTAAATTTTCATTCACTCTATTATTTGTTTGTACAAATAATGTTGTAGAGTATCAAGTATTATTAATTGGGATGAGATTAGCTTTTAAGCATGGAATCAATAATCTTAGTGTAATGGGAGATTCAAAATTGGTCAGATCCTGAGTTAGATTCAAATATGTTTCCAAAAATAAGAGATTAGAATAATATAGGAATGTTGTTTGGGATGAAATTGCAAATTTTGATGCTTTTGGGATTGACTAGATGGATAGAAGCCACAAAAAAATGGTAGATCTCCTATCTAATATTTCTCTCAAGATAGATGATATCACATTTGTAGAAATTTCAAGGGTTGAAGTTCAAACCATGCCCTCAATCCCTGATAATATTGAGAACTAGAAAGTATTTGATGATAACAATGACATTCTTAGATTTTTGAATTGTGAAGGTGGGTACTATAATCAGGAGATTGATTTTAGTGTATGTATGGAAAGTGTAGATGGAAAAGATGTAGTGATTGGGAAGGATATATTTCAGTTGAAGATAAATAAGGTTCCCAAAGGCTCAGTAGTCTTTGAAAGGGTTTTTTATAGTAAAGATAAAATAATGAGCATGAGAACTATCCATAATCCTAGGGACTTGGAGGAAATAAACCTTGGAACAATAGAAGCTCCAAAAAATGTATATATTGGTAAGAAGTTGTCTTCAGAGGTAAGGAAATCATTAATAGATCTTTTAAGAAAATGTAGGCATGCATTTTCTTGATTGTGTGATGATTTAAAGGCATATAGGGAAGATTTATTCTAGCATGTGATTCCCTTAAATTATGATGCTAAGCTATTTAGGAAGAAGAAAATTCCCATTAATCACACTCTTGCTCCCAAAATGCAACAAGAAATGATGAAAATGAGGGATGCTGGTATCATCAAGCCCATCTGACACTCTTCATGGGTTTGTAATCTTGTTCCTGTAAGAAAGAGAAATGGAGACATAAGATTATGTGTAGAGTTTAGAAATCTAAATATGGCTTCATTAAAAGATAATTATGGTTTGCCTAAACTAGAAATAATGTTACAAAGGGTGATTAGGTGTGAGATCATGTCTATGATGGATAGTTTCTCTAGATATAACCAAGTAATGGTGAAAAAATCAGAGTAGTATAAGACTTCATTTAAAACACCATGGGGAGCTTATGTCTATGTTAGGATTCCACTTGTCCTAACAAATGCAGGAGCTACATTCCAAAGAGCCATGGATGTCTCTTTTGCAGATTTCATTGATAAGGTTTTGGTGGTATATCAGGATGATTTGATAGCTTACTCAAAGGAGGAAAGCCAACATTGTGAACTCTTGGAGAAAATTTTTGTCAGAGCACTTGAGTATGGTGTGTCTTTGAATCTAAGAAAATGTGAATTTAGGGTGACTAAAACAAGTTGTTTGGTCACATTGTTTCAAAAGATGGGATCAAAATTGATCCAAAGAGGGTGGCTACAATAGATAAAGTACCATAGTCCAAGACTATGAAGGGAATACATTCATTATTTGGCCAGGTAAATTTATTAAGGAGGTTGTTACTAATTTTTCTGAGATTAGGAAACTTATTTCCAAGATTCTAAAGAAAGGGACCAAGGTTGAATGGGGTGTTGAACCTTCTAAGTCTTTTCAAGATATTAAGCAAGCTATCAAGGATACTTATGTTTTGAGGACTCTTGATTTTAACAAGCCTATGTAAATATTCTCATTTTCATCTTTTTTACATTATTGTTGCAGTTCTCTTGTAGAAGAACTTAGAGGGTTTTGAATAACCTATAGCTTTATTTAGTAAATCCCTGCAAGCTGTAGAATTAAAGTATGATATTAATGAAAAATAAGCATATGCATTGGTAAAATTTGTCAAAGCTTAAATTAGGTATTATTTAATTGGAGAAATTGTTATTTCTTATGTACCTAGTGTAGTTGTTAAATACATCTTCACTCAATAAGAGGCCTCTGGGAGGAGATCTAGATGGATCAATAGGATTTGGGAGTTTAATATAGATATTCAAGTTACCAAGTTGGTAAGATTCCATGGGTTAGAAAAACTGATGGCTCAAGAAAATCTTGGTGCTAACAATATTAATGTATTAGAAGAAGATCAAAGGTCATTCATATATGATCTTGACCAAATTTAATGGTACAAGGATATTATTGTATACCTACAAAAAATGATTTTCCCTCCTAATATGGATGAGAACAAGAAAAGAACCATGAAATTGCATTCTATAAAATATGCTAGAGTTAGTAGAGGAATGTGGTGGAGAAGCAATGAAGGTGTGTTGCATAAAAGTGTGGATTAGAATCAGGAAGCTTTTAGAAGAAATACATAGTGGAGTTTGTGGTGTCCATTACATGGCTAAAACTACTGCTCACGAGATTTTGAGGTTTGATTTTTAGTGGCCCACTATTTTCAAAGATGTACATCAAATGGTAAAAAAGTGTTATGCATGCCAGAGGATTGTAGGTAAGTTAGAATTTTCTAGTAATGTACCTATTAATCCTATAAGTGTTCAAGTACCATTTTAGTAGTGGGGATTAGATTTTATTAGTGAAATTGTAGAAAATTCAAGTGGTGGTCATTCATGGATTTTAGTGGCTACTGATTATTTCACCAAGTGGGTAGAAGCTATACCTACTAGAAAAGCTACAAGAAAAGTGGTGGTAGATTTTCTTATGGAGAATATTATTACAAGATTTGGGTGCCCAGAGAAAATACTAGTTGATAATGAAATGTTTTTTAAGTCTAATGAATTTAATGCATTGTATCAGAAATATGGGATCTAGACATCTTACTCTTCTCCATACCACCCATAGGGAAATGACCAAGCTAAACCAAGCAATAAAATCTTGATAAAAATCATCAAAAGAATCCTAGAAGGAAATAAGAAGGTTTGTGATTCCAAGATAAGGTTTTCATTATGGGATGATAGGATAAATATAAAAAAGGCAACTGGATGTGCACCTTTTGACCTTTTATATGGAATTCAAGCTAGGTTATCACAGAATAACTTAATACAAATGTATAAATTTGTGCAGATTTATGATGATGAGGATAAATGACCTAATGCAACAAGATGAGAAAAGAAGAGAAGAACATGTAAGAAATGCAAAACTACAACTGTAGATTAGGGATTTATATGATAGAAAGAACACTATTAGAAAGTTTGAGGTGGATGACACGGTCCTCATGTGGAATGCTAGACTATAAGAAAAGGGTAGGTATGGAAAATTTGACCCTATCTTATTAGGCCCATACATTATCTATATAAAATGGTGTGAAGACTCATACCTTCTGAAAGACATGGCGGAAGATACTATAGAATTTCCAGTTCATGGACAATTTATGAAGTATTATTTATGTTGAACTAATGAAAAATATCTATGAATAGTAGATAGGTTGTGTATATGTAAATAGGTTTGTGTGTGTGTTTTAGGTTTAGGCTTTGTTCGTTGTAGTTTAGTTGGTATGCTTAACCCATGAGATTATGATATTCTCATCTTGCCCTGAGAAGATAAGTGTCCCCAACTAGAGCCACTGTTGGAAATTTTAAAAATTTGGCTAAGTATTTATTCACTTTCCTTCAAGAGTGGTGTTAGAATGTTTCATCCTTAGAAAAAAAATCATAGGTCAAACAATTAAGGTTTACAATCAGGTTTGAAGTCAAAAGATGCATGAAGTCTGAACTGGTTTTTTCTTATTGGTTCATATGTTATGTTGTAGAAGGTTTGCCTTAGCTGATTGACAGTATTAGGTAGAAATGGACAATTGTTATTTTGAAGAGAACCATTCATGGGATATATCACACATCAGTGGCATGGTGGGAAAACTCATGGTTTTTATGTACAAGCACACAAGTAGTGAAAGGCCAAAAAGGAACCCGACCTTTTGGTGGAGCTTGCGCATGAAGGTAACTTGGATTTGCAAATGACTTAATAATATTTTGTGGGCCCGTGATGACTTAGTAGAGAAAAAATGGAGAGTATTTTTTATCCTGCAAATGGGGAGAGAATAACCATGTGATTACAATTTTGCAACATATGTCAAGTGCAAGTCACGTTGGTCAAGTGGGCCTGAGACAACAGGTGGCATAATTTCATGATCCTACCATCTTGATCAGCATAAGGATGATGTCACATTAGGATCATAAGAATCCCCAATGTAGAGAATGTAGTTGAGATGGATGGCATGCCCAATGGTGACAGGTTTTGGGTGCTCTTGGTCTTGCAGTCGAGGTTGATGAGGAAAAAGAAAGTGTGTGGGATTACGACATTGTGCCATATGGTAGTCAAGGTGTAGTTGATCGACTAGAGAATTGAGGGAGATTTTAAAAAGGGATATTTGAAGTTTCAAGTGTGCGATATGGTGACACATGTCTTCTTGTATGGTGATAACTTTTGAAGATACTGTCACAGTTTATTGCAAGATTGCAAGTAGTTTTTCTTGAATACATTTTGGGTTGTGATATAGCAAGATGTTTCCATGCGTCTCAGGTGTAATGATCGATGGTTATCACTATTTCACAAATTTTAGAAGGGTACTTGGTAGAGCTGCACTAAGGATTTTTTTACAGTTATCATGAGTTCAAAAGTTAGTAATCCAATTTCATTTGAAGGTTGCGATCATGCAGAGTGATTTTTATGCCTTGAATTCAATATGCAAGGGATATAATTGATGTTGGAATGAGGCATTTAGGAAATTAGAGACTTTTAAAGCTTCTGGAGTGTCTGTGATTAGTTGGGAAAGTGCCAGTTATCATTTTGTTAACGTCCTATTTCCAACACTACGAATTCAAAGATGCCATGGCTATATTGATAACTCCCACTCATTTCTTTGATATGTTCCTTCTCTTCAGTTTGTTAATGGATTGATCTTATCTAGTCTTTTTGTTAAGAATTTGTTAAGTTTTTGTTCCCTAAGTGATCTATAGCTTGTTGCAATCCTTTTCCTGTAAAGGATTTCCAAGATCATTTAGGAAGGGCTAAGAAATTTTATTTTGAAATCACAAGAGTTGGTTCAATCTTAGTCAAGTTTAATAAATGTCATGATTCATGTATAACATTTTATAGATAAAATTAGAAGCTTAATATTGGATCCTTAGTCCTTTTGAGTTTTATTTGAATGAGAAAATCAATGTATGAAGACATTGATTTTGAAGTCAATGAAATATAACTCAGATCTGGAGCTTTCCTCTATGTTGGTTTTATGAGTTGTGAATTCAATAATTCAAAGTTCTTATTCAATTCACTACATATATTTCATATGTGTATGTTTTAATTCAAATATTTGATCAAGGATCAATTAAAATATTGAATATTAATTCATAAGCTCATAAGGTTAGTACAAGGATCATTATAAGAAATCTAAATTAGGATTACATGAATAGATATTTGTGTAATGCAATGATAATCTAAGTCTTGAATCATTAGAATTTTATGTCATTCATATGATGAGTTGTGGATTGAGAATATTTCCCAATGATAAGGCACTGATCTAAATCTATTGTAATCGTTATTTTTTTGGTCCATGTCATCTGATTAAACTATTTTTTATTAAAATTATTTTCATTTTCTAGTTTTATCAGTGCTATGTGTATCTCATGCTCCATAACAATTGAGAATGAATAAGTAGTTAGCCATTACTTAGTATTTTCTTGTTATTGTATAGCCATTTGTGAGATAATATGCTTATCAAATTCTAGGATGTGTGTCATGAGGGTAGTATTTTACTAAATTTATGTGTACCCACCTTATTTTTGTAGAGACAAAAGTGTAGGGTGATTTTTATCCCTATTAGTTGATCCAGTCATTCATGTGAGTTTGATAATTGGAGTTGTCAACTCTTTAGAATTGGTAGTGAATGTACTAGTATCTATTGAAGCATAAAACCATTTTGGAAACCAATTCACAATGCCCGATTAACACAAGGTGAATCATCATCCTTAGTTAGCTTACAACGAGTAACCATAGTGGTTCCTATCAATTTTAAGTCTTCCATAAAAAATTTCTTCAATAGTTCTCTGACATACTTGGACTAAGTAATAAAAATTCCTTTATCTTGCTGTGTAATTTTCAATCTAAGAAAGAATTTCATTTCACCTATCATAGACATCTCAAATTATTTTTGCATTTTATCAATAAAACCTCTACTCAACTCATCATTTCCACCAAATATGATGTCATCAACAAATACTTCTGCAATCAAGACATTATCATCAATTATTTTGAAATATAAGTTGTTATCTACAATTTCTTTGATGAAATCAATCTTTGAAAAATACCTATCCAGTCTAGCATATCAAGCTCTAGGTGTTTTCTTTAATCCATACAAGGCTTTCTACAATTTACAAACCATATATCCTTCTTTGGTTAGAGTAAAACCATCAGGCTACTCAATATAAACATCTTCCTCTAGTTCAGTATTTAAGAATGTAGATTTAACATCTATCTGATAGACCTTAAATCTTCTATAACTTGCATATGCAAGAAGTAGTCTAACATTTTCAAGTCTATCTACAAGAGAAAAAGTCTCATTAAAATCAATACCTTGCATTTGTGAATATCTTTTGCATACCATTCTTTCTTTGTTCCAAGCTACTTTACCATTTTCATTAAACTTGTTTCTAAATACCCATTTAGTACTGATCACATTTTTATCAATAGGTCTGGAAACAAGAATCCAAGTCTGCTTCTTTTAAATATTATCAAGTTCCTCTCTCATTTATTTCATCCAACTCTCATCAATACATGATTTGTTAACATCTTTAGGCTCAAATTCAAATAGCAAACATGTTTCATGTATAAAAATTCTTCCTCTAATCTGAACACCTTTATTCTTATCACCAATAATGACATCTTCAGAATGATTAATCCTTACATACCTTAGATATTTTAGTGTGGGTTGTGTAGAAGACCCTTCAGTGTTAATATCCACTTCATTTTCTTATGGTTCTTTATGCTCTTCCAATTCATCCCGATTCTAGTTATGCACTTCCACAATATGACTGTCTTCTTCAGTCATGTCATATCTGTAGGTTTTTTTTTTATCTCTACTCATTCTCATTAACTCTGACATTTACGCTTTCAAAAATATTCTTTAGTCTATAGTTATAACATTTATTTTCCTTACTCTTTGTAGAATATCCAAGAAAAATTATTTCATCACTTCTATGATCAAACTTTCCAATAGCTTCATCCCTCTTAATGTAGCATTTACTTCCAAAAATTCTAAAGTATTTCACTATAGGAATATGACCATACCAAAGTTCATAAGAAGTCTTACTAGTTCCTTTCTTAATCTGTACCTGGTTCAGAGTATATGATATGGTGCACACTGCTTCTCTCATGTAGATCTATGTAACTTTTTCTTCAATCATCATAGTCTTAGCTATGTCTAGGATAGTCATGTTCCTTTTCTTAGCAACACCGTTTTGTTGTGGGGTTCACAAAGAAGATGTATGTCTTTTTATCCCATGTTCTTCTCAAAATGCATAAAACTTATTAGATGTAAATCATCCACTTTTGTCCGATCTTAGGCACTTCAATATTCTTCCAGATTCTATCTCCACTAGTATCTTGATTATCTAAATTTTTAAAAATATTTTGATTTCTCCTTCAAAAATATAATCCACGTCATCCTTGAATAGTCATCAACAAATAGCATAAAGTATCTATCACTAAAATAGCCTCTTTTCTTAGTAGGACCACATAGATATGTATACACTAAATCCAACAATCCATTTGAAGAATATGTCTTATTCTCTAAAGTATATCTAGTTAGCTTTCCCAATTGACATTCTTGCACATATTGTTAGGCTTTATCAGTTTAGGTAAATCTCTCACAACATTATTCGTGCTTGTTTTCACCATATTATTAAATTTCACATGACAAATACTTATATGCCATAACCAACTATCATCAATCTTAGCAATCAAATACTTATTCTCAAAAATTGCCAAATGAAATATTTTACCAGTAGTTTGTATACCTAATGCAATAAGCTTTCATGTTCTTCCAATGATCTTGTAGATTACATCCATAAATTTAAATTTGTAACATTCATCCAATAGTTTTCCAATACTTAACAAGTTATGACTGAGACCTTCAACATACAAGACACCATCAATATTATTTTTATCATCAAGAATAATAGATCCTTTTCATTTAATCAAACAAGGAGAAGTGTTACTGAATCTAACACTACCTTCATTATAGTCTTCAAGCTTCACAAACTTTTCTTTATCACTAGTCATATGATGTGAGAATCCACTATTAATGACCCATTCATCTCTTTTAACAAATCATGAAACCAATGCTTTTTCTTCATTAGGATTATCTTCTTTAATAGTAATAAATAAAATTTCTTCCTCACTAGAAATAGATTCATTATCTGTCACACCCTATTCAGCAGCATAAAAACTTTTATGACACTTAGAATGATAATTCTTATATTTATCTAGATAGCATCCTTGTACTTTTTGTTCAAATATCTAGATGCAATATGACCAATGTTATTACAATTGAAACATTTCAAAGGTAATTTTCCTTCATACTTTCTAGAGCCCTTAGGTATTCTTCTTGCAATCAAGGCTTCAAGTTCATTAATCTTCCTTTCTTCTTGAATCATGATTTCTTCCCAATCCTTAGCATAATATTTCAATTTCATCTTTGTAGAGCATTCTCCCTAGTCATACTTGGTCACACTTTCTTTGAATATGGGCTCAACATTCAGAAGTTTCTTACTAAGTGTAGTCACCTCATAGGCACAAAGTCTTCTTGCCAAAGCTTCAAGCTTGAAATATGTCTTATAGTTCTCAATTCTTCAATAGCAGAAAATTTCTCACTATAACATGTAGGAAAATATATCATAATCTTGTCAATAACTTCATTGTCTATCAAAGTACCACCAGCACATCTGATTCACAAACTAGATCATTTACTCTCTACAAATAAATTGAGGCAGTTTCTCATTCACTCATCTTCATATCTTCATATCTTTCTTTCAATCACTACAACTTATCTTGCTTAACACAAGTATCACCTTCATAAATAGTTTCTAATTTTGTCCATACCTCATGTGTAGTCCTCAATCCATAAATGTGTGAATATTCTAAATCAGATAAGGCACCGATCAAAGCTTCCCTTGCTAACATGTTCTTTATTTTTTTCTTTTCATCTACAATAACATTTGTTAAGTCATTCAGAATAGTGTAAGGCTTCTTAGTGATATATCGGTATTCAACTTCTATTCCCATACATACCAAGTAGGTAGTCATCTGGTCCTTCGAAATCGAGTAGTTTCTTCCATCAAACTTTGGACTCTTTTTTGTCATACTTTCCATGATGGATCTCCTTCAAATGGTCAACCTTCTTCAAAAGGACTTAGCTCTTTATAGTGTCCACCCAATTTATTTATTTTTAGTTATATATTGTCAAAATATTTTAGGCCACTTTCATGTGTGCATTGGTTATTTCAACTTTCTTATGAGGTTATGGATGTATGACATTACATGGTGATTTGATATTGGATAGTCATGAGATATCATATGTTTACAGTTAGATGATGTTAGTAACTTTGATGATGATTATTTATATGTTTAAAATGTTTTTTATATTAATGATTTTACTTACCCCATACTTGCATATGTATGGCTATCATGTATATTTTACCTTTCTATTTAATGTGTTTGATGTGATTGAGGAACGAAGTCCTAGTTACCTACTTGTGGGTTCCACATGATGTCCTAATCCATGTCATTTCTTTATGTGTGTGTGTGTGTGTGTGTGTCTAAGCCTATTTTCAACATCCAAGTTTTGAACTTTGAAAGTTGGATCCCACGGAGAAAATTCCTCGAACATCTCATGATTTATAAGGATTTTTTATGATGATGTTTTTGTGAAGTTATACTTGTGATATCATCAAATGGGAGTATTTAACTTGAACCTCGAACCAAAATTTTGAAGCTCAGTCCCATGGTCCAGATTTGAAAATCCACGGTACAAGTTCAAAATGCAGGTTCAAATTTTGAGGTTCAAGTCCCACATCTACCAATTTATAAATAAAGGCTTACCCAGCCAGATTCAAAGTTCAAATTTGGGAGTATAGATTAAAGGTTACAAAGGATAAAGAATTAAGAACCTGTATGCTCCTTTCTCATGTTTGGAGAATATGGGTATATAGCCTGATATCACACTGTGGCAAAGCTAGAGTCTTCCTGTAATATGTTTTAAAGCTCAATACTCATTTTTGGCATTGAAGTTATTTTTGGAGCTTTAAACAAATATGTTCTCATATGTTGTTGAACCCAATGGATCAGTAATTGAAGGTCTTACTCTAAGGAAATCCATACATGTGTTGCATATTCAGTGAGTACTTGTAACAAGGGAGATGCCAAATGTGTTCGATGGAAAAGTAAATGTGATTAAAAATAATCACACGAAGGGACATTCCCCAAAGTCCACATAAGATATATGAATCCGCACCTTGATAGGTTAATACAAATATGTTTTGGGATACATGTCAGGAAACATTGAATGGATTGTAAGATTAGCTACAAGATCCTCAACCCCATCTCACTGATTAGGTTTTTGTGTGTGGAGAGCATTGGCCAAGTGTTTGACAAAATACCCGAGTTTCTTTTCATCATCAAAAGCTGCAAATATGCAGAGTTTTGAAAACTGTTTGACAAATTGCTAATACAGGATAGATATTTCAATATGTGACAATGGGAAAATCCATACTGTAAAGAAGCATAGTGGAGAAATCGATCATGAATCAATCAAATGTATTGACAAAGAAAAATGGTCCATAGAAAGTCCCATTGGTCAAGAGAAAACTATTAAAATGATTGCAGTAGTGATCATGCGATCTCGGGCCGGTCTTTTGGATCCTATCTACTCGAGTTCTGTTATCATATACATTGGTGACCCTCCTCCATGATATTATATCAAGCTCAAATGGCCCGTGAAATAAATATAAGGGGCATGTGTGAAGAATTTGTCATATTATATGATCAACAGGTGTTGAAGGAGCTTTCAACATTGAAATGGAGTTATCTAACAAAGAATAGAAAGATTGCATACTTTCCTTGTTGCGTGAGCTCAAGCCATATTTAGAGGGCACTGTAATACATTATGAAGCTGCCTTGTGTGATTTTCAGTTTGCAAGGAAGAGCTATGAATTGCAGATGATGGTGACTGTGGAGTCAATGTGCAAATTTAGCCATTTTGTGCGAAAGTTGCAGGCCTCCATTGTAAGGGACAAATCGGGTCATTGAAAGTTATAAAGAGTAGTGAATGTGTGGTCGATCTAGCATGGAGATGCACTCCAACCATTTGATAAAACACCAATGGTTTCTCAAGATGCAACCAAGACTCAATACAATCACCAACTTAAACCTTGGTGAGTTAATAATCGAAAGAGATAGAAACATCTAATTAGCCCCATTTGGATGTAATGCTCGCGATTGGGCATATTCAGCCACTAGAAGCTTAGGTAAATGGTTTAATCAAAGGCACATCATGAACAAGGAAAGCCCCTGATTTCTACAAATGCAACCTTTGTGAATTATAAGATGGACAATCTGAGGACGCTGACCAGATGCAACAAGGTTTGGTTATGAAGATCCCTGCTTGTCTTTGTTATCGAGGTAGACTCTAGCTCTTCTCTTCACCTGTCATCAAATTGTCGATCCGATTCTACGAAAGAGTGATGATCACTAGGCTACTCATGGGGTATCCACTAAATATTTGGGTTCCTACCAATCTTTCCTATATTGGAGTATAAATAATTCTTGTGAAATTCAATAGTTCAAATCATAGAGCTACAATATGAGCAACAGGCCTAGAATAAATCATTGGGCTCTCGTAGCTACTTGATAATCAAATGTTCAAACAACCCACATTACCTTATCAAGATGTCTTCAATACTGATCTACATACTACCCGATAGCTTGCACACATGATAAATAATGGTGCAAGAATAAGTATGTATGCAAGACCATTTGGAAATGTGATGTATGATGGGACATCCCAACCTTGATCATATAGCATCAACTTGTACCAGTCAGCCTTGTAATTATCCAGGTTCATTGCTCGGTCTTCAAGCCAGCATAGTGGAGCTTGAAATCAGGGGTAGTGTACAAATCATTTGATGGGATGCTTGATCCACCGTGGAAGTCTATTAGATGAAAAGAGAAAAAAATTTTAAAAGAATTGAGGACTATTCATTTTGTTTATGTCATATACCATGATACACCGGGTATATAACGACAACCTTTCACAATAGATAGCGGTCTATTAGAGATCATGGGATAGCCACAGACGTTGAGGTCCAGCTGTTGACATTAATTTTGGCACCACATTTTATTATTTATGATAATGTTTATAATGTGAATTAAATTATAAACCTTACAAAAATGCAAAGGTGAACATTTTCAAGAATTCACGTGCCCATGGAGAAATTTAAAAAGATTAATGTTGGCAATCAAAGGTAATTTCAAGAATCAGTTATTGAAACTGAAAGAGACTATCAGAAAGTGTATGCACCCTAAAATGGTCACCTAGACTTTGGGCCCCCATTTCTACAATTTATCAAATCCCTGAATCAATATTTTCAAATATCAACATTTTTCAAATATATCAATTTCCTTGATCAAATCATAATCAATACAATATTTCCTAAGGTTTGAACCTTATTTAATTTAAAAGAAATAAAAATAAAAATCTTATTTAATTAAGAGAACATGCTCTCTTTTAATTAATTAAAAATCTCTTTTAATTAAATAATAAAATCACTTTATCCTAAGCGTTTATTTTATTAAAAGGAATTTCCTCCCCTTTTATTTAAATAAAAAATCCCCACTTTTTTTCTTATCCTTGTTGCACAAATAAAGCATTTAATTCTTATTTATAAAAAAAAATAAAATAAAAAATAAAAGAAAAGTACTTTTGCCTCACATGGACATAAAGTAAATGCTCAACATAAAGTAAATGCTTCTAATTTTCCTATTGGAGGATATTTGTGCACAAGGATCAAGCTTCTTTTTTTCTCCACCGTTGATTAAATCTTTTGCCTCTTAATCTCCATGGTCCATTGATTTTTCACCTCCTATAAAAGAAGAGCTCTCTTCCTCATTTACACACACCATACATACTTGAATTATTATGCTACAGGTTTTCTAAGTCATTGAAGCTTTTGGAGATATTCTTGCATCAAGTTTTGAAGATTTGGAGCATCATTGGCATTCATCTTGCATCTACATCACATCCTAGCTTGCATCATAGTTGCATTATCATGGTATCATTTCCTTTCATGTTTTAGATTAATCTCACATAGTTTAATTAGAGGGTTTGTAACTCTTTCATTTCCATTTTCATAGCTTAATTGCATCTTCATTCTCATAAGATTAATTTGCATTCTCATATAAATTTTCATAGCATTGCATTCATTTGAAATCTCTCATTGTGTGGTTGACTAGCAAGGTCATGAGTTTATAGCTCTAGCTGAGAGCAATTTTACAAATCTTGCAACTCCATGCATAAAGAGCTATGGATCGATTTGTGAGGGCCAATTCTTGAGTTTTCTTGCATGTAAGGATTCATAGAAGTGTGACAAAATTTTAGCACACATTTTTTGGTGCCCACCATGGGGCAACCCACCTCTTGCATGCTAGTTTTGATTATTTTTGGAGCTAACCCTTGTGCAGATTTGTTTGGAGATGAAAAACCTTAGATTTGAAAGATTTGATCATATCTCCCAAACAGATTGGTATTTTGGTCTAAAAATTTTTTTTCAAGTTGGTGACATATCAGAGAAGCTCCAAACAAATTTTCAGAATTTTTGGAGGTGATTTGTATTTTTTATGATTTTTTCTTGATTTTTCATAAAAAATCAATTTTTGGCGCAAATCAATGTATTTTTTGGAAATTTTTACATTTTTGGAAATCTCTTGAAATTATATAGGGGGTCTATTCAATGTATTTTTAATTTAGAAATCATATCATAGCTCATTTGGTCAATTTATAAAAACTAGTATGTTTTGATAAAATGGGTCTCTAGGACACAAATGAAAAGATTTTTCTGAAATTTTTACATTTTTGGAAAGATCTCTATTTTTTGATAAAGGTCTCTTTTCTACATTTTGGGTTTGGGGTCCGAATTCATGTGGTAAAAATCAGATCTTGTTGACTAGGTCAAATGCAAAAAAAATAAAATTTTGTGATGGGTATGCACTTATTTTTCATTGTTCATTGCATGATATGAGTTATCATTTGGATCATTTGTTGGTTATCATTGCTCCTAACAATTTATTTTTAGATCTAACCCTAGGGTTTGCATAAGTTGGATATACATTGCATATGTTGTTTGCTTGTTTTCTTGTCTTGTTCATTTGAAGGTGCATGGCTTGCTTTCATGAAAAATTCTTAAAACAAACAAAAAAATGGTGAAATCTACTAAGCGCGTTGCATTGGACTTGAGGTATTTTATTACAACTCTAAAACATTTGGATCTTGGGATTAAAATTGAACCTTTCATGTGTTTGGCTTGAGTGTTTACATGCTTTCATAGAACACATTTCAATTGATGCTCTTAATGGAAAATGAATGAACATAGATTTTCTTCCATACAAGTTTGTGTAAGTGAATGCTTGTGTTTAAACCTTAAGTAATTTTTGGTTCCAATATCAAATATCTCATTGAGTGATTGAGGGCATGGATTCATTCCTTGTTTCAATAGGGAGTTAAATGCACCACTTTGTGGACTCACTCTATGTTTGCTTGGAAAGTTAAATATTCCATTGATTCAACCCTTTGTCATTTGTGAGTAGTATTGATAAGCAACTTTAGATTACTTATGATTGATCTAGATTTCTATCTTGGGTTATTGGACTCACTAATTCATCGGCTCCTCATTTCCAACCCGTGGTTGCAAGATCAGCACCACATTAAAGGGGAGGGGTCTACAGGAAAGAAGCGTTAATTGCTCCACTAGGAAACCCTTTTGTGCTTTTTGGAACTCACTTGTTTTCTAAGGTGTGGACTCACTTTGAGTTGATGTGAGGAGTTAAATGTTCCACTTTTGGACTCACTTTGAGTTGGTGTGAAGAGTTAAATGTTCCACTTTTGGACTCACTTTGAGTTTGTGTGAAGAGTTAAGTGTTCCACTTTTTTGGACTCACTTCACATTCTCTTGAAGGGTTAAATGCTCCACTTTTGGACTCGCTTCACATTATCTTAAAGGGTTAAATGTTCCACTTTTGGACTCACTTCACATTTACTTGAAGAGTTAAGTGTTCCACCTTTAGTGCTCTAAATACTTTTGATAGTGAATTACTTAGTTTTTATTTCTAGAAGGCCTGCTTGGGGACACACCACCTCAAGGGACGACCTTAACTCCTGTGTTCTGGTGGAGTATAAATATTAGGAGGTGAATCCAAAGACACCTCTCTTGGGAATTGAGTTTGATATCACTCTTGGCTAAGCTTCAAAGAACTTTATACCTTTGAGAAGTGAAGGAGGAGATTTGGGTTACCGTCTCCCCCCGGCTGTGTGATTTTGAATTCTTCTCATCTACGGATTTGGGCCTCACATACTTTGCGTATATCAAGGACTCCTTAGAAAAGCCATGTATATCCTTGTAGAAAGCTTGATAAGGTGTTGTTGTGTTCTAAGTGCTTGCTAAAACATTGTCAAGAACATACACAAGTAGAATCTTTAAGGAGTAGCATACTAAGTTACTATCTCTATTCATATGCAAGGTTGCTTTGTCCCTTGCTCATTGCTTGAAGACTATTTGCTTAAACTTCCTAGTTGTTGTTCTATGTGCTTGATCATTATTGTGAAATCTTTTGAAAGATCTATTTGGAATATTGAAACTGAGTTCCGTCCTGCTGTAGTGAGTTCTCCTTAGAAGCTTGGTCTTCCTTGGTCAGTCTAGGTCAGATCCTAAGTGTTGTCATGTTGCTCAACATCTCAATGAATGTTATGGTATCAATTACACAAGATGAATCTTAGTCTTCTTCTTTCTTCTCCATTTCCCATGTTCTTCTAAAGTCTTCTATTCTCATGGGAAATTCTTCGTCTTCTTCTTGATTCTTTTCCTCTTATTATCTAGTCTACCTTCTTCAATTCATCTATTCATTTCTTCCATGCTTGATTCCTCCTCTTCTATAACCATGAATCTTGACTATCTGGTTTTGGAACCTTTATTAAGAATAGATGATCTTGAGCTCATTGACATATTCAAAAAGTGTTGTTCCTCCAAAATTCTCATGAGTGATGAATTTATAGCAAAAATAAAAGAAAAGATGATTAAATCAGATACCTTTGCTAGAATCATAAACATGATCATATCACGATCTTCTTCTTCCAAACATTCTTCATCATCTAAATCTTCTCATTCTTCTTCACCTTCCAAGTCTTATCATGACTCTTCCAGACATCATTCTCATTCTTCATCTTCTAGGTCTTATCATGATTCTTCTAAGCACTATTCACATTCTTCATCTTCCAAATCTTATCATGAATCTTCTAAACATCATTCGAATTCCTCATTATCCAAGTCCTCTTCCTACACTAAGTCTTCAATTTCCTCTTCTTCACGATCTCATTCTTCTTCTACTTCTTCAAAGAGTCTTACTTATCTTCACAAGACATACCATAATGAGCAATGCAATAGTCCTTATGATATCTCTTCCACGAAGAGTGACGCACCCACCTATGATGACTATGATGATGGACAATGTAGTGATGCCCATGAAACTTCTATTCCTAAGCATCATCCTCATGGTACACTTGTGATTTCTAAGGGGGATTCGTATTGGGTAGACTGTGATGGTGATCTGTATGATTCAGATTTTGAAAAAAAGCTTTGATGAGTTTTGTGAACAATACCTTGATTATAATCCAGCTACTACTATTGAGGAATATAAAATGTACTGTGCTGATTTGAAATGTAAATATTATAAGAATCCTTCCTCTAAGAACATTCATGCTGAAAATAAAGATGACACTCTCAAGAAAAATCATATTAATGTTGAACCTTTGTCTTGTGATGGTTCCCTTCCATCCTCTACTTCCTCCAATACTCATACATTTCTTAAAACTTTCGAGTCTTCCAAATCTTTCAAAAATCCTTCATCCAACAAAAGTCCTAATGCTTTTCATGAGATTCCCTATAGTTATCTTCAAGGGCTATCTCTTAAAGAAACTCAAGCTAACCTTCACTTGGCTGCAAATACTTTCAATAATGCTAAACCTAAGGAACCTAAGCTTTTATGTGCTATAATGCCTAATTCAATTGGTCCTTCACCATCTCTTCCAAAGTCTTTCATACAATTCCAACATACTTCCTTGTCCTTAGAAGTGGCTCCATGTCAAGAGGACTCTAAAAGTGATAAAGAAAAGAACATAAATAAAGATCAAGATCAAGAACCCTCCATATCATCCAATTTTTTTCATGATGTCTCTTATCTGTTTCATGGCTCTTTTGATCCTCTACGCTCTTTTGCATTCATTCCACCATGTCTTAAATCTTCTCCTAAGCAAGATCAAACTACTACTTACACTATTGAGCTTATTGATAATCAAAATAACCCTACCACACTTGCACTTTCCAAAGATGATACTTCCATTAAAGTTATTAAAAATGGTGTCATTACCTTCTATGTTAAGCCTATTGAAAATCCAAAGCAAAATGATATGCTTATGCTATCCAAAGATTTTTGTCAAGATCAAAGTCTTCCATCTTCTTGTTCTACCACTCTATGTTCACTTTCGCTTTCTACTCTTCCTAAGTCTTCGTAAGCTTTGAACAATCTTATCAAAGAAGGTGCTCCTATTCAAGATGTCCAAGATCCTGTTGAAAATTCTAATGCTCACTCTAAAGATGTTGATATCCTTGGTTGTGATATAGATGTTGATGAAATTATTGATTATCCTTTTACATCTTCCACTTCCATCCTTGGACCTCCTCCACCAATACTAAGGGCTTCATGTCTTCCTTCCATCTTGGGTCCTTATGTCCCTTCACTTTCCCCTCCTAACTCTCCTAATTCATCATCCATCTTGGGTCCTTACGTCCCTCCATCTCCTATCCTTTCCATCCATCCATCCATCTAAACCAGTCATATCATCCTTCTTCTTCCACAAGTCCCAAGTCTTTTGGAAGTAACTTGAATGTTCAATACAAGAAAAAGAAGCAATACAAGAATCCATCAAAAAAAAAAAATCACCATGTCTCCTCTAATTGACATGAAAACATAAAGTCAAAAGAGATATCTAAGAAGAAAACTACAAGACAAGTATGGGTTCCAAAATCCATCATTGAAGATATTCTCTCTAAATCATCAAAAGGAAATAAAAAGCCTAAGGCTATATGGATTCTAAAATCTCTCTTGAAAGAGTCTAATATTGAACAAAAAGTGAAGTTGACATTCAAGCTTCCAAAGGCTTCCACTTCATCTTCTTCCAAAAATATTCTTCCATTCCATGCGCCTAAACCGCAACCTCTGCTAAATATTCGCCATATTCCTTCTCAAATTCCTTCATTCAAGTTTCCTCCACCCTCTCGCCACCCTTCAAGGTGTGTGTTGATGTTTATCTTGCCTTCCTTTCTATCTACTCTTTCACAATCCTTCCATTCATTATCCTTCTACCTTCTATCCTTTTTCCTCATTTTCCTATTCCTCCTATCTTCCAACCTCACTCGTTTTACATAAAGCCTTATCCTCCATTTTTCTCTTCCATCTTCCTTTCCCTATTAGCATCTTTGAGCATATCATTTTGAATCCTTGACATATCATGGTTTATCCTTTCAAGGAGCACTACCTAAAAGCTTGCCTTCTTCCAAAAAAAAAATAAAATTAAAAAAATAAAAAAATGAAAAAAAAATGAAAAAAATTGAAAATGTGCCATGGTGAAAACTTGGAAATAGGCGCCTTGGTAGCAAAAGTAAAGAGAAACAAATTCATCCTATGGTGAAAACCACTCCCTTGTGGTGACTTGGATAAGTACCATGATGAAAACCTGGCAATCAGGCATCATGCGTAGTTCTTTTGCATATTTCATCCATTCCGTCTTCTCTCTTTGATCTTGACAATGTTGACCTATACACGAACATTTGGCTATCTTGTGAGATATCTTACGATGATCTTGCTTCCATTCCATTCATGTCTAGCCTTCATATTCATTTTCCTCCATTAATTTTAGTCTTTCGCTATCCTTTTCCCCCTTGGTCTTGATCTAATAAAAAGAGTAAAATACGATGCTATGAAGCCTCTTGACATGTCTACTCCTTTGGACTGCATCCTTTTCTTTTGTGGCTTATCCTATGCTAGCTTTTCATTGCTTGTCCAGATGCGCTTTACATGACAATTTTTTTCCCTAGCTTGGGTACTCTTGAGGAGTTTTCCTTTGAGGAGTTCTTCCCTCCATTTGCCTTCATTCTATTTTCCTCCATCTCTTTCACCAGCTTGCTCATCCCTCTTGTTCTCCACCTTGCTTGACATTGGGACTGCACGATGTGATCTTGCTTAAAGAGTTTGATGCCCATTCTATTTGGGGGCATCCTTTGTACATATTTTATGATTCTGAAAAAATACCAAAAAAATTCATATATGATGCTGAAAAAATCCTAAAAAGCATAAAAAGTCCTGAAAAAATATTAAAAAATCAAAAAAATTCAAAAAAAAAAAAGAAAAAGTGCCTTGGTGAAAACCTAGAAACAGGTGCCTTGGTAGAAAAAATATTAAAAAATGAAAAAAAGAGAAAAAATTGCAATAAATCCAAGTGGTGAAAACCTAGAAACAGGCGCTACTTGAGGCCTTTGCACCCCTATTTGTTAGCATGCGTCCTCGACACTTAGCCTTTCTCCATCATGCCTTGACCTTATTTGACTTGGTCTGGAATTGGTTTTTATCTTTGTCTAGGGGGTATAACTGTTAGCATTGGTCCTTTAGGTGCATTTGTCTCTTGGGGCATTTCACAAAAGGTGTTTTTCAACACCACCCCAAATAGTGTTTCTCAACACTACCCTTGTGTCAAGTGTTTCTTAAAACTTATCAGATGTCTTACCCAATAGTCTAAGTATGATGCAATATTTCTCATTTGCAGATGCGATAACCAGAGTTTGACTCTATGACCAACACACACGCACTTAAACAATCAACTTCTTGAGATATGTTGACTTTACTTTTCTTTCTGTGCTATCTATGAGGATTTCTTTGATGAGTGGTCTCTCCTTGAGAAGTTTTCGATGATGCATAGCTAGAAGACTGAGGGTATGAGAACATGTTTTATTTCTTTATCTACTTGTGGGTATATTTTGTTGGTCCTACCTATCATGAGCATTTATGCTGGTCTTACTTGACACTATGGATTAACAAGGTATTATCCTTGACTGTTTTGCAAGTGCATGCTTCTAGTTATCCTAACTTTCATGTGTCTTGATACAAGCACAATCTTGCCATATCAAACTTAGGTAATCTCACTGTACTAGTCATCTTGACCTACATGTCTTTGATGGCTAAGTGAGATTTCCACATTTCTATCTGGTAAAGATCATATTCATATCCACATAGTTATGCTAGTGTGCATTGTATGATCTTGCGATGCTACCAATAACGCTCGATGATGATAATTAGATGTCTATAAGCGTTGTGACCTTGCAAGTCAACCACTTTCATAGTAGCTTGCATTCTTAAGTTCATCATAGTTTAGTTTCTACATCTTGCATATGGAGAGAGCTCTCCTTTTTATCATCTATGGACTAGTTGGTCAACTGTGCTCATTTTCTGATTCTTCTTGATCATATCTTTCATTTCTGGTCTTTCATGTCACATCATTTTATATCTATTTCGGACTCGAAACTAAAATCTGATTCACATTGACTGACCATTTGAGGCACCATTATTTGATTTTCGATGGAATTTTTTCCTTTCCATGTCTTTCAAACTTCTAGTCTTTCATTCACCCCTTTCGCTTCCTCTCTCTGAGGTTTGACTTAATCTTTATCCTATATCTTTCCTAGTCAAACCTAGTCAACTTGGGGCATGTCTTCACTATTTGATGGTTATGCTATCGTGCTCCATCCTTCGATTATGATTTATTGTTACTTGATCAAGTTTATCAATTTGTTGTTCTCCTCTATCCGATTTCAATTTCAATTCTGAGGGGGCAGTACCTATCAGCTTTAATCTTTGATTCATCTTTATCATTCAGCTCAGCTTGAGATTCTTATTTTTAGACTTGATTATCACCTAGCAGCGATGGTGGTGATTTTGTGTTTCAATTTTTATCTCCTATTTTTCAAACTTGATTATTGCCTAGCAGCGATGGTGATAGTTTTTTCTAAGGCTTGATTTGCACCTAGCAGCGATGGTGTTGGTCTTGTCTTTCAGCTTTTGCTTATTTTTGTCCTGATGTGTTCCCAAAATGAACACACATCTAAGTTGTTTTGTGATCCCAGATCGATCTCACATTTCAATTCTTCTTTGACTGCATGTGTTCCCAGATCGATCACACATTAGTCAAAGAGGGGCAAATGTATGCACCTTAAAATGGTCACCTAGACTTTGGGCCCCCATTTCTGCAATTTATCAAATCCCTGAATCAATATTTTCAAATATCAACATTTTTCAAATATATCAATTTCCTTGATCAAATCATAATCAATTCAATATTTCGTAAGGTTTGAGCCTTATTTAATTTAAAAGAAATAAAAATAAAAATCTTATTTAATTAAGAGAACATGCTCTCTTTTAATTAATTAAAAATCTCTTTTAATTAAATAATAAAATCACTTTATCCTAAGCCTTTATTTAATTAAAAGGAATTTCTTCCCCTTTTATTTAAATAAAAAATCCCCACTTTTCTTCTTATCCTTGTTGCACAAATAAAGCATTTAATTCTTATTTATAAAGAAAAATAAAATAAAAATAAAAGAAAAGTACTTTTGCCTCACATGGACATAAAGTAAATGCTCAACATAAAGTAAATGCTTCTAATTTTCCTATTGGAGGATATTTGTGCACAAGGATCAAGCTTCTTTTTTTCTCCACCGTTGATTAAATTTTTTGCCTCTTAATCTCCATGGTCCATTGATTTTTCACCTCCTATAAAAGAAGAGCTCTCTTCCTCATTTACACACACCATACATACTTGAATTATTATGCTACAGGTTTTCTAAATCATTGAAGCTTTTGGAGATATTCTTGCATCAAGTTTTGAAGATTTGGAGCATCATTGGCATTCATCTTGCATCTACATCACATCTTAGCTTGCATCATAGTTGCATTATCATGGTATCATTTCCTTTCATGTTTTAGATTAATCTCACATAGTTTAATTAGAGGGTTTGTAACTCTTTCATTTCCATTTTCATAGCTTAATTGCATCTTCATTCTCATAAGATTAATTTGCATTCTCATATAGATTTGCATAGCATTGCATTCATTTGAAATATCTCATTGTGTGGTTGACTAGCAAGGTCATGAGTTTATAGCTCTAGCTGAGAGCAATTTTACAAATCTTGCAACTCCATGCATAAAGAGCTATGGATCAATTTGTGAGGGCTCATTCTTGAGTTTTCTTGCTTGTAAGGATTCATAGAAGTGTGACAACATTTTAGCACACAGAAAGAAACAATGATAAATATGGATCCAAGAGTCAAAGAAGGGGTTCTGGGGGGAAAGGAAGTTTTTTCCACTTTAGGGAGTCTATGTATTGAAGTAAAGTGGAGGGTGATTCATTTTCTATTTTTTTTATTTTTCTAGTCTATGTGCTAGGAGGAGAAAGAAATAAAAGGATAGGAAAGTTAATAATTTTTGTTTGAACAGGACATGATTAATGTATTTCTAATCTTAGGATTTTGACTATGAGCAAGGTAATCTTCATTAACTCAAACTGTGTTTTTAAATCCATCAAATATGTAACTGATGTGAAAGTTACAGTCTTTGATGTCATGAGTTTGTGTTTTTGACCTGAAATAAATTAATGTTTCCTATTCCAGAAACTTGGTGGAATGTGTAGTTTTTATAAGTCTCATTATAAGTTCTAAAGAGATGTGAATCTTTGAATGTACATAATATATTTCTATTTTTAGTTCTTAATGTAATGTCCTTCATCCAAGAATGAAGTGAGTAGCCTTATGCACTTTCAGGTTAAAAGTGTATGTTTATTTATTAGATTAGGTAAAGATTCACTAAAAATCTTACAAGGGAGTTGTACCTTATTAAAATTCAGAGGGTGCTTGCACACTCCTATTGCAAAGAGACCCAACTGTTAGTGGTTTATTATACCTTCATGTTTGGGAAAATAAGGGTTATTTTGAAGGTTTTATTGGAAGACAAATCTATTCACTAACAGATTTGTGGAGACTCTAGTAGGGAAAGGAATCAAAGACTAGTGTTACATTTATTTCCTTGGACCTTTTTGAAATATCTTGTATATGCAAGATTGGCGACTCTATAAAATGACCATGCCAAATAGAAAAGTTGTAATTAAGAAAAGACTGAATCTCTCCATCATGGAAATTTATAAGATGGATGACAAAGTGATGCACAATTTTTTGGAAGGTTTTAAAGAAAGCATCTCACAAGCTATCAGGAATAACATCAGCTTGGAAGATGATCATACCTCTATGTTATTGTGGAGAAGCCTCTACGCACGGTTCCACAAACTCAAAGATATGTAGGAGTATGAGAGAAGAGTGGCAAGACTAAAAGAAGAATTGATGGTTGATGATGAAGAGCCCTCAGTGATATCCTCTCACTTCATTTCTGGCATCTATTCAGTCTTCATTGATCAAAACAACATCCAAGAGCCCATGGGTAAAGATGGTGAAAGTTTTCCCAAATCTTTATTCTCTCCTAATATAGAAAATTCCAAGTTTGAAAATAATGATAATCATCTTGCTTTCGATAATTTTGTTCATAAACAATCTCAGAATAATATGCAACTGGATGTTGAAGATTTTCTTTCTAATGAAAGGATAGATAAAGATGATTCTTCATGTTTAGGAATCCATGACCATCTCATAGAAGAATCTTGTCATTCTAAAAATGAAAGCGATTGTGGTGACAAGATGAAGCCACACATTGGCAAGGTTTCATCTCATGCTGGAGATCTACCTAAAGAAAGAATTTTTAAGATTTTCTTTCATCCCATGGATAACTCAGTACAAATATTGAGTAACACTCTCCTTAGTAAAGAATACAAAATCAGTGGTAGATTCATGCCATCTTATTAGAAATAGGGAATACTGAGAGGGGGGGGTGAATTAGTATTCTACAAACTTTTACTTTTGCCCAATTATGGATATAATAGATTATCTTTATGCTTGCATAATAGAGTAAGCTAAAGAACATGCATAACAGTAAAGAAAATGAACTCATAACACATTATTTGTTCTCGAGGAAACCTTGGCCAAGGGAAAACCCCGGTGGGGATGGTACCCACAAAGATCCACTAATCAAAAGTATCCTGTTAAGGATGTTGACCCTGTTAGGAGCCTGTTACATATATATAGTGTCTCAGTCCTGATTAAGGGACTTTAGGCCTTGTTAGAAGCCTCAACCCTGCTAAGAGTTGGTAGTACAAAATGGAATGATTACAAGATGAGCCCACTACCCAAACATGTAATTTACAATAATTCTTGATTACAAAAAAGGGCAAGGTACATAACCTTATACTGCTTGCTTGACTTTCACAACTTCCCATCAATATCATTTACATACATATGTTCTCTTTTACTTCCTTTTTATCATCTATATCATTCTTCTTTTTCGCATTACATATGTCTTACATTTATACAAGTTATTAAGAATAACAACTTTTACAGTTGGCTTTTCTAAACATAAAGCACTTTAAAAAATACATATTAGTATGCTCTGCCCAAGGGTTAACATCTAGGATGTCATCCCTTCATAAGATTAAGACATTACATTGAAAAACAAAAAATCCCTTAACTGTTTACCAATTTTGTCTTCCACTTTATCCTGTCGGCTTTAGCTCTGTTCTTGTAATACTGCAATAACTTCTTCCGTACATGTCATACAGACTTGTACTCTTAGGTGAGTCTTCAATATGCATCATAGTATCCATTTTCAAGTGTGCAAGCACTGAACTTACTTCTATCAACGTCGCCAATCAAAACTGTCTCCGGTTACACTGGGAAAATACTACTTACACTTAGATAATTTTTCTCTACGCTCTGTCATACTTTCTCTTTGTCATATGTGGTCTTCATGTAGATCATATGTTTCCAGAATGACAACATCTAGATATCTAACTTAGCCAAATTTCCAACAATCTACTCCTTTTCATTGGTGGCAGCATATGAGAAAATTGGCTAAGTCTCAAAAATTTCAAAACTCAAAATTGTGGCCATAGCAAAAATTATATCTTCACTATCCTTATAACTTCATATATCTTATCTATCATCTGTACTCACCCTAGGAATATACTTCTTTATCATATATATATCAATTTTCTACTATCACTCTCCCTTTGACAACAATGACAAAAAAAAGGATGCCAAAACTGTGTTCTCAAAATTGTTTACCTTGATTCAAAACTGCAGAGCCAGTAGGCTTGCACCACAATCTACAAAGTTCACTTTTATGCTCTATATTTCTTTCTCCCATGCCTTCTTAATGGTGTTTGCAACACTAAGTAGTGCACACAAACCATAAGATGCGATCTCACATGCTCGGAGATTTGCAAAGTTAAACTTCTCATAAGATGTCTTTGATGAAAGACATTCTTCCAACTTTCCTTCAATGATATTTATCTTGATTGAAATGTGCTCTCTTAGAAGAGAGAATCTTTTCAATTTCTTATCTTTTTCATAATTAAGAATCCTTATCTCATCATTTATTTTACTGATTCTTTTCTCAATGTCCAGTATCTTTATATTAGGGTTGGTTAATAGATTTACTTTTGATTGAATTTCAGCCTCTTTTTCTCTTATCTTCTTAGTCACTTTTGATACATGGATCTCTTTATTTGTACACTGTATATACAGAGCTTTTCCTCTATCCAAATTCCTTCTCAAATATTTTATGCACACATCCAAATTATTGATATCATTCTTAATATTTTGACTTATATCAAGAAAAATTTTGGCCTCATAGGCTACCTGAGCCTTCACTGTAGCAATATCTGACAAATTAGTGAATTCATTGTCAAATGTCTTCATCACTTCTCTGGCTTTAATTTGTGGATCTATCTCTATTACTTGATTGGTCACAACACTCTGTAATTTCCCTGTTACTTCCTGCAATAATCATTCAAGGCTTTTTGCCTTCTTGTTCTTTCCAATTATCATGTTCAGGGATGAGATCAACTCCATTTGATCATCATCATAAACTTCTTTTCCAATATCAAAAAAAATAGATTCAATCTATGGTTTCTTTGCTGAAATCTCAGGGGTGGGACTGATCTTATCATATATATATATATATATATATATATATATATATATATATATATATATATATATATATATATATATATATATATATATATATATATATATATATATATATATATATATCAATTTTCTACTATCACTCCCCCTTTGAATATTGGACTTCTCTTAGGTTGACTCCGCAGCAAGTAAAAGAGAGAAGAAATTTAAGGGGATGGAAGACAAAGTTACTTAGAGTGAGCCTAACATGTTATACCTTCCAATGAGATTCTATGAGATTCTCACTATTAGGGATAATCCTTTATTCTAGATATGTCTTTCCTCTTCAAGTGAGAAGGATTATTTCTTTTCTCAAGGAGTAGAGAATGCTAAAACAAATGTGGAACAAGGAAAAGGTAAATTTTCCACACTATTTCAACCCCAAGAAACATTAAAATTTTCAACAAATACTCTATCTCATGAAGAAGTGATGCCCTAGTTCTTTTCACCCTTTGGAGAAAGGAATGCTCCTGTGAAAACTCCCAGTATCGGTCCATCTTGTACCTTTATTTCAAATAGAAGATTTTCAGATTTAATAGTAGGGAGAGATGAATTTTTTTACATGTTCAACAATGGCTTAGTTCTTGATAGAGATGAAGGAAATTTTAAAATGAGATTTGATCCTATGCTGGATGAATTTTTATCCTTCTCTAAAATCAATCATGTTGAAAATGATTATGTAAAGGAAAGTGTTTTTGTTAACAATGATCATGAAGCCTACACTTCAGTTCATGGAGATGTCCCGCAGCATTGTTTCCTTTGGTTAGAAAGTAAGTCTGGCCTACAAAATATTATAGAAAAACCTTCAGAAAATAAAGAATGTTATGATGAGATTTGTTTATTTGGGAAGGAGCGTTGGGTGAGAATATTTCTCCATGATTTTAGTTTGATGCTCAGCACTGAAGAAACCATCAGAGAGCAGTGGTTCAGGGTTGGAGTATGGAGGCTCCATCCATTGTTTTAGAAAGGCTCCTATTTCTCCCAACTAGTCAATGGCTTCGTATAAGTTCTTCTTTCTTCCGGTTATTATGGTAGGGGATTTTCCTACTTATGTACATATTGTAAATATTTTTTTTTTGTGTGTAGTGGTAGTTGGAATAATTCTCAAGCTTTGTCTTGTTGCTAGTCTAGATGTTTTCGGCTTGTTGTAGCCTTGCTCCCCTCCACCCGCATTGCAAGAAACTCCATGCATTTCATTTCTCTATGACTTTATTGCCCACTGGATGTTAGGAACTATTCCTTAACCAAAGATGTTGGATTCTTCATGTCTCTCATAGTCCACATCCCTAGTAAGAGCCAGTTGTAAGCCTATTTTCAACATCCAAGTTTTAAACTTTGAAAGTTGGACCCCACAGAGAAAATTCCTCAAACATCTCATGATTTATAAGGATTTTTGCTAACAATGTTTTTGTGAAGTTATGCTTGTGATATCATCAGCTGGGAGTATTTAACTTGAACCTTGAACCAACAGTTTGAAGTTCAGTCCCATGGTCCAGATTTGCAAATCCACAGTACAAGTTCAAAATGCAGGTTCAAAGTTTGAGGTTCAAGTCCCACATATACCAATTTAGAAATGAAGGCTTACCCATCCAGATTCAAAGTTCACATTTGGGAGTATAGATTAAAGGTTACAATGGATAAAGAATTAAGAACCTGTGTGCTCCTTTCTCATGCTTGGAGAATACGGGTATATAGCCCAATCACACACTGTGGAAAAGGCACAGTCTTCCTGTAATATGTCTTAAATCTCAATACTCATTTTCAGCATTGAAGTTATTTTTGGAGCTTTAAGAAAATGTGTGCCTATATGTTATTGAACCCAATCGATCAGTAATTGAAGGTCTTACTCTGAGGAAAGCCATACATGTGTTGCATATTTAGTCAAGACTTGTAACAAGTGAGATGCCAAATGTGTTCGATGGAAAAGTATAGGTGTAAATGGAATCCCTATGCCACAAGCTTTAAGAAAAATAATCACATGAAGGGACATTCCCCAAAGTCCACATAAAAGATATGAATTTGCACCTTGATAGGTTAATACAAATATGTTTTGGAATACATGTTGAGAAACCTTGAATGGCTCGTAAGATGAGCTACAAGATCCTCAACCCCATCTCATTGATTAGGTTTTTGTATGTGGAGAGCATCGGCCAAGTGTTTGAGAAAATACCCGAGTTTCTTTTCATCATCAAAAGATGAAAATATGTGGAGTTCTGAAAACTGTTTGACAAATTGCTAATACAAGTTAGATATTTCAATATGTCCCAAGGGGAAAATCCATACAAAGAAGTATAGTGGAGAAGTCGGTCGTGAATCAATCAAATGTATTTACAAAGAAAAATGGTCCATAGAAAGTCCCATTGGTCAAGAGAAAACTGTTAAAATGATTGCAGTAGTGATCCTGCAATCTCGGGTCGGTCTCTTGGATCCTATCTAGCCAATTTGCATTATCATATACATTGGTGACCCTCCTCCATGATATTGTATCAATCTCAAATACCCCATAAAATACATATAAGGGGTGTTTGAAAAGTATTCTTCATAGTCTATGATCAACGGGTGTCGAAGGAGCTTTTGGCATTGAAATGGAGTTATCGGATAAAGAATAGAAGATTGTGTACTTTCCTTGTCACGTGAGCTCAAGACATATCTAAAGGGAACCACAATGCATTATGAAGGCACCTTGTGTGATTTTCAGATCACAAGGAAGTGCTATGAATTGCAGACGATGGTGACTGTGGAGTCAATGTGAAAATTTAGCCATTTTTGTGGGAAAGTTGCGGGCCTCCATTGTAAGGGACACATCAGGTCATTGGAAGTTATAAAGAGCAGTGAATGTGTGGTTGAGCTAGCATGGAGGTGTGCTCCAACCATTTGATAAAATTCCAATGGTTGCCTAAGATGCAATCAGGACTCAGTGCAATCACCGGCTTAAACCTTGGTGAGTTGATAATTGAAAGAGATATAAACATCTAATTAGCCCCATTTGGGTGTAATTCTCATGATCGGGCATATTTAGACACTAGTAGCTTAGGCAGATGGTTTAATCAAAGACACATCATGAACAAGGGAGGCCCCTGATTTTTACAAATGAAACCTTTTTGAATTATAAGATGGACAATTTGAGGATGTTGACCAGATGCAACAAGGATTGGTTATGAAGATCCCTGCTTGTCTTTGTTATCAAGGTAGACTCCAGCTCTTCTCTTTACCTATCATCAAATTTTTTATCTGAGTCTACAAAAAGAGTGATGATCACTAGGCTACTCATGGGGGTTCTACTAAATATTTGGGTTCCTGCCATTCTTTCCTATATTGGAGTATATATAATGCTTGTGACTATAATCACCTAAAATTGGGCTAATAGAACCTAAGGTCCTATTTTCCCTAATTTAGGATAAAACCCTAATTATGTTAATTTGATTCTTGATTATTAACATAATTCATAAAATTCAATAAAATTACTTAAATCTCAATTCAAGCATTTATCATCAAATTATTAAGCAAGATCAATTCAATTATCTCTATACCTAATTAATCAAGTCAATCCCATTAAATTCATGGCTAGAGTAATTAATTAAAAGAAATGAATAAATCCCTCTCAAATTAAAAAGGACAAAAAACACACTTTGAACCAATGAGAGGTAATCACATGGATCAAGCTTGGAAGCATCTCAACCACTCCTCATGGATGCATCCTAACTGTTCAAAACCTCAAAGATTCTATAAAAGAGAATTCTCAAATCTTCATATGGTTCCTAAACTCTTTGATTTCTAGGTGCTAACTCTTTGATTTTGATAGTTAATTCATGCATTCATGCTTTCATTTTGATTTCATATGCTCATAGATAATTATAAAACATTTCAATTTGGTTGATAGTAAAGGAATTCATGATCTAATGGCCAATTGTAATGTGTTTTCTAGTTTTAGCTTCATTCTTGCATAGTAATCTTCAATCTCTCATTTTAGCATTGCATTGTCACTGTTTAGGGTTAGATCTAAGAGCAACTTATAATCCTTTTCATACTTGTGCTAACTAGAGAGCAATAGGATGCCTTCAATTGTTTATTTTCTTTTCTTGTTTGATCTTTCTAACAATTGACATAATGTCCTATTGAAGTGTTGTGTTGCAGATTTGCATGTCCAAGGCTTTCCCAAAGGATGATTTTCCACTTTCCAACATAGACATGATTGTAGATTTGACAGCAGGCTATGAGATGTACTCACTAATGGATGGATTTTTTGGATATAATCAAATCAAAATTGTTCCTGAAGATCAAGAAAAGACCACAGTCACATGTGCATGGGGAACATACTATTGGAATGTGATGCCATTTGGTCTCAAAAATGTAGGTGCAACTTATCAAAGAGCAATGACCACAATATTCCATGACATGATGCATAAGAACATCGAAGAATATGTAGATGATACATTGGCTAAGTCAAAGATAAGGACTACACATATAGAAGATCTAAGGAAAATCTTTGACAAGATAGAACGATTTCAATTAAGACTTAATCCTAAGAATTGCACATTTGGCGTATCATCTAGAAAAATATTAGGATTCATAGTCTCAACAAAAGGACTTGAGGAGGATCCAGCAAAGATGAAAGCTATTCTTGAAATGCACCCACCTAGAAACATTAGTCAAATGAGGACGCTACAAGGCAAGCTACAATCCATAAGAAGATTCATATCTCAATTAGCGGATAAAGAACAACCTTTTACAAAGTTGATGCGTAAAGGGACTACAGTCACTTGGGATGAGCAATGTGAAGAAAATTTTTCCCAAGTCAAGAAATATCTAATGAATCCTCCAATCCTAATGGAACCAATTTATGGAAAACCTCTATTGCTCTACATATCAGCTACAGATACATCATTAGGAGCATTTCTTGCACAAGGAGATGAGACTAAGAAAGAAAGAGCTATATATTACATCAACAAAACTTTGGTCACGTATTAGTTGAACTATTAAATGATTGAGAAAGCATGCTTAGCAATGGTGTTTGCATCCCAAAAGCTTATGCATTACATGTTAGCACACAAGGTGAAGCTAGTGGCTAAGATTGATCCATTCAAATACTTGTTGAGTAAAGCAATGCTGACAGGAAGACTTGCAAAGTGGGTCCTAATTCTAAGTGAATTTGACATTGAATATGTTGATATAAAAGCCATTAAAGGACAAGTGACTATCGATCAACTTGTAGAAACACCATTAACAGATGATAAACCATTACATGTGGAGTTTCCAGATGAATCTATAATGCACTTAACATAGCACCCTTGGAAAATGTATTTTGATGTCTCCTTCACACACCAAGGATTAGGAGTTGGATGCTTATTCATTACACCACAAGGATACAAGATTCCAAAAGCTTATAAGATGATTTTCCCATGTACCAACAATGTAGCAGAGTATGAAGATCTTATGAATGGACTCAAACATGCAATAGAATGGAAAATTGTTGAGTTACACATCTATGGATATTCACAAATCATTATCAATTAGGTGAATGGTGACTATCAGACAAAAGATGATAAGCTCATGTCTTACAAAAGAGTGGTGGATGACTTGAAAGAAATAATTTGTCTTTGTCACATTTCAACAAATTCCAAGATCATAAAATAGAGCAGCTGATGTGATGGCTACTTTAGCATCCATGTTACAACTGGAGGAACATCAATTTCGCTATGACTTCTTGGTGGAAGAACTCCCATTTACCACCTATGACTCACTTGAATTCCAAATTGTTTGTGCCCTTGAAACCCAAGTATTATCCTAATATGCCCATATCTATTCTTATCTAAAGGACCAAACAATCCTTGAAGGCTATTCTAGAAATGAAAAGAGATCCCTAATAAGAGTGGCATTGTATTATATAATCATCGCTAATGACTTGTTTAGATGTAGTCTAGATGGTACGCTTCTTAGGTGTTTAGAACATGAAGAGTATAATCATGCATTAAAGGAAGTTCATGAAGGTGTGTGTGGATCACACTCGAATAGTTTTTCATTAGCTAAGAAACTTTTAAGAGTTGGATACTATTAGCCCACAATGGAAAAAATTGTTATCTATTTTTCAAAAACATGCAAGAAATGATAGATCCATGGTAATCTGATACATACTCCAGCTAGGGAGCTAATTCCTTTCATAACACATTGACCATTTCAGAAATGGGCCTTTGACTTAGTTGGTCAGATTTACCCTAGTTCATCAAATGGACATAAATACAACATTATTGCAACTGAGTATTTCACAAAATGGGTGGAAGTTGTCCCACTATCCAATGCAACTGGAAAACAAGTTTCTATGTTTATCTTGAATTATATCATCTGTTGTTATGGCATACCCTCATCTATTGTGACTAACAATGGGGGTCGATTAAAAAACAAAGACATAGATGAGTTGTGTCTTCAATTCAAATCACTCAGCACTGTTCCTCGATCTATTACCCTCAAGGTAACGGATAGGCTAAAGCATCAAACAAAACTATTCTAAAAATCTTGCATAGGACAATCAACAAATCAGGAATGGACTGACATTTACAAATCAATCCAGCATTATGGGCTTACAAAACAAGCATTAGAACACCAACTGGGGCAACTCCTTTTGCACTAGTTTATGGATTAGAGGTAGTCTTACCAGTTGAAGTAGAGATTCCATCATTGAGGGTATTAGTCACTGATGAGGACAATAGAATCTCTAGACTGCAAGAGCTTGAATTTCTAGAGGAGCACAGGTAATAGGCATTTGATCACCTTAAAGTCTATCAAAAGAGTATGTCAAGAGGATACAATAAGAAAGTAAAACCAAGAAGTCTTCAGATAGGAGATCTAGCCTTAAGACATAATTCTAGGAATCAATAGAATTGAGAACAAAAGGGAAATTTTGAACCCAACTGGCTGGGTCCTTTTGTCATCACAACAACATTTGGATTAGGAGCCTATCAATTGGCTACACTTGAAGGAGATTTTTTACTAGATCCAATCAACACTCTACATCTAAAAAGGTTTTATGCCTGACATTCTTGAGGTAACTTTTGTACAGTGAAAAGAGTTCCTAAAAAAAGTTCAAAAACAACAAATATGGATCCTGAAAAAAATCAAAAACAATAGAAAAAGTCCTGAAAAAATGTCCATCTTGGTGAAAACCTAGAAAATAGGCACCTTGGTGAGTCCAAAAAAAATACAAAAAATACAAAAAACAAAAAAAATGGAAAAGAGAAAAAGTATGTTGGTGAAAACCTGGTAAATAGGGGCCATGATAGCAAAAAAAGGAAACATTTTGGCCGAGTGGTGAAAACTAGTAAACAAGCACTACTTGTAATCAACGCTCTATCTATCAAGATAATGCTTGCGCATTTGGTCAATGTAAATCTCAGTTTGTATATATCTTCCAGTCACTTTCATGACATACCAAATCTTGAAATGAACTATTAGAAAAATGTGTCTTCCTAAGGTTGGAATATGTCCACGGATAACTTTAGTGGCGAATATTTGCCAATTGGTGAATTTCACTCATCGGGGACACAAAATTTGGTGAAAAAAATTAGACTTTCGAGGTGGCCATGTCGCCTGCACTTTATAAAAATTGGGTCCCATGCATAGGCAAATCGCCAATAGTGACATGGAATTATTTTTATTGCAGCGATGACTTCGCCAATTGAATTAATTTTTCCACACAATAAATTGAATATTTTTGCCTACAATTTCCTAATCTTATCTTAATCGATTGTCATATTCACCAATATGCAATGAAATTTTAAGTTAGAGTACGGGTTAAGTACAAAGATTTGACATGTGTCTCTATTTCGGAGACTTTCAATGAAACTTTATGAATTTTAAAAATTTGGCCCAAAATAGATTTGACACATGTCTCTATTCCAGAGACTTTCAAGGGAATGTTTTTGTCCTTTAAAAGCTTGGCCCGAAATAGAATTCTCACCATTGATCTCGAATCATCAAACGGTTACAAAAAGTAGGGTTATCTGTCAAGAGATGTAAAATTAACTCAGAGTATAGGTTCCTGTCATCGTGATTTTCTTCAATAATGAAGGATTCACCAATATTTTATATAATTTTCATATAATTGAAAAAAAATCGCTAGTACAAATAATATTTTTTCCTTTCAAATTAAAAAAATTCGCTAACAATATTATTTTTTTGACCCAAAATAATGTAAGATTCGCCAGGATTTTATACTTTTTCTAGGGAGGGGGTTTCTTAAATTTTTCCCTGAATATGTCCACATTAGGGTCCTAGGTAAACTATTTTCTCTAGGGGGCATTGATCAAGATCACATATGTTGCTAGGATGTCGAGTCTGCAATAGACATTAAACTACGAACAAAGGTATTTCTCAATACCACCCTAGTACGCAATAGATAATAAACTATGAAAACAATGATATTTCTAAATGCCAACCACAAATAGTATTTCTTAATACTTGGACCTAAATGTGTCCCTAAACACAACTTCATGATGAGAAGAGTGTTTCTAAACACTAAACAGGTAAAACACTTATGGATGAAAGAAAAATTGATGATGATTGATAAAAGTTTCTATGTGTGTGTTTGCAAGATTAATCAAAAGTGTTCTTAAACACTATAATCACAATTGTCTATTTTAAAGAAAATACAATGATCAATTTAAAAGGATAACAAACTTTTCTTATTATCAATTTTTTATTGTTATGTTTCCTTGAGTGGCTCAATGATGTCTACGGACTAGAGGAACAAGAACTGGGGGCATAATATTTTCTTTGTCTTTTGTTTGTGGTAATAAATCTGATGATCTAAGATGATCATGGGGAATGGATGTCTACTATAAGTGCCTCCATCACGATTGGAATGCCATGTATACCTCGACTTGTTTCCTATGAAAACTTTGGTGAGGTTGGATTTATTTCCTTGTCTATTTTAAACCAAGATGAAAAACTACTTTCTAGTAAGGTACATAGTAAATCGGATTATACCCAAGGATATGAATATTTTAATGAAAGGTCATTGTGGGTATATATTTACACATTATGCAACAGAAAAGAAAAGAGTTTATATCAAAAAGGAAGTAACTGATAGAACATTATAGTCTGCATGCTTTAATGTTTAGGTTATCTTTCAACATGACAAATAAAAAGGAAGTATTCATATTTTCATGATTGTTAAATCTATTAGTGAAAATTGTACTATCCTAATGAGGTCCCATTACAAACGCTCTATGACGATAATTAATCCACCTTGATTAAATAGTGACTTTCCTAGGTGTCTTAGTCTAGGTGCATTTCATTCGGTTAATTGCATTAAGGTTCATTTTAGTTGCATATCATATTAATTTGAATTAGATTCTTTTAGATCCATTTCATGTCTTTTAGTTGCATTGAAGTTCATTTTAAATTGCATTCATTTTAATATAGTTGCATTCATTTTAAATTGCATAAGCATGAATGTATGAATTCAATTATCTAAAACATTAAGGTGAGCTAAAAATTCTGAAAACATCAATCAATTTCCATGTTTGACCAAGTATATCATGAAATCATAAACAACTAAAATGAAATGACTGAGTATATGTCACTGATATTCATTTGCATTCATAATCCATTTCATATCATAAAATTTCTTGCATAATGCATCCATAATCATCCATATATAAATAAAAGTGAGATGTCCATACATTGTATCACATTACATCTCATACATAGTCATAATCCATACATTCATAAAGCTTTGAAAATAACAAAAACATAAACATATATAAGTGAAATATATCATGATGTCATTTTTATCATCATCTAATCTAATCATGACCAAATATGACCATCGCATCAATATCCAAAGCATAAGACAAATATCAAATGTCCCACATGTGCAGAAATCAAAAACATCATATGAAACAAGATAAATCAGATAAGACATCCATATCAGAATCAGCAGAAGCATCCATATAATAGCAAAATGTGAGTATCAGAATGTCAGAACAGTATATTAGAACATGGATAAAACAAGTATCAAAGTACCAGTATCACATGAAACATTGTATCAATAATAAATAGTCCATAGGACATAAGAGAGTGTCTCGATAAAAAATGGTACAAATACAAGATATGGCAAATGTACATCAGAAATATAAAACATGAATATCAAGCCTTGTTGGCTCCCTCATCCTCTCGCGGAGGATCAGGAGGGGTTATATCTTCTCTGCCAACAATAGGTGGAGGTATCACACCATCTTACTATTGCACTATAATAGAATAAAGTGGAGCTCTCTGAGTGGTAGGAATGGTAGCACAATATAAGGCAAAATAGTATGTCGCTCTCTGGCCCTGGTGGGTGGTTGTGTAAGCATATCTATCTTGGGCCTCTCTCATTTGAGACAACTGAGTATCTCACTTAGATAAACCCACTCAGAGGGTGGCCACCTCTACCCGCAATGCAGCTCTCTCCTACTCACAATATGATAATGGGTCCCCATCACCACCTGCAAGAGGATCTCTGTGTGCTTTCTATATATTGTGCCTGATCACTGCCCCCTACTGCCCTTTGCCTCTGTGCATGCTCATTCCTATGGAGTAAGGGCCATGTATCCCTCTAAGGATGAGTAAATCTCACTCTCCTCTACCTCTGTTGTCCACCATCTCCTCTAGAGGCCTAACGTTTGTTTCCATCACCTCTGCCTCCACCACCACCTCCACCTCCACCTCTGTCTCCACCTCCTCCATCTCCTCCACCCCTATTATCTCCATCTCCACCACCTCCATCTCCACCTCCATGGGCATCATCTCTCCCTCTTCCACATCCTTTGGCTCCACCTCTGGCAACTCAGCCTCAACCACCACCATCATTAGCAAGATCATAGTCAAGCGCGTCCTCTAGGTGAGGAGTGATCTCATCAGGCACTATGAATTGAGGATAAGGGTGCTGAGTATAATAAGCATGGTAGCCATCAGTAATGCCACCATCAAGTATCTTTGGGTGGTACTCCCTACTAACAAGAGCAATCTATGCGATCTCATGAACTGTTGTCTCATAAATCAATCAAGACCCCCACTAGGCCTCCTCATCTCTAATGTGGGAATATATAACTATCTCCTAAGACATACCTTGTACCCTACCATAGTGTCGAGATACGTGAGTAATCAAAAATAGCTCAACAATATATCTAGTATGCCCCAACAAGGTACCTTCTCTGAAAGAAATATGTCATCTTCCTGATATCAGATGGCCATCCCTAACAGTCTACATAAGGTCTCAAGAAAACATCTGTGATGTCATCAAGAACACATGGCCAGTACTCTAACTTGTCTAGATGGGGCTATTGTAATAGACTTGAGTACATATAAATATAGGGCAGACCTGCATTGCGGTTCCTGTCTATTATCGGTCGTGTGATGGGGATGTGCTCCAACACCCAAACCTAAAGAAAAAGGCTCCCTATAGTCATAGTCCTCTAATGTTGATAGACTATCTCATGGAGCTCCCTGTATAAGTGAACTAAGATACAGCTCTGCCAAGAAAAACCATGAGGCACTTGAATCATGTCCTTGATGACTCACGATCAGCCGCACATAAAACCATGTTGACCACCATCTAGCATCATCAAGCCTCTGATAAGTCCAGCCAAGTATACATGAAGTGGTGCATAGTTGGCCACTGTGTGGTCCCAACTGAGATAGCACTTAGCAATGGTATCATCCTCGAACAATCTCCGAACATCCACTATCGCTGCAACACCAGATGCCTCATACTCTACTCTAGAACCCATGATAGGAATATGAAGTATATGCCAAATATCCTCAGGTGTCATAGTCATCTCACCAGTTAGAAGGTGAAAGGTGTTATGCTCTGAGTGCCACCTCCTAGCTAGCTCTATTTGTAACCCACAATTCACTCGAAGGATGGGTAAATTGGCCAAACTCCACAATCTGCAACATGAAATCACATGCTGGTCTGCTACTATTAGCTACTGATGCAGCTCCAAGATCTAAGTTGATCAAGAATACCTGAAGGCAATAACATCAAAATTGGTTTTCACAACAGAAAATAGGGGCACTATGTCTGCATTATACAAAGAAAATTGACAAGAAATTGCCTAAGGAATGCAAAATAGACAAGAAACTTGGCTAAAAATTTAGAAAACCAAAAATGATCCTGAAATCCCAGAAAAGATTCAAGAAATCTAAGATGCGATCTTTCAATGGAATGTGACCTAGGAAATACTAGAAGAGACTCAAGAAATACGGGACACGATCCAGAATCTGGATGTGACCTTGTTTTGACCAAAAATGATAAAAGGACAGATTAAACATGAATTGGTTTGAATTTTATGGGATGCGACCCGACGAGGTGTGATCCTAGAAATCTCAGATGTGATTTGGAATGGTGTGAAAAATAGGATGCGACGTGGGATTTACCACGTGCGATCCCACATACAAGATGTGATTGAAAATTAAAATTGCTATAAATGGTTTAAAAATGCATGAAATTCAAATTTTCAAATTTGACAAAGATCGTTATCGGGTACTCACAGGTGTTGCATAGTGAGGAGGTCAGTCATGTTGTCAGGCTAGCTCGAATCTGTGCTTCTTTGTTGGGAACACCATCTTCTCTCAAAGCTTAGTAAAAATCAAAGGTAGAAAGTGAAAATGAATAGTAAAAATGGACTTTTTGACCTATTTGAGCCTCTTGGGGGCCCCAGAGACTTAAGGAACATTCATTTTAAGATACCACAGAAGCTTAATATCGAGACCAAAATCGAGACAGGTGATCTATATCACTAAAATGCAATAAAAATAGAGGTACAAGATAAAGTCAACCATCAGAATTTAGAAGTCAACTATGGTCAAATTGCAGTCAAACAGGGGCAAAATGAGTAGAAAGGGTACTGTAAGCATGGTAAATCAATGTAGTAATGGCTATTACTCAGATTCATGGTCAAGAAAAAAGTTAAAGTTTAGTCGAAAGCACTTAATGAGAGTTGTACAGAACGTAATTAATGCACAGAAAGCTTCTCAGAAGCTGTAAAAAGTGATTTTCTCACTAATGCATCAGATGTTTATGCCAGGATATTGTTTAAACACAAGTCAAACTTGGTCAAATAGTGTTTCTTTAACACTAAAATCGATCCAAATTGCTTGCTAACACTTCTTAAATGATCTATGCTTGATCCAGATTCATTTCAATTGTTGTAATTCTTTCTAAATGCTTGAAAATAATGATTTATTCAAATTTGTTCCAATTTCAGTCCCGAGGGGGCATAATCATACTAAAATTCAAATTCTTCAACACCAGGGGCATGACAGTTTCTTCAATCAAGTTGATGTTGTTAATCTTTACGGCATTGATCAGTTTCATCGCTTCAAATCAAAATGGTTATTTGTTAGCATGTTCAGCTACTGCACACCAAAAATAACTAAAATTTCTTTTTAGAATCTCTTATCAATTTTCATTCAATCAAGCTCAAAATCAGTATGATCAATTCTTGTTCAATCAAGTTCAGAATTGATGACTTTTGAATCAAGTAGGATTTCATTCAATCAAGTTCAGAATTATCAAATTCAGAGTGGTTCCCTTTACTTCTCTCTAAATCTTTTAGAGTGGTCCTCACTGCTCTCTAAATCACTTAAGCTTGGAGTAGTTCTCGCTACTCTCTAAATCTCTTGAATCTATCAATTTCATTGAATCATGCTAAATCAAATTTTTCTTTGAATCTCTGTGTTGTTTGCAAAGCAATTCAAAGAGGGGAAAATGTAATCACCTAAAATTGGGCTAATAGAACCTAAGGCCCTATTTTCCCTAATTTGGGATAAAACCTTAATTATGTTAATTTGAGTCTTGATTATTAACATAATTCATAAAATTTAATTAAATCAATTAAATTTCAATTCAAGCATTTATTATCAAACTATTAAGCAAAATCAATTCAATTACCTCTATGCCTAATTGATTAAATCAGTCCCATTAAATTAATGGCTAGAGTAATTAATTAAAAGAAATGAATAAATCCCTCTCAAATTAAAAAGGACAACAAACACCCTTTGAACCAATGAGAGGTAATCACATGGATCAAGCTTGGAAGTATCTCAACCACTCCTTATGGATGCATCCTAACTGTTCAAAACCTCAAAGATTCTATAAAAGAGAATTCTCAAATATTCAAATGGTCTCTAAACTCTTTGATTTCTAGGTGCTAACTCTTTGATTTTGATAGTTAATTCATGCTTTCATTTTGATTTCATATGCTCATAGATAATTAGAAAATATTTCAATTTAGTTGATAGTAAAGGAATTCATGATCTAATGGCCAATTGTAATGCATTTTCTAGTTTTAGCTTCATTCTTGCATAGTAATCTTGAATCTCTCATTTTAGCATTGCATTGTCACTATTTAGGGTTAGCTCTGAGAGAAACTTACAATCATTTTCATACTTGTGCTAACTAGAGAGAAATAGGATGCCTTCAATTGTTTATTTTCTTTTCTTGTTTGATCTTTCTAACAATTGATATAATGTCCTATTGAAGTGTTGTGTTGCAAATTTGCAGGTTAATAACTCACACACACAGTGACCTTCAATAGTCCAAATCATAGAGCCACAATATGAGCAACGAGCCTAGAATGAATCATTCGGCTCTTTCAGCTATTTGATAATCAAATGTTCAAACAACCCACATTACCTTATCAAGATGTCTTCAATATTGATCTGCATACTGCCTGATAGCTTGCACACATGCTAAATAATGGTGCAAGAATAAGTGTGTATGAAATACCATTTGGAAATGTGATGTATGATGGGACATCCCAACCTTGATCATATAGCCTCAACCTATACTAGTCATCCTCACAATTATCTAGGTTCATTGCTCGGTCTTCAAGCCAGCGTAGTGGAGCTTGAAATTAGGGGTAGCGTGCAAATCATTTGATGGGATGCCTAATCCACCATGGAATTCTATTAGATGCAAAGAGACAATGTTTGTAAAAGAATTAAGGACTATTCATTTTTTTTATGTCATACACCATAATACATTGGCTATATACCGACAACCTTTCACTATAGATAGTAGTCTATTAGAGATCGTGGGATAGCCACGAAGTTGAGGTCCAACTGTCGACATTAATTTTGGCACCGCATTTTCTTATTTATGATAATGTTTATAATGTGAATTATATTATAAACCTTACAAAAATACAGTGGTGAACATTTTCACGAAGTCGCGTGCCCATGGAGAAATTTAAAAAGATTAATGTTGGCAATCAAAGGTAATTTCAAGAATCAGTTATTGAAACTGAAAGAGACTATCAGAAAGCAACAATGATAAATATGGATCCAAGAGTCAAAGAAGGGGTTTTGGGGGGGAAGGGAAGTTTTCTCCACTTTTAGGCAGTCTATGTACTGAAGTAAAGTGGAGGGGGATTCATTTTCTATTTTTCTGATTTTTCTGGTGTGTGTGCTAGGAGGAGAAATAAATAAAAAGATAGAACAGTTAATAGTTTTTATTTGAACGTGACATGATTAATGAATTTATGATCTTAGGATTTTGACTATGAGCAAGATCATCTTCATTAACTCATGAAAAATATTCACAACTATTTTTTTGAATCCATCGAATATGTAACTGCTGTGAAAGTTACAGTCTTTGATGTCATGAGTTTGTGTTTTTGACCTAAAATAAATTAACGTTTCTAGTTCCAGAAACTCGGTGGAATGTGTAGTTTTTATAAGTCTCGTTATAAGCTCTAAAGAGCTATGAATCTTTGAATGTACATAATCTTTTTCTATTTTTAGTTCTTAATGTAATGCCCTTCATCCAAGAATGAAGTGAGTAGCCTTATGGACTTTTAGGTTAAAAGTGTATGTTTATTTATTAGATTAGGTAAATATTCATTGCAAATCTTACAAGGGAGTTTTACCTTAT